>CM069906.1:15842292-16232292 GCA_036172215.1 Camellia granthamiana | reverse complement strand
GATTAGGAAGTTGCTTAAGGAGAGAAGTATAGATATTGCTTTGTTTCAAGAAACCAAGAAGGCATATATCACAGATCAGGAAGTCAGAGCAATCTGGGGAAGGGACTCAATGGAATTTATGGCAGTGGGTTCAGAAGGTTATGCTGGTGGGCTTCTTTGTATCTGGGATCCTCTGGTTTTCCGGTTAGTAGATTGTTGTAGCAATAGGAGATTTATTCTGCTTTCTGGTTTGCTGTTTAATTCCTTTGATTGTGTGATTGTAAATTTGTATGCACCTAATGAAGTGGGTGATAGAAGGAAATTTTGGGAGACTCTGTCTAAGCTAAAGAATGATTTTCCAAAACCATGGTGCTTATGTAGGGATTTTAACCAAACCAGATTTATGAGTGAAAGGAAAGGTTGCAATAGGAGGGATAGGGGGATGTCAGACTTGAATGAATTTATTGAAAAGTGTGAGGTGAATGATTTACCTTTATTGGGTAGAAAGTTCACTTGGTGTAACTCAGCAGATGGGGAGAGATGGAGTAGAATTGACAGGGTTTTGGTGGATCCAAATTGGTTGGAGGTGTTCAAGTTTAAATTGTGGGGCCTGCCTAGGCTCATCTCTGATCATTGCCCTCTGTTAGTGATGGAGGATGATAGGGACTGGGGCTCTAAGCCGTTTAAGTTTGTAAATGCATGGTGTTTGCATCCTTCTTGTGCTCCTCTTGTAGATAAATCTTGGAAGGAGACTGTGGTTCAGGGTTGGGCTGGGTTTGTATTACTCAAAAAACTGAAAGCCTTGAAGCAGAACCTCAGAATATGGAATAAGGAGGTGTATGGTAATGTGTCATTTAAATTGAAAGCTGCAGAGGAGGAGGAGAACAATCTTGATCTTCAAGCTGAAACCAGGGACCTCAATCAAGCTGAGATAAATAGAAGAAGGGTTCTTAGAGAGGAGGTCTAGAGGTTGAGTAGGATGGTTGAATGGATGTGTTTATAAAACTCAAGGTTGAGTTGGTCATTGAAGGGGGATAGGAATACCAGATTTTTCCATGTGATAGCCAGGAGCCGTCAAAGTAGGAATGTGTTAGCATCCATTACTGTAGGGGATTCAGTGGTAGAGGATCCCTATAGTGTGAAAAGGGAAGTATTTCAGCATTTTAGGAAACATTTTACAGAGGAGTGGGTGGTTAGGCCTAAATTAGGTGGCTTTCTGTTCATTAGCAGTCCTCAGGTTGCAATGCTTGAAGCAGAGTTCTCTGAGAAAGAGATTAAGGCAGCTGTGAAGAATTGTGATGGTAATAAGGCTCCTGGGCCTGATGGTTTCAACATGCTGTGCTTTCAAAAATTCTAGAAGGTGATGAAAGGGGATGTGATTTAATTTTATGAAGGATTTCCGTAGAAATGGTAGATTGGTGAAGGGATTGAATAACTCTTTTATCACCTTAGTCCCCAAAAAGGAGAACCCTGTGGGCTTATCTGACTATAGGCCCATAAGCCTGGTTGGTTCAGTGTATAAAATCTTAGCCAAGGTGTTGTCTACAAGGCTAAAAGCTGTGCTTCCTAGTGTTATTAGTGAAACCCAATCAGCTTTTCTCGGGGGGAGAAATATTCTTGATGGTGTACTTATCGCAAATGAAGTGGTGGATGGATGGAAGAAGTCTAAAAAGAAGGGAGTGTTAATCAAATTTGACTTTGAAAAGGCTTATGACTCAGTGAATTGGGGTTTTCCTGCACTCAATGCTTCTGAATTTTGGGTTTGGTGTTAGATGGTCAGAATGGATTATGGGAGTGTGTTACCACAGCTCGTGTTTCTGTCCTGGTCAATGGGTCTCCTACTAATGAGTTTTGTCCGCAGAGGGGCCTTAGACAAGGAGATCCATTGTCTCCTTTCTTGTTTAACTTGGTGGCTGAGGGTTTGAATGTGCTATTAAATAGGGCACTCTAGTTAGGTATTATTAAAGGGGTGAAAATAGGGGGTGGGGGATGTGGTGTTGTCTCATTTGCAATTTGCTGATGATTCCTTATTGTTGTGTGAAGCTGAAGTGGAGGAGGTTAGTAACCTAAAGAGGCTATTAAGGTGCTTTGAGGTTATGTCTGGGTTGAGAATTAATTACCATAAAAGTCAGGTTTGTGGAGTGGGTGTTGTTGATGGTGTGTTGGGCAGATTTGCTGATATTTTAAACTGTAAGACCAAGAAGTTGCCTATGAAGTATTTAGGGCTGCCCTTAGGGGCTAATCCCAGCTGTAAAGCAACTTGGAAACTAGTGGTGGAGAAAGTGAGAAGTAGACCTTGCTAGTTGGAAGAGGAAGACTCTATCTCATGTTGGTAGACTCACTCTTATTAAATCTGCTCTAGCATCTTTGCCTGTGTATTATATGTTTTTGTTCAAAATTCCGGATGGGGTAGCTAGAATTTTGGAGAGATTGCAAGCCTCATTTCTCTGGAGTGGAACAGAAGTTAGAAGAAAGGTGCATATGGTCAAATGAGAGGAGCTGACTAAAAGCTTGGAGCAAGGGGGTGTGGGGCTGAGAAGAGTGAGGGTGGTAAATTCTTGTTTACTAATCAAATGGTGGTGGAGATTTGGGATTGAGAAGGAAGCCTTGTGGAGAAGAGTTGTTTGTAGTAAGTATAAAGTGGACTTCAGGGATTGGACTCCTCCCACTTCTACCACTAGTAGAATGTCCAGTGTATGGAAAGGCATAGTTACCACTGCAGAGTTTAATAACACCCCTCTCGGAGTTTTACATGAATAATTTTTAGCTTAAGATTGGGGATGGGAATAATGTTAGATTCTGGGTGGACAAATGGTGGAATAGGACAAGTCTTAGAGAGGAATTTCCAGGTCTGTATGGGTTGGTGGTGAATAAAGAAGAGTCACTTAGATCAATGCATGACCAAAACGTTGCTGAAGATAATTTGGTGTGTCAGTTCAGAAGAAGGCTGTATGAGTGGGAGGTTAGTGAGGTTTTCAGACTCAAAAACTTCCTGGCAGCAACACCTGCTCCTATTCCAGATCAAATAGATTGCCCAGTGTGGAATGCAACATCTTCTGGGGTATTTTCTGTCTGCTCTACTTACACAGGTTTGCTGGCTTCAGCTGGCCCTTTGTTAAGGTCTACTAATTTAGTATGGATCCCTTACATGCCTCCAAAAGTCCAATTCTTTACTTGGTTAGCTTGGCGAAACAGAGTTAAGACTGCAGTGTACTTACAAATAATTGGTGCCCTTAACAACTCTGTTTCATCCCTGTGTGTCTTTTGCACTGTTGACTAAGAAACTGTGAATCATGTGTTGATTTCCTGCCCATTTGCTTGGAAGGTGTGGTCTGCAATGCTGCTGTGGTGGGATGTTGTGGGGGCCCTACCTGAATCTATTGATGGAGTCTTATTATGGTAGGAAGGACAATGTGTTAGGAGTCAAGAGAGGAAGATCTGGAGAGGAGTGCCTCTGGTTGTGCTTTAGTCTATCTGGTAGCACAGGAATGCTATAGTGTTTAAGGCATCTGCTCCAAACTTGGGGGAGCTGTGTGAAGTGATTAAGGTGAGAATTGCTTTATGGCTGAAACCAAGGTTCTCTAAGTACCATTTTTCTGTGCAGGATTTTCTGGTTAATCTTAGACAAGTTAGATGCTGCATTACAGGGAGGAGTTTGTAATGTGTCTTATTTGTCTGCTGTTTTCCCTTGGAGTCTACTTGTATCCCTCTGCTTCTGTTTGATGAGGTTGATGTTCTGTTCAGAGTTGGATGTTCTGTTGAGGTTGCTGTTCAGTTTTAGCTCTTCTCTAGGCTGTTGTTTGTGGCATATCAACCTCTGCTGTGCTGTTTCTGAATAACTTGAGGCATATCACTTTGGGGTCTGGGTTCTGCTTGAATTATGCAGTTGGGGTATGAATCTCTTGCTGTTTGGGGCTGCTGCTATGAGATGGAGTTTGGGCTGCTGTTCTCAGTCTAGGATGAATTATGAGCTGTGTGCTGGTTCTTGTTTGTACCTTGCCTATTCTGCTTTGTTCTGCTTCTCTTCTTCCTTGTTTTTTCAGTTCCTTTTCGGTTTGGTTCCTCTCCAAACCCCTTCCTCTCCTTTTTGATGTATTCTCATCTTGAATGGTTTGATCATCAATAAAGGTTTCTTTTGGCTGTTTCAAAAAAAAAAAAGGGCAATCAAGGAGGAATAGGTGAATGAAAAAAAAAAAGCTAAGTTTAATCTAGTTTTAGAATATGTTTTCAAAAATAAATAAATAAAAACTTCTCATTTCAATATGATTTTATCTTTCTAGGGGAAAAAAAAATTAAAAATTAAAAATATTTTTTTGGTATTTATTTTTGGCAAATTAATTTATAATTTGCTCAAAAAAATTTCAAAAAATTGATTCAAACATTGAAATCAAACATAGCCTTAGGGTTTTAAAATTGAAAATGAAGGCAATATTAGAATATAGAGATGTGTACTAAGAATTTATATTTTTATAATGTGTGTATTGAGAATGTATTCATTAAATGTGTATACTAAAAGAAATTAATATGTGAAAATATAATTACCGGCGGCTATTAGCATCCCATCAATTATTTTGGACCCCCATTTTTTAGCTCTTTTTTATTACAATAATAACCTTAAATGAAATTACTAAAAAGGACATCAATAATTTTGGGATACCCCATTTCACAATTAAGTCCACACACCGATTACATCATGAGTTAGGGTTAATGAGAGTACCCACCTCCATTATCATCCATCCATCTTTCCCAAATCACATCTTTCCCAAATCCCACCTTCAAAACTTGCCCACTTTCAAAATCTTGAAAATCCTTTGGCAACAATATTCTGACGGTAACGGTGACAATCATTTGATTACCTACACTTTTCCAGCAATGACAATGAGTGAAAGTTTTTCTGGTAACCACAACTCTATAAAACAAGAGGAATACAATAATAAAAACTCAAAGGAGGTTTATAATTTTGATAGCATTCTTAGCTCAGAGGAAATTAATCTTATAAGGGTAATTTTCTTGAAAAAAAATGACAAAAATAAAAAAAGTTGTTTGTCATTTTTTTGGAACTAAGCTCTAGAACATATGACCGTAATTCAGGAATACAAGCCCAAATATTGTTTATTTGTTCGGGAACAGGTAACCGAACATCTATTTTCTCAGGTCATGAACAAGTATGTGGGGATGAAATAGTAATCACCTTCGTGGATTTTGTTAGGATTTTTAGGATAGAACCTTTTTGGGGTGTGTGTACATTCAATTAAATGGGTAGAATATTTTTATAAGGATAATTTTGATATTATTTAGAGGGGAGAAAAGAAATTTTACGGGGTTTAGAATTTATAAGTGGGGATTCAAAAAAATAGGAGGTCCAAAATAATTGATGAGATGCTAATAATAGTACTCTAATTTATTTTTTTCAAAATTTAATATAGATAAATTCTAGATGTTTTAGAGAAAAGAGTCAAATGGAAAATATAGATATGATGGATATGCTTTATTTCAACTCACAGGGGTTAAAAGAAAATGATATGATGAAAGTGATAAGGATTGAAAGAAATTGGAAAATTGAAGACTTTTATTTTGTTTTGTTTTTTTTTGGTTGGAAGTGGCTTGTTTGAACTCATTACGAATTCTATTCTCATAATCTAAATTGTTCAATTTTGTCTATCTTGAAAATGGTAATCACATCGTTCGTCTAAAAAACATATTTGTTATCTAAAGGCAATTATGCTACATTCTTTTGTTTTTGTTTTTATTTTTATTTTTAGAGGTGATTTACAAATATTAATAATCAAGATGAATAATTTAAATTATTAGAATGAGATCAGTCATTGACAAACCGATACAATTAACAAATATTAATAAAAAAGATGAACAATTTAAATTATTAGAATAAGATCAGCCGTTGACAAACTGACACAATTAACAAATATTAATAATCCAGACGAATAATTTAAATTATTAGAATGAGATTAGTCCTTGACAAGCTAGCACAATTAATACTGTCCAATTCACTTGAATAGACTGTAGATAACAGTAAATATATATATCTTTTAGTATTGTTTTGTTTTGTTGGGAGGTGTAAAAGGTAAATATTTTCTTAGTTCATGAACATGAAAACTGATTCATTAAGCATAATAACAAACAAATCTATGGTACATGTTTGTTAAATGAATATGGTTGAAAGCATTCACATCATCATTCAAGGGATGAATGAAAAAAAACGTATTATCTTTTAAAACTTTCTTAACCTTTTGATGTCACAGAAAATTTTATAGTAAGTAAAGCAACACACACTATACAAAATAAACAAATAAAATAATAGAAATGCTAATAGTGTCATCTAAAAAAAAATTTGCTGTTGAAATTTATTTTATACTATGTTTTTAATATAGTGTGGGTGTTGATTTTTAACCTCATAACCAAATTGAGAATTTAATTGGAGAGCACGTAGCAGAATAGATTAAGCCAGCACTTGGGCACAATAAGACAAGAAATACCACGGTGGCTCATCCACTCGGAGTATTCCACCGATCAAGTCAATCAACTTATCTCTTAAAGATATCAACACAAGCACACAACTCACAATAAAAAGTATATCTTAGACCCACATGGTACCTTACTTTTATAATGATCAGTGTCCAGCTTTTTCTAAAAGTCTTACTTTATCATATTCTATTCTTTACAAGGATAACATCTATCACAACTCACACTGTTCAGATTAAAATAAACTTCCTTAAGAGTTCTATCTGTATCCAAATAGATAGCTTGATGTCATCTAATACTCTTGTCTTCTATCCGAATATCTCAGATTCCAATATTACTGCACTATATCTCAGCAATATCACAATAACCTCGGCATCATGGCTCGCCCACGTGACATCTCGGCCAACACCTCGGCCACGTGACGCGACCCTAAAAATATGTCCCCATATATACAACTTAGGCTATTTTTTGAGTTCAAACAAAATAAGGTTTATCGAAAAATAAAATTAAAAACGACATGAAAAAATAATGATTTAAAACACTTAAAAAGGATACTTTGCAAATTTAAATTTTAAACATAACTTAATTAAGAAATTTCCATTATGAAAGTCACATATTAGTGTGAAAGATGATAAATGGTGCCATGGCTAGCTCTTCATATGCATAAAGAGATGGTTTTGGAGTTTTAAGTCCATATTTTGTGGTATTTTAGGAAGGTGGTAAAAAGTTGATTTTTGACTTTTTTGTGTAAAAAAGTAGAGAGGTGATATAACTCAAAAAAGTTAAAAAATTACTCTTCCCAAATTGCTTATCAAAAAATAAAATTAAAAGTGATATGAAAAATACAAATTTAAATTTCAAATATAACTTAAGAAATTTCCATTATGAAAGTCACATACAAGTGTGAAAGATGATAAATGGTGTCATGGCTCTTCACAGGTATGAAGTGATAGTTTTGGAGTTTTATGTCCATATAAAAAATGAAAAATAAAAAATAAAAAATAAAAAATTATATACACATAATCTATAATCTACATAAAAAGGATACAGTAGTGGTGTAACATTGGTTCTTGGTTATAAAGCATAGAAGTTGTTCCAACGCTCGAGTGCAACAGTCTTTTCACCAACATCTCCCTTCTATTCAACTCATAATTACAACCAGTGACAGAGTTTGGAAATTAAGTTGGAGGAGACATTTATTAATTACAATTTTTTATTTAAAAAAAATCATGATCAACATTAAGATAATAATAATTTTATGAGCTAAATTTAAGTATAAGAAATTAAAAATCATTATTAATAGGAACAAATCAAAATTCTATAATAGTGTGTAATAGCTCGGCGCGGGATGGTGATGTAAGTTTGTAATTTTAGCATAAAAAATTATGGATCAAAATTCCTAATTTTAGAAAATAAAAACACATCATTTATAGCACAAATTATTATAAAATCTATTTAATTTTTATTTGACAGAAAATATTAAAGAGATGATATTGCTTATAAATGATGTGTTTTGAATGGAAATTATTACATAGTTTTAGAGTACCATATGGCATTGCCTATATGATGCTCAAAGCATGAGAAATCACAAATCGCACTAAGTAGTTTGTCAACTACCTGAAAATAATGAGTTAATTATATTCAATCCATAAGATTTCCCACTATAATATTGATTTAGACTACTACATAAATAATACCACATAGTGCTCCCAAAGTATCAAATAACTACTTATTGTGAACAATACAATAAATCATTAGCCGAAGAAAATGTTAAGAAAAAAAGAAAGAAAAAAGAATACATTTTGTATATGACCACAAAATGAAAGAGAAATTCTATTTCCACACACCACATTGTTTCTATGCACATTCTTTCTCACTCCACACACTTAGTAATTAGATTCTTAGGTATTTATCTCAGTCCACACAATCCACATTCCAAATATACCCATTTAATAAAAAATGTGTTTGCTCAATGCACACCATCAATTTTCAAAAATTCCTAAAATATCCCCATCTTCCTCAACCCAAACTATCCCAACTCTAACCTTACCTCTAGCATCTCTCCACTGCTGGAGTCGTCCCTGCGAACACCATTTCACCGCTGCCTCTCTCCAATTGAGGTCATCCCTCTCCTCATCTTCCTAACTACAGTTATAGCCACATTCAGATCTCCACATGTTGAGCATTAAGACACCAATTCTCACACCAAGTTATATTCTTTAAGCTCCTATTGTTACCATAGAAGAATACTGATACCCAGAGAGAGAGAGAGATAGAGAGAGAGGGAGAGAGAGAGAGAGAGAGAGAGAGAAAGTGTGTGTGCGTGTGTGTGTAAATTGATACCTACCCAGAGACAAAAACACAAGTCCCAAGGCAAAAAAACAGAACAAGAGCAGCTCCAAAGATGTCAACAATTTTATCAGGACTAACTAAGAAAGGCTTCGGTTGCGGAGGCTTGAAGATGGGTGGAAAACCCTAAATTGGGTGCTTCTTTGGTGCTCACTGAAGCGGAATTCGGAGGCGTTTTGGAGAATTCTGCAGATGACCTGATTGAAACTCTGGTCTTGGGTTTTTTTCGAGTCGGAAATTGCCGAAAAATCAGAGATAGAGCGAAGTTCAGAACTCTGGCCATAGGGTTCTGGCAAAAAGGGGTTGAATTGAAGAAAGTCAAGAACGAAGAGGAAGAAAAATGTGGTGGAGGGCGGCGATGGAGGCTGTGGCTGTGCCAATGGTGATGGTGGCGGCTACTATGGTGTGTGAACTAAGAGTGATTTTTTGGGTTTTGTCTAAAAAGGTAATTTAGCTGAAGGATAGAATTGGAATTAAAAATATATATATATATTAAATGGTATACATGAGAGAGTTTGTGGTGTGTAAATAGAATTTCCCAAAATAAAAACAAAAAAAATTCAAAATTGAGAGGGGGGGATGCATGACCCCCTGGGTCTTCTTTTGCTGTGCCCCTGATTACAACTCACCATTCCTCGTCAGCTATGCCTATCTCGATCCTTCCTTAACAATAACAATAGCCACGACATCTACAACTGATTGACCAACCAATCGAAGGCCACCATCTCTCCCTTCTTGAATCTTGCACAAAACGCATACACTGCTATCACCATTTAAGGAAGACCACAAGCAACAAGAACCTTCAAGAAAGGATAAGTTCATGACACAAGCGATAAGCTCTCCAAGAGTTGAGTGGTGCGATCAGTGGAACGGTGGAAGATCTTCAAGAGTTGAGTGGGTTTTCAAATTCATCACCGAAACATAACCTTCAGTATATTTATGGCCATACATACTAGATTAGTGTATGTTCTATGAGCTAGAACAACCTACAAAAACTAGGGTTGCAAATGAACAGAGTCGTTCATGAACAGGCTCGAGCTCGGCTCGGTAAGAGCTCGTTCGAACTCGGTTCGTTAATTTTTTTTGCGTTCGAGCTCGAGCTCGAGCTCGAGCTCGTTAAATTTTTAATAAACAAACCCAAACATTCTAAAGCTCGGCTCGTTAGCTGGCTCGTTTAATATTTATTATTTATATATTAAATAATATAAAAAATAAGAGAAATATGCTATTTATATATTTAAAAAATATAAATATAAATAATAGTTAACTATAGATAGTACATTTATATAATAGTGGTAGTAGAAATTATTATTTTAGTAAAATATGGACTTTTTTTAGTATGTTTATATATATTGTCTATATAATTGTATAATCAAAGTTTTAATTGTAATTTTAGTCTCACATGCAAGTATGAATTTATAATTTTTTTGGCTCGTTATGCCTCGTGAACAGGCTCGAGCTCGAGTCGAGCCTCAGCCAACTCGGCTCGAGCTCGAGCTTGAACTCGTTAAAATCTTAATAAACAAGCCCAAACATACTAAAGCTTGGCTCGGCTCGGCTCGGCTCGGCTCGTTTGCAGCCCTAGCAAAAACTGAGGTGTGTCTTCTTCCTTTTGTCTATTATGAATTTATTCCTAATTTGTCTATTTGGGGATCTATTGTTGATTCTCACAACTGTTTAATTGTGTGTCCACCATGGGCTCAATCATATGCCATTGGGTTCTTGGTGAAAGCTCTTAGGTTTTTTAGGGTGCTTTGTGTGACAATATGTATGTGATTTCCTTGTTCTGTTGCCTCAATTCAATTTAATATTTGGCTCAGACTACGTGCTGTCTTTGTATTGTTGTTCTGCTAGAATTTTATCTTCTACTCACCATGTGTTTGATAATATGCCCAACCCAATAATAACATACTTTCATTGATTGATGATGATAACCTTGTTTTTTTGTTAGTTTGTTCTCCCTACCTGGCATATTTTTTTTACCACTCTAATCAACAATATGATTTCATTGGATTTTCCTTTTGGGTTCAAAATTGTAGCTGATGAAAACTACGTAGCAGTGTATTTGTGTAGACACCTCATTTTTGACCGACCTTAAAACTCAGACGTCACTGATTGAGCGCTTGGTGATGTTACATATTGTGCTCGTTCTGAGGTTGCGGAATCACGACTGCGAGTCTTGCCTCCAGACTTCTGGACTCTTTTGTGCTTTGTCTCGGTTTGCGAACCAGGCCCTGTTTTCTTTGTTTTCTCTTACTGAAGGAAAGGAGAGGTCTCATAGATCATCTCTCAGTGGCCGTAGGCTACGTTTCATGGTCGTAGGCCATTTTTGCCGTTTGGAGCCCGGTTTCCGGTTTTCGGAGCCGTCGGCCGTGTGCCTCGGTTCGGGACCGCCTAACTACCTCCATTTACTCCGGTTTTTGGCGCGCACCTTGTTTCCTCCCTTTTGAGGAACACTGTGGCCCGAGAGACCAACTCCGTGGTTGAACGCTACTTCCGGTGCCTAACAGCCTGTTTTTGAGGCCCCGAACTGCGTGTTTCGGCCCCCGAACCTTCGTTTTGCATCCGTCTTGGTCCATTTTTGGCAGGGACCTTATTTTAATTGTTAGAAAGGTTGTAGGAAGGTAGGAGGCCAGCAATTGTTCTGAAAGCCAGTTTTATTTCTTCTTCGCCCTTCGTCGCCCGTTCTTTTCACTAGGAAGCTGGTTTTTCCCACTCCCGGGCCACTTTTTCTGAATTTCCACCACACCATTGTGTTGTACATACCTGGGAGGCCACCAATATGGGTAGGCCGGCCAACCATTGCTCTTGACCCTTTTGAATCCCTCTAAAAAGCTGATTTTTCTCTCTCCTGGTTCACTTTTTTTGGGTTTTGACCATACAGCTGTGTTGCACTCATCTGGGAGGCCACCTTTTGGGGGTGGCCGGCCAGCAATTCTTCTGACCCTTTTGACCCCTAGCTGGCCGGCCAGGGGAGGTGGCCAGCCGGCCACCTGAACCTTTTGCACCTGGCCGGCCATGTTTCTCTCTCCTGGTGCATTCCAGTTGTGCTAGCTATTTTGCACCAGACCCCCTGCCCGAGGATCTGCCCTTTTGGAGGGAAATTTGAATTGGTTTTTTCCCCTCTTTTCCCTTGGCTTCTCCCTCTATATAACCACCACCCCACCTCATTTTACAGGGGTTAGAAAACCAGCTAGAGCATTATACATACAACCCCTCCATATCTCTCATCCAAGCTTCAAAACACCCTTGATCTTGCACCATTTACACACCAACCCATAGCCTACCACCTCCACACTCCATTCCAGCAACTTGGAGGCCATTTTTGCAGAGGTTGGAAGCTCAGAATCTTGGACCAAAAGTTGCTGGAGGTCGGCTCTTCAAGGGTGAGTCCCTATTTTCCCCATTTTTGCATCATTTTGCTCTATATCTTAGCCCCTTTTGCTTGCATTTTTGGGCTTTGACCTGAACTGGAAATAGTCTTATTTGGAGCTCATCTTCATGTTTGATCAATGACTTTTTCCTGTTTAAGGTCTTCTACTCCCCCTTTGTGCTTTATCTCTCTTTTAGGGCTTATCTTGCATGATACATTAGCTTTATTTGTGGGCATTTTTGGGCTTCGAGCCAAACTGTAAAGTGTCTTGTTTTGAGTCCCTCTTCAACTTTGTTGAAGGGCTCTTTGCTGTTTGAGGCCATCTGCTGCCTCTTGTCTCTTATCTCTCTTTTGGGGCTATTTTTGCATCATATTTTAGCCTTACTTGTGAATATTTTTGAAGCTTGATATAAACTGAAAAAAGTCTTTTTTTGACCTTCTCTTTAAGTTTGTTTGAGGTCACTTTTCTGCTTGAAGTCATCTCTGACCTTGCATGCTTCATTTCCTTACGCTTTGAGCCTTGTATTTGAGCATTTGCATTGGCCTTGTTTTGGCCTCTCGGCCACTGAAATCCAGGAGACAAAATCATGGAGGGGTAACCCTCTCACCCCTAATTCTCTTTACTAGCATGTTTGGCCATCCAAAGAAACTCTATTTTGCATGCATCGAAGTCATGTTTCAGGCCTCATTATGTGAGTTTTTAGGTCTGCCTTGGCTCTGTCCAAGGCCCCTTTGGCCATATTTTATGTCTATGTTGCATGTGTAGAGCAATCCCATTCAAAGCCTCTCAAAGAGGCCTTTCTTTGCATGTTTCCGAGGCTAATTTCAGGACCCATGTTGTGAGTTTCAGGGCCGTCATATTCCATTTTCAAAGTTGGTTTTTCCATGCTAAGTGTCTATCTTGTATGTGCTTAATAACCCCTTGTATGCCCCTTTAAAGGAACTCCTCATTTTTCCATGTGTTGGCTGCATTTCCGAGGTTATTTAGGCATATTTTGATGCATTTTATTCATTGATTTTTGCTAGTTTGGTGAGTTCTCATGCGATTCATATACATGCCATGTAAACCATGTTTGCTAGTCAAAGTTGCATGCTATTTTAGCCCATCATGCTAGCATCTTTTGGTCATGCTTCGAACTAGAAATATTCATGTTTTGGGACTGCCTTGGCTCTGTCTTTGTGCTTCGTAGTCAAATAATGCATTCTTTGTATAGCTATAAGTCAATACATGTGCCTAGTCTTGAGTTTCGGGACTCATCTCATGCATCGGGTGCCATATATCCATGATTCGGGATCATTTTGCATCATGTTTCAGTGCTGGAATTTGCATGTTTGAATGCCATGCTTCATCCTTGCCATGCCTTGTTAGAGATGCATGTCGTGCCTTAGGTTCGGTCCTCGGTTTGCGTGCATGTGTGCACGTATTTCGGTAGTCTCATTTTCATCTTATGGCTACTGATGTGAATGTGGCTGAGGTCCACTCATGTTAGTGTAAGTCCATTATGCATTGTGTATGCCATTTCAATTCATAGCTTTGCGTATGTTAGGTTGTATGTTAGAGCATTGTGTATGTCTTGCTACATCGTGCACTGTGTATGCCATTTCAATTCATAGCATCGCGTATGCTAGGTTGCATGCTAGGATTGCATTCATGCATGTCATGCATACTGCATTGTGCTTGCGATAGGAGTTAGCCTGAGCACGGGAAACGAGGGACGTTTCGTACTCCGAGTGACGGAACGTGTCTCAATTCCCAATCGCCGACACTCCGGATTAACCATGATGGAGTCTCGGTCCTGCTATGTTTATATGTGCATTCATTTCATATTGAGTCGTGCAATTCTACTCCTCGGCCATCATGCATCGGAATGCGTGATTGGTGGCACGAGGATCGAGGTGTGCATACATATGTGAAAATACACTGCCATGCCCCTTTCTTGCTCTCTGTTGCAGCAAATCAGAAACCGGCAATCTTTTGGAGCTTCGTGCAATATCCCGGGTTTAATTATAAACAGAAGCTAATTGGGGCATCGTAATGGATTTCCGCGCAAGGCAACTCAAGCATGCATCATCCATCATCCGGAGTAGAGCTGAGGCAGTACATAGGCTTGCATGCTAATTTATTGCTTTCCTAGATTAATTTGTTAATTAATTAGGGTTTTGTACTTATTCGGACTGTATTATTTATTCGGGACTGTATTATTTATTCGGACCCTCCGAGTAAGGGCAATGTTGTAATAAGTGTGCGTGCGTGTGATGTATATCTTCCAACCCCACATCTTTTTCCTTTTTATTTACTAGCTTATGATGGTTAGATTAGGGCATATTTCAATTAGCATACAGTATGATAGCATGTTTGCATTCATTCATCTGTCTTGCATGCACCGGGCTCGGCGCATCATATTAACTGCATTGTGTTTCAATTCCGAGTTGAATACTTGTTAGTTGTAGCATTCCACATGCCATCTTTAGAATAGCCGAGCCTATCTTAGTTGCATTTTGCATGTGTTGCATTAGGCATTTCTGTATAGTTAGGATCATGCATTGATTTCTAATTAGCTTCTTTCTTTGGCTTGGAGTACTCGGTAAGTGGTTATGCTTTAGCATCCTTGCATGCGTGTAAGTGACTGCCATGATAGCATGCTTACCATGAGGCTATGTGCTTATGTGATATAACTGCCTGAATGCCTGTGGGTGAAGGTTGGGTTATTTGGATTGGAACAATTCATTCACTGTGAGTTTTAAGCCCACTAGATAGTGGCAAAACCATCTTTTCTAAGCCCACCCGAGGGTGGCAAAATCTGCATTTTAAGCCTACTTGCGAGTAGAAAACCATTTTCAAAACAAACATGAAATGTTTCGTTCCAATTCAGGCGACCCAGTCTATACTTGTATGTTGTGCGCATCACATAGTAAATCTAGGCTAACAATCGGAATAAGAACACATAACGTTTTCAAAACAAGATAGCATGGTTAGTAGTGGCCGATCTTTGATCGGGCGAGCGGGGGTGCTCACGAAGTGACCTTCCCCAATCGTACCCAAGTTCCCGAACCAAGGCAACTTTGGTGATGACAGACACGTGGCCTTAGGCACGAGTCAGGGTTTCCTAAATTTCCCAAAAATAAAATATTTAGGTGGCGACTCTGTATCTGGCAAAGCAGTCCATGTTTGGCACTTCTTTCAAAAATCTGTTTTCTCAAAACGATTTGCCGAATTTGGACTCTTTGGGTCAGATTGAGAACTGTGACAACTTGAGTCCTAACTGTAGTGAGCCCAAAATGAACAGAACGGGACTCATCCTCCCGGGGACGTTCGAGGACGTCTACAATTTCTGGTGACTCAGCTGGGGAGTTAGAGAACTTGACTCGGACTCATGATATCCTGTTTTGATTACGCTTATGTGTTTCTTTGCATTACATGTGCATTGGTGCGTTTAGGACACCGTGTTTGCCATCTGCTATTCCTGAGCGGTTTGCCAGAGGCTGCGTGCCATAAGGCTTACTGGTTACGGGCTCTGCCAGTATGGAAACACAAACCCCGGTTTTACCGAGGCACCCTTTTAACCATTCGACCTAGTGCATATCGAAATCCATAGTGACCATTCCAAGCTAGGACAGGTTGCTTACCCGATTTTAGGTTGTTTGAAGCCGCTGCGTGCGTAGTGAAACCCTAGCTCCTGACAAAATAGGACAGGGAAACCCTACCCCAACATAGGGGTGTTTTGGCTCTCACTTATCTGTTATGTGCTTTTAGAGTGCGTCTCTACAGGAATGCATGTATCAGTTTGCGAGTTTGGGCATCAGGCCTGCGGGCATCAGTTCAGTTATTTTGGGAATCAATTGTCTGCGGGTATCAGATTCAGTTTTCGGGGACAGTGATTCAGGGATAATGATCAGTGTTGGAGGATAGTGTGTATTCAGCTTACCGACTGTGTGTTGTTACGCCCAACTGTGTGTTGTGTGTTTATTTTAAGTTGTTATGCTGTCCGTTTGTCTGGTTATTTATTTCCTTATTGCTTTATTTATCTTTTTGCTAGGGGCAGTTTTAGCACAATTGCTTCAGACCAAGCAGATATTCCCCAAGCACTCTGGACAAGAGGTCGTCGACTCAATCGATCCGAGGATCTGGTTAACGGACAGCCAGTGTTTCACTCTCTACCCCCGGTTGTCAGACGGAGGCCAAGAAAGCGCAGTGTGTCTGAACAGAGGTTACCAAAGCAGTGGTCTACCTTAGCAGTGGACAGTCGGGCTGAGGTCTCAGTTTCTGCCATAGAGATTCACATACCAGTCAGTCAGCAAGATCAGCAGAATATTGCCAGGATGGAAGAAATGATGCGCCAGCTCCAAGAGAGCATGAAGCAAATGCAGGAGGACGCTGTCCGCCAAGCAGAGTTCTCTAAACAGCAGGCCACAATCATGGCCCAGCAGGCAGAGCTAATTACCCGGCTCCAGCAGCAAGCCGGAACATCAACCTCACATCCAGTCCCTCCTCCACCAGGGGTCCCATTACTCGAGCAAACACCAACTGTCCAGAATGTCCTGCCAAATATCCAAAACACCCTGCCAAATGTCCAGAACATCCAGGAGGACACAGACCTTCCAACGGGGCCAGCTCCACCCCCGCTTCCACCTCAACTGTCCAAGGCACATACGCCTATCAACCACCCAGACTCTCCCTTCGAGTTCGAAATAGACCCAATAGCATTGAAATTGAGCAAGCTCGAGAAGCTGTTCAAAAAGTCTCAAGGGGTAAAGGCTATTCCGGATATCGAGGACGGATATACCAATGTGGCTGTGACGCTGCCGGATAGATTCAGGATGCCGCAAATCGATCACTTCGACGGATCTGGGGATCCCATGGTCCACCTCCGACTCTTCTCAGAGATACTACGGCCAATAGGCCTCACCAGACCGCAGAAGCTTTCACTGTTCGGCCGGACCCTGTCGGGTGTGGTCGCTATCTGGTACGCGAAGTTAGAGGATGACGTCAAGCGGAGTTGGGATGAGATGGCTGAAGCCTTTGTCGCACAATACTCTTACAATACCCAAATCGAGATTACGACCCGAGATCTCGAAACGACAAGGCAGGAGCGTAAAGAGAGCTTTTCGGATTTCGTAACTCGGTGGAGGGCAAAGGCTTCAATGATGACCTTGAGGCCTACCGACAAAGATCAAATCAGGATGATTGTGCGTAATCTCCAGCTGTAGACACCCCATTTTTGACCGACCTTAAGACTCAGACGTCACCGATTGAGCGCTTGGTGATATTGCATATTGTGCTCGTTCAGAAGTCTCAGAGTCTCGGCTGCGAGCCCTCCCTCCGGACTTCCGAACCCTCTTCTGTGCCTTGCCTTGATTTGCGAATCAGACTCGATTTTCTCTGTTTCTTTTCCTGAGGGGAGGGAGAGGTCCCGTAGACCATCTCTCAGTGGCCGTGGGCTACGTTTCGTGGCCGTAGGCCATTTTGCCCATTTCGGAGCCCGGTTCCCGGTTTTCGGAGCCGTCAGGCCGTGTGCCTCGGTTCGGGACCGCCTAACCATCTCCGACTGCTCCGGTTTTTGGAATGCATCTCATTTACTCCCTTGTGAGGGACACTGAGGCCTGAGAGACCCACTTTGTGGTCGAATGCCACTTTCGGTGCTTAACGGCCTATTTTCGGGACCCCGAATTGCGTGTTTCGGCTCCCGAACCTTCATTTTGCATTTTTGGGCTCCGACCTAAACTTGAGATAGTCATATTTTGAGGTCCTTTTCATGTTTGATTAAGGACCTTTTATTGTTTGAGATCTCCATCTGTCACTTGCCTCTTTACCTCTTTTTAGGCCTATTTTGCACGATATTTTAGGCGTACTTGTGGGCTGTGTTGGACTTGGTCGTAAACTACAAAGTGTCTTATTTTGAGCCCCTCTTAAACTTTGTTGAAGGGCTCTCGGCCGTTTGGAACCAGCAGCTACCACTTGCCTTTATACCCCTCCTTAGGCCAATTTTTGTAGGGAAACTTGAAATATTTCCCCCCTTTTTTTTCCCCCTCTTTTCCAGCCTCTTTTGCCTATAAATAGAGCACCCCAGGTCTGTGTTGAAGGGTTAGAGATTTTTTTATAAGCCTCTCACATTAAATTTCTCTCTCTCTCTACTCTAAATCTCAAAACCCCTTAAGTTCTTAACCATTTTTATACACCATCACCTAGCACCACACCACCACTTCCATTTCCAGTAGCTTGGAGGTCTTCTCAGAGGCTAGGAGGCAGCAAATTTGGTCCAAGAAGTTGCTAAAGATTGGTCTACAAGGGTGAGTTACCATTTCCCTCTTTTTGGCTCATTTTTGTATCATTTTTTTTAGCCATTTTGCTTGCTGTTTTGAACTCCGACCAAAACTAAAAGTAGTGTTTTTTTGAGCTCTTCTTCACCTTTCATTAAGGGTCCCTCACTGTTTGGGACCTCCTTGTTGCACTTTCTTCATTACCCCTCTTGGATGCCATATTTTTGCATGATATTTTTGGCCTATATATAATCTGTTTTGAGGCATGTAATAAACTGTAAATAGGCCTATTTTGAGCCTCTCTTCAATATTGAAGAAGGGATCAACACTGTTTGGGACCTCCATATATCACTTGTCATTGTACCCCTCTTAGGTCCCCTATTTCGCATGATTTATTAGGCTATTGTGTCTCTGTTTTTGGGCTTTGGTCTGAACTGAAAATGGCCCTAAAATGACCCCCTCTTCATGTTTCATTAAGGGTCTAGGGCTGTTTGAGACATCCTTGGTATACTTTGTGTTATAGCCCTCTTGTGGCCTTAATCTTGCATTGTATTTTGAGCATATTTTCATACTGATTTGGGCTTGATCATCTACTGTAAAATACCATATTTTGGGACCCTCTTCAACATTGTTGAAGGTCCCTCACTTGTTTGAAACCCCCTTATATCAGTTACTTCTTTCCCCCTTCGTTGGCTCATTTCTTGCATGAATTGTTTTCCATACTTGTATCTGTTTTTGGGGCTTGTCATCTACTGAAAAACATCATATTTTTGGTCCCTCTTCAGTGTTGTAGAAGGGTCTTTTTCTGTTTGGGCTTTGCATCTACCACTTGCCTCATTGCCTCCCTTGCGGAGCCATTTTGCATGCTTATTTTGCCCTATTTGTACCCACTGTTTGGCCATGCTTTGAACTGTAAAAATGCTTATTTTGGGGCTTCCTTGCTTCTTTCTTTTCATTCCATGTACCAATTATGCATGCTTCGTATAGCTGTAAGCCATTTCATGTACCTAGTTTTGCATTTCGGGAGAGATTCCATGCATCGGGTGTCATTTCGTCTTGTTTCGGGGCTGTTTTGCCCCTCATTTTGCTACTGATTTTTGCATGTTTGCATATCATATTCCATGTCTTTGCCATGTCTCATTAGAGTGGCATTTCGATGCCTGAGGGTCGGTCCTCGGTTTGCGTGCACGCGTGCACGCACTTCGAGTTGTCTCATTTTCATCTTATGGCCTCTTATGTGAGTGTGGCTGAGGCTCTCTCATGTTGGTGTAAGCCTATATTGCATTGCGTATGCCATTTCATCCATAGCATTGTGTATGCTGGGTTGTGTATCACCTCGTATAGCGTGTATGCCATTCCTTAACATTGTGTATGTTAGGATTGTATCTTAGTCGCATTTCACGCATATCATGCATATTGCATCGTGTTCGAGATAGGAGTTAGCCCGGGCACGGGAAACGAGGTACGTTCCGTACTCCGAGTGACGAAACGTGTCTTAATTCCCAAGTCACCGACACTCCGGATTATCCATGATGGAGTTAGGTTTTGTCGTAGTGTTCATATGCATTCATTCTATATTGAGTTGTGCAATTCGGCTCCTCGGCCATCATGCATCGAGATGCGTGATTGGTGGTACGAGGATCGAGACATGCATACATTTGTGAAAATACATTGCTATGCCCCTTTCCTGCTCTCTGTTGTAGCATATCAAGAATCAGCTGTCTTCTGAGGCTTGGCGCGCTTTTCAAGAATCATTGCAAAACAGAGGCTAATTGGGGCATTCCAGTGGATTTCCGCGCAAAGCAGCCCAAACATGCATCATTCCATCACCCGGAGCAGAATCAAGGCAGTCTCTGGCTTGCATGCCAGTTTTAATATTTTCTTAGTTAATTTGTAAATTAATTAGGAATTTGTACATTATTTGGACTGTATTATTTGGACTGTACTATTCTTTTATTCGGGACTGTATATTTATTCGGACACTCTGCGCGAGGGCATAATTGTAATAAGTGTGCGTGAGTGTGATGTATGTCTTCCAACCCCACGTCCTTCTTCCCTTTTATTTACCTGCTTACGGTGGTTAGATTATGGCATATTTCAATTAGCATACAGTATGATAGCATGTTTGCATTCATTCATCTGTCTCGCACGCACCGGGCTCGGCGCATCATACTAACTGCATTGTATTTCAATTCCAAGTTGAATACATGTTAACTGTAGCATTCCATATGCCATGTTTAGAATAGCCGAGCCTGCTATAGTTTGCATTTTTGCATGTGTTGCATTAGGCATTTCTGTATACTTAGGATCATGCATGGATTTCTAATCAGTTTCTGTTTTGGCTTGGAGTACTCGGTGAGTTTTATGCTTTAGCATCCTTGCATGCGTGTGAGTGACTGCCATGAATAGCATGCTTACCATGAGGCTAACTGCTTATGTGATATAACTGCTTGAATGCCTGTGGGTGGAGGTTGTGTTACTTAAATTGGGACAATTCATCAAATGTTTGTTTTAAGCCCACTAGATAGTGGCAAAATCATGTTTTCTTAAGCCCACCCGAGGGTGGCAAATCCACGTCTTAGCCTACCTGCGGGTAGCACCATCAAACCATTTTTAAACAAACAAACATGAAGTGTTTTGTTCCAATTCAGGCGACCCAGTCTATACTTGTATGCTGTGCGCATCACATAGTAACCTAGGCTAATAACCGGAATAAGAACACACAATGTTTTCAAAACTAGATATCACGGTTAGTAGAGGCCGGTCTTTGACCGGGCGAGCGGGGGTGCTCACGAAGTGACCTTCCCCAATCGTACCTAAGTTCCCGAGCCGAGGCAACTTTGGTGATGACGGACACATGGCCTTTGGCACTGAGTCAGGGTTTCCTAAATTTCCCCATTAAAAAATATTTAGGTGGTGACTCTGTATCTGGCAAAGCAGTCCATGTTTGGCACTTCTTTTCTAAAAATCTGTTTTCTCAAAACGATTTGCCAGATTTGGACTCTTTGGTTCAAGATTAAGGACCGTGACATTCGAGTCCTTTGAACTGTAGTGACCCAATATGAACGGAACGGGACTTAACCCTCCCGGGGCGTTCGGGGACGTCTACAGTTTCTGGCGACTCTGCTGGGGAGTTAGAGAACTTGACTCGAACTCATGATATCTGGTTTTGACTACACTTGTGTGTTTCTTTGCATTGCATTTGCATTGGTGCGCCTAGGACACCGTGTTTGCCATATGCCATTCCCGAACGATTTGCCGGAGGCTTGTCTTGTCAAGGCATAACCATAAGGCTGATCGGCTATGGGTTCTGACAGCATGGGAACACAAACCCCGGTTTTACCGGGGCACCCTTTTTGACCATTCGACCTAGTGCATATTCGGATCCATAGTGACCATTCCAAACTAGGACAGGTTGCTTACCCGTTTATAGGTTGTTTGAAACCGCTGCGTGCGTAGTGAAACCCTAGTTCCTGACAAAATAGGACAGGGAAACCTTACCCCAACATAGGGGTGTTTTGGCTCTCACTTGCTTGTTATGTGCTTTTAGAGTGCGTCACTACAGGAATGCATGTATCAGTCTACAAGTTTGGGCATCAGGCCTGCGGGCACCAGTTCAGTAGTTTGGGCATCAGGCCTGCGGGCATCAGTGTTAGTGTTTTGGGGAATCAGTTTTACCTGAAGGTATCAGTTTGCAGGCAGAGATTTGGGCAGAATTCAGTAGAGGGCACACTTATTCAACTATGCTTGTATCTGTTCAGGTGAAATCAGGCTGAGATGCTGTCTGTTTTCTGTTTTGCTAAGTGGTCTTGGAACCATAGTTTCAGAAGGGTCTGGTATCCCCCGGGTACTCTGGACTTGTGTTGTTATGTGATCGGGGGATGAACCACCTGCGGGCGGCACTCAGTTAACTCCAGATATGGTGGATGGCATGCACTGTTTTGAGCATTTGCGAGTGCTAGCTTTTGTGCATTCTGACTTGGGTATTGGGTCAGTCTTGTTGTTTTGTTTTGAGTCTGTCTTTTTGTTTTGAGTCAGTCTCTCTTGTTTTGGGTCTGTCTCGTTGTATCGAGTCAGTCCTGCTGTATAGGAGTCGGGTAATTTCGGGGGGTGTTACCTCGGGCGTCACCATTTTGTTTTGTGTTTGTCTTTTCGTTTTGTTTTGAGTCTGTTTCTGCCAGGGAGCCAGTTGTGCCAACATATTTTGAATGAAACAACAGTGATTTTCACACCCTCGCGTTTGCTTCTGCCTTGTGCCAGTTATGCCGGAAGTTCTGAATGAGATGGCAGTATTTGACTAAGAACCCTGTCTTTTCTGTGCCTTGAAGTCATTGTAATGACCTGAATTTTTCAAAACTTTTTGAACACTGCGGTGAAAACAA
Source organism: Camellia granthamiana (assembly GCA_036172215.1). Classification (NCBI taxonomy): domain Eukaryota; kingdom Viridiplantae; phylum Streptophyta; class Magnoliopsida; order Ericales; family Theaceae; genus Camellia; species Camellia granthamiana. The sequence continues at coordinate 16,209,471 of CM069906.1, read as the reverse complement.
AGAGGGAGGAATTTCTCGGGATTTGCAAAACTTTGATCAAACTGAGAGAAAGAGAGGCGTGCTAAGCCCTTCATGAATAAGATCATGCTTGTTAGCGTGAGTACTGAGAAGGACCCTGGCTTGATCCAAACTGGTTTCATACTATCTTCAGCGCGAGCGATTTGTCGCTTTCTTAAAAATTTTCAAAAACAAAATGTTTTGCGCGGTCCTGCGAAGACCTGTGTGGAATTGCTCTTGAGATTGTGCAGCCTAGGATCACTCTCAGCCTTGAGACTCAACCCCTTCGCTTCCAAACCTTGAACTTGAATTCAGAAGGTTCAACGGTCAACTACAATGTGAGGCCTGTGTGGCCAGATTTGAAGCAACCCTCGAACAAGAGGCCAGGAAAGTCTGATCAAGAAGATCAGAAGAAGCTTGCAAAGCTAGAACAGAAGTACCCTTCGAACTAAGGGCAAAGATGTCCGATGTGCTCGAAAAGCTGAAAATGGATCATTCTGCAAATCGATACAACAGCCACTCTCCTGGATGCGGATGGCTTTGGGACCCTAAAACCATTTGGCATGGACTTGTTATACTTTTACCCTTTGAGAGACTCGCTGGGCCGAAAACCCGAAAAGGGCGACCCAGGCAAAAGTTAGAGCAAGAAAAGATATATACAAAAAGCAAAAAAAAAAATGAAGCAAAAAGAAAAAAAGAAGAAAAGAGAAAAAAGAAAAAAAGAAAAAAAAGAAAAAAAGAAGAAAAATACAAAAAAAAAGAAAAAAAAGAAGAAGAGAAATGAAAATGAAAAGAAAAGAAAGACAAAGCTCGCAAGGTTGAAAACCTGCAACAGGCGCCTTGGCAAAAGTTAGAGCATAAAAAGGAGAGGTTAAATACCCGAGTGTACCTTAACCCCGAACTACGTAAGGCTTGATTCCCATCTTTGGGATACGTAGGCAACTTCATTCTGAAATCCAGCCGTAAAACACTTCAAATTTGGTTGTGTCCATGCGATGGTTCTGGTCATTTTTGTCTTCACTGTATCCAAGAGTTTGGTTGCGTTCAGCACTCTGAGGACTGACTACAATGCGCTGCGGTGCCATTCAAACAAGGGGTAGCTTTCCGTTGCCATTCAACGCGCTGCGGTGCCATCCAAACAAGGGGCAACTTTCCGTTGCCATTCAATGCGTCGCGGTCCCGTTCAAACAAGGGGCAACTTTCCGTTGCCGTGCAGCTCTCTTCAAGCACGGGGCAGTTTTCCTTTGGATCCGAGGTTGTGCATCTCAGGAGTAGGTTTCATGCTCGTTGAGCAAGTGGCCGTTTGCAAAAATAGTTTTTGAGAATTTTTACCGAGGTTGACTAGTTTTCTCGAAAATTGTTCCATCTCTTCCAAAAACTGGACCATTTCTTGGACCCAAAAAAGGAAAATTTTCAGTGCTCATAGCCTGACTTGCATGATTTCAAATCAAAAATTGAACAAGCATGTTAATCTAACTCTCATGTGGGTCAAAATTGTTTTAGTAGAAAGCAAAGAAAAAAAATATAAAAAATGGTCAAAATGATGAATTAGGGGCGCAGTCGAGTCAGGAGTTCTGTCTTTTCCCCTTTGTCAAAAATACTTGCCAAGAAGGGCACTCTACCTGCCAGAAAAGGCACGACTGAAGGGCACAACAAAAGGCTGAAAGCTCTCACATCCTCCGAGCAACGAGGTATCAAGCCAAGTGCGAAGCACGAACTGGAATGAGACCAGAGATTCCACTCCCTCATCTGGACAGATCTGATCACGTCCGAACTCCAAGCAGAGCATCATCAATCGATGTCAGCTACAGATTTGCTACACACCCAGTTGTAGCACAACCCCTCTGTGGGAGAAACTCACTAGCTGCGTGCAGAAGAAGAAGAATCTAGCAGAATGCTAAGGGCACGAGCCCACAACTTGCTGTTTATCTATCAACCACCCAGGGGAAGGATGAAAAATGAGAGATTGAAGAATAGAGAGATGTGCGATGAGAGAAAAAGTGAGAAAAGGGCTTTTTCAGAAAAACAGAGCTTGAGGGCCGAGTGATGTGAGAACCACAAATGAGAAAGGATGGGAAACACTACCCGGTGAAACAGGCTCCCTGTGCACATCTGAGTGTCGTGTCTTTTTGTTTTATCTCGATTTTGTTTTGGGTCGTTTCGAGTGTTACTCGATGTGTCTAGGTTGTGTGCCTTTTATTTCCTTGTTGAGTCGTTTTGCTGTGTTCAGTCGTAGGCTCAATACCTGGTCGAAAACTCATCTCTCAATTTCGAAAATAAAATCATTTTGTGCTCCGAATGCCATGCCGTTCTCCACATTTGTTCAAAACAGTATTTGTTCTTTCATAAAATCGCAGGGTTCAACCCAGGTCATATAAGAACAGTGAAACCAAGACCCATCTGAAGCTATAATGGTTCCGGACTGCAAAGCAAAAGCAAAAAAAGGAAAATATCGGGCATCTGAGTTTGTTTCAACTTCAGTAAGCTCCGAGATCGCATTCCGTATACACCTTGTCAGGTCTTGTCAATGCTCCGAAGTATGAGTGTGCCTTTACCTCAAGCTCAAGATCAAGTCTGCCTCAAGCCAGAATGGCAATCAGAAGTGCTCTCGTCGAGTACCGTTCCCTGCCAGAGGCATCTTGGCCGTGTTTGCAATGAGTTCCTAGGAGACCAACTGCGACGGTGGAAACTAGAGTTCGGACGGCTATTGCCTAGAACGCAAAGGTTCGGGATTTCCGAGACTAAAGTCTGGTTTAAATACCCAGGGGTCTATCCTCGGCTTGAAATCTGTATGGCAGCCCCATAGATTGAGATAGCATGTGAATGCGCCTCGATTCTGGATACTGAATCAACCTAGTCTGTCACCCCGTTGGAGAATAGGGAAAGTTGTGAACATGGCCAGGAAGGAAAGGTAGTAACTACGGTTTGGAAGTACAACCAAGAAAGTGCAAGAAGAACCCACTCTTTTCAGCTCAAAATGTTTCTACGGAATTTTCAAATCATGTCTTCGATGTGTAGCTCATCGTCAGTCGGCGTGCACGAGGTGTATCCTTTTTGGAATAAATCGCGACCCCTTCGAGAGGTAAATCGGAGGTTGCGTTTGGAATTTGGTCTCCTTAAGGCTTGTATTTCCTTATTCGGTATTTTTGGTTCAAACGGGTGCTGTCACGCGCATTCCACTGGCATTGTTATGCTCATTACTTGCATTGTTATGCATATCTATCTAGCATTGTTATGCTCATTCGTTGTATTGTTATACACATCTATCTAGCATTGTTATGCTCATTCGTTGTATTGTTATGCACATCTATCTAGCATTGTTGTGTTATGCACATCTGTCTAGCATTGTTATGCTCATTACTTGCATTGTTATGCACACTTCACCTGCATTGTTATGCACCTTTTCACTTGCAATTGTCATCTTTTCTCCTTTCGCATACGGTGTGTTAGGACATCTTCAGTTTTGAACATTTGGACGAGTTTCGGTCTTCGTTTACCTTTTCCTCTCTTGCGTGTGATACGCTGAGAGATGATCTTTTCCTCTCTTGCATGTGATATGCTGAGAGGTCTGCCTTTCTTCTCTTGCGTGTGATACGCTGAGAAATCTACCTTTTCCTCTCTTGCGTGTGATACATTGAGAGATGATCTTTTCCTCTCTTGCATGTGATATGCTGAGGGGTCTGCCTTTCTTCTCTTGCGTGTGATACGCTGAGAAATCTACCTTTTCCTCTCTTGCGTGTGATACGCTGAGAAATGATCTTTTCCTCTCTTGCATGTGATATGCTGAGAGGTCTGTCTTTTTTCTCTTGCGTGTGATACGCTGAGAAATCTACCTTTTCCTCTCTTGCGTGTGATACGCTGAGAGATGATCTTTTCCTCTCTTGCATGTGATATGCTGAGAGGTTTGCCTTTCTTCTCTTGCGTGTGATACGCTGAGAAAGTTACCTTTCCTCTCTTGCATGTGATACGCTGAGAGGTTTACCTTCTTCCCCTCCTGTGTGTGATACGCGGAGAGATGTTGTGTGTGAGACTCCGGGTACTCTCGGTAGTCACTTTTAGCCTTCTCTGCGTGAGACGCAATGAGAATTGCATAATTCTCTTACATCCTTTCTACATGAAATATAGTTGTTGCTTTGCATTCTTGCTTAAAACTGTTGCATCTATTGTGAATATGTGCTTCATTACAGCTTGCTGCATTTGCATGATCACGAGTTATGTTCGGCTTCTTGCATTGTCAGTTGCATTTTGCGCCTGCCTGCGGGCACATCTTTGTCTATCTTGTCTACTTTGTCTAAGTCTTCGGCCTAGTCAAAAATGGGTCGTCTCCAGCCAAAACTAATGCAAAAAATGATTGTGCTCCCCTTCCCAACTTTTTCAGATCTGCACGAGATGGGGGTGCAAATCGAAGATGCAATGAAACAGGATCTGATTGACCAAGATAGAGAGCAGCCCAGAAGAGCGTTTAACCGCAACAACAATGCAGGCCCAAGTGGCGCTGCAACTGCAAGAGCTTCGGAGGTGAGCATGGTCACCACCATTCCCCCTTCCCTTCCTAGACCCATGGCAGCCACACTTTTCTCCGGTGCATCCGGAAGCAATATGCAGACCACCAAATACCAACCCAGAGGCCAAAGAACCTTCACGCCCTTATATATGCCCCTGTCCAAGGCTCTGGGGGTATTAATCAGGAAAAGGCATTTAAAGCCCCTAGAGCCGAGGCCACTACCAAATCCACTCCCTCCCTCTCATGACCCAGCAAAATACTGCGCGTATCACCAATAACACGGTCACGACACTGACCGTTGTTTTAGATTGCGTCATGAGATCCAGGATCTTATTGACAAACAGGTGATTGCGCCTCCCAAAAAACCCAATGTCACGACAAATCCTCTCCCACCGCATAACTAAGCACCCCCTCCCAACAGAATCAACTTTATCCAAACTGGGGACGTGTCTTACAATCCTAGTATCTATATCACCCCATCCCACCTACCTAAGCCGGAGGTGCTCCTTCCTGACTGCACTAACTCTTTGTGCATGTTGGACATCTCCACAACCCAACCAGAGCCAACGGTGGTGACCATCGAAGATGGGATAGGGCAGGTTTCGGAGGAGAGTGGAATTGTTGAGTCTGAGATTGAGCAATCTGGGAGTTTCGCTGGGGAAGCCTATGATACGAGTGAGTACATTCTGTCAGCAGGCCAGGTTGGGCCAGGTATAGAATTGCCAGAAAAGGAAGGGCTGTGTGTGATCCAGGGGGATGGATTCGAGCAAGGGGCAGATGATTTGACGGCTGTGGAAGAGGACTTTGCCAACCTCCAGTTTTTCAATGACCAGGACCCAGGGGACGCGACAGTCAACTGGTTCGATTATGAGGAATCGGCAGAGGCTATTGGATGGCTGGATGATCAACCAGATGTTGTGGAAGAGTTCCAACTAGAACATGGCCCGGCAGGGGCGAGAATATCAATGGTGGCCGGAAGGGCCGAAAGTCAGATTACATTACCGGAGAGCGCCGGTACAAAGAATTTCGTTCAGGACCAGGGCATTGTGAATGCAGGGAATATTGGACAACCAGCTGTACTGACGCAGTTGGAACAAGAAAGATTTGGGGATTCTGAGAGGATCAGGAAAACTAAAGCCCCCATGGGGACCGGAAGCACTATGAGCACAAGAACAGAAGATGCTGCAAGCATGTGGGCTGAAAGTACTTCGAATATAATCATACCGGAGCCGGACAGGTGTCTGTCAGCTGCCGATGGAATGTGGTGGGAGGACGATGATTTATGTCTTGCCCACACAAATGAAGATTGGGGAAACCATCAGCCAGACGACACCTGGTATATTGGTGAGGTCGATCATATGACGAGAAGCGGGCGGTATTTCAAGCCCCCGCACCTGGACCAACCAGAGGCATCTGGAAAGGATAAGGAAACTGAAAAGCAGAAAGAAAAACAAATCGAAGAAGAAGCCGTACTGAAGTAATTAAAGAAGATACAAGCAGACATCTCCATCTGGGGACTGCTTATGGCATCACGAGTGCACAGACAGGTTGTTCTATCTGCTATGGACAAGGCCAAACTCTCCATAGATACCACACCAGAGCAGCTAATTGGACTAGTCTTTCCGGGAGGAGCTACCCCGATAATGACTTTCTCTGATAAGGAACTACCACCTGAGGGTGCGAACCACAATAGGCCACTTTACATCTCTGTGGAGTGTAGAAATAAATGGATACCCGTGGTACTCGTTGACACAGGGTCTGTAATCAACGTTTGCCCGGCAAGGACAGCCTATGCCATTGGTTTAAAGAACGCCGACTTTGTACCAACAGCCCAGGTGATTCGGGCGTATGACAACACGAGCCAGGAAGTAATGGGGACGGTAAAAATCCAGACCAAGGTTGGGCCAGGACAACATGAGATAGACTTCCACGTCTTAGAAGTTCCGGCAACCTTCAATCTGCTTTTGGGGCGGCCGTGGTTGCACCAGGTGAAGGTCGTCTCGTCCACTCTGCATTAGATGGTGAAATACCCCTATGGAAAGGGAGTAACCATTGTTTTCGGGAATTCATCGATCCATCCACCTCCGGAGGTATCTACACCAGTCCTAGAAATTGAGCACGGCATGGAGGATATGTTTATGTCAGGGTTTACCTTAGCTGAGGCTCGGGTTGTGCAGAACATCATGGCTGTTAATGAGAGAGTATATGTCAGTGCTCAATCTGTATACCTCATGAACAAGCTTCAACACATCCCCGGGATGGGATTGGGAAAGAGCGGCCGGAAGGGCGTCGCAGCATTGGCCGAAGTGCCACATAACCCCCATACCTTTGGTTTGGGTTATCAGCCCACCAAAGAAGATTGGATAAGGAAATGGCTGGGAGAGCCAGAGCAAAGCAGGCTGGAAAGCCTTTTGAGTTGATGCATAGGCCCATTCAGGGTACCCTAAACGGACGCTTCGTCCGGGAGGGGGAGGACTTTCCGTTTTGTGGCTTTCCAGAGCCGTGGTTGAACGCGGAGAGGAAGTGCGTACCAGGTTTTGAGATCTTCTTTGATCTGCAGTTATCCGGGGAGGATGTTGCCGAAAAGCAGACGGACCCATTGGCTGAGGCTGAGCAGAGCAAGAAAGTACAGTCTGAGGACACCGAACTTGAGATGGGGGTAGCGCTGGCATGTCTACTTTCAAATCCTCCGATCGACCAGAAGTGCTTGGGGGATAACTTCTCAGTATGCGTGATCGGGAATGAAACGGCTGCGGGCCTACCAGTAACTATTTTGGATGCATCTATCGCACCCTCTCTCATTTGGCAATATGAAGAGGGATTTTTGTCCAGCAGCACCGGGTCAGGTAATGAGCCGAAATCTGATTCCACCGAGTCTTGTGAGTCGGAATCAGTTTCCAGCTCGACTGAGTCTGAGTTTGGTAGTTCTGGGGATGATAACCCGGATGCCACAGTCTTGTCCAGGTCGTCTTTTTCTTTCTCCTTTGAGTCTACTGTAACCGAGGAATCGGACGATTTGGATATGCTTAATGAGAATCAAGTAGCTGTGGTTTCTGAGTACTTTTCTGTGCCCTTGATTTATTGCATTAACTCAGACTTTCAAAATTTTGACAAAAACAACGAGGATGAAATTCCTCCGGTTTTGCAACGCTTTATTGAACAAGAGCAGGAAAGATTTGTTAAACCGTTAGTTGATGAAATCACTACTGTGAATGTTGGTACTGAAGAGGACCCGCGGTTGGTCCAGATCGGGTCCACGTTGTCTTCGGAGGAACACGAGCGCTTAGTCGCTTTATTAAAAGATTTCAAAGATGTTTTCGCGTGGTCCTATGAAGACATGCCTGGAATCGATCCTGAGATTGTACAGCATCGGATCCCTCTTGACCCCAAGGCCCGACCCGTTAAACAGAAACTCAGGAGGATTCGCCCGGATTGGGCTCTCAAGATTAAGGAAGAGGTCACCAAGCAAATCGACGCAGGTTTCCTACTGGTATCCGAATACCCGACTTGGTTGGCCAACATCGTTTTGGTGCCGAAGAAGGATGGCAGGATCCGAGTATGCGTGGATTTCAGGGATTTGAACAGAGCCAGTCCGAAGGACGACTTTCCCTTGCCGCATATTGATGAGTTAGTGGACTTCACAGCGGGGCATGCTTTGCTTTCATTCATGGATGGCTTCTCCGGCTACAATCAGATAGTAATGGCACCTGAAGATCGGGAAAAGACTGCATTCACCACCCCGTGGGGGACATACTGCTATAGAGTCATGCCGTTTGGGCTGAAGAATGCTGGAGCCACTTATCAACGGGCCGCGATCACGATATTGCATGATATGATCCACAAAGAGGTTGAGGTGTACGTAGATGACATGATTGTCAAGTCCAAAGATAGAGAGGGCCACTACACCGCCTTGCAAAAGTTCTTTCAAAGGATCAGAGAATTCTGGTTGCGGCTGAATCCTCAGAAATGTACGTTCAGTGTTACAGCGGGAAAAATGCTGGGGTTTCTGATTACACAGAGAGGTATCGAGGTCGACCCTTCCAAAATTAAGGCCATCTTAGAAATGCCACCACCAAGGACTGAAAAGGAGGTGCGAGGCTTTCTGGGTAAAGTGCAATTCATAAGACGGTTTATCTCAAAATTAACCTTGACTTGTGAACCGCTTTTTGGCCTCTTGAAGAAAGGAAAGAAATTCTAGTGGGATGGCCGATGCCAAGCTGCTTTTGAACAGATTAAGGAATATTTACAGAACCCGCCTGTGTTGTCACCACCAGAGCCGGGGAAACCGTTGATATTGTACCTTTCAGTGACTGAGACTACAATGGACTGCATGCTTGCGCAAGAATCAGAGGACAAAGTGGAGAGAGCCATCTACTATCTGAGCAAGAAGATGCTAGAGTATGAGACTCGCTACACACCGTTAAAGAAGGCTTGCTTAGCTTTGGTATGGGCTACCAGGAAACTGCGGCACTACCTGTTAGCTCACTCTGTAATGTTGGTTTCACAACTCGATCCCATCAAATATCTTTTCGAGAAACCAGCACTTACGGGTAGGCTAGCTCGTTGGTTGCTGTTGCTCTCCGAATTCGATCTGAAAAATGTAACACGCAAGTTAGTCAAGGGAAGAGCAGTAGCAGAATTCTTAGCCGATCATCCAGTGGAAGGGGGTGAAGCAGTTGAGTACTTATTCCCAGATGAGGCCATTTTGCATATCGACTACGAATTTTGGACGATGTACTTTGACGGAGCGTCAAACCAGTACGGGTATGGGATAGGAGTGTTGCTGATAGCACCTGACAAGTCCCGTATCCCTCTAGCCTTCAAACTCCAGTTCAAAGTCTCAAACAACGAAACAGAATATGAGACATGTATTGCTGGTCTAGAAGCAGCCCTGGAACTAGGGGCAAGACGGTTGGATGTCATCGGGGACTCGAACCTTGTTGTGTCTCAAGCAAAAGGAGACTGGAAAGTCAAGGAAGAAAAGATGATGATGTATCACCAGACCTTGGATTTGTTAATTCCTCGGTTTGAGAAGCTAAACTTTGCTCATCTACTAAGAGAGAACAACAGGTTCGCAGATTCTTTAGCAACTCTATCTTCCATGATAGACATCCCGTTCAGAGTCCGGATGCATCCAGTCATCATTGACCAGAAATTTGTGCCAGCCTACGAGTCGATTGCTGCTATAGATGAGGCTCAGGACGAAAACCCCTGGTATTACGACATTTGGAATTTCTTGGAGAATGAAGCATACCCGCCAGGGGTAAATGCCAAGGAATAAAAGGGCAATCAGAAGAATGGCCGTTCAGTTCATCATCTTTGGGGGTAAGCTGTATAAGAGAAGTCATCTAGGAATGCATAAGCTGTGTGTCGATGCCGAAGAATTAAAGCGTCTAATGGAGGCCATCCATGGAGGGGAATGCGGTGCGCACATGAATGGAGTAATGCTAGCACGGAAGATCCTCAGACAGGGTTACTACTGGTCCACCATGGAGGAGGATTGTATCGGTTTTGTCCGGCGATGCCACAAGTGTCAAATTCATGCAAATCGCATGAACATTTCGCCGTCGAAGTTGTACAATATGACTTCGCCATGGCCATTTTCAGTCTGGGGAATTAATGTGATCGGGGCTGTCACTCCGAAGGGGTCAAATGGGCATGAGTTCATCCTGGTCGCAATAGATTATTTCACGAAGTGGGTCGAGGCCCAATCCTATGCGGTGTTGAAGGCTTCACATGTTGCGAAGTTTATCAGAAACAACATCATCTGTCGCTATGGGGTCCCAAACGAGATAATTTCAGATAACGGTTCCCACTTCAAGAAGGAAGTGATTGACTTGTTGGAAAAATACAACGTGGCTTTTCATAAGTCATCCACATACCGGCCGCAAACCAATGGAGCGGTTGAGGCCGCCAACAAGAATATCAAACACATATTGCAGAAGATGGTGGAAACCTACCGGGACTGGCCAGATAAGCTGTCGTTCGCTCTGTGGGGCTACCGGACTTCAATCAGAACTTCTACTGGGGTGACTCCGTATTCATTGGTTTATGGGATGGAGACCGTTCTACCTATCGAAATTGAGGTCCCGTCTTTGCGAGTATTGGCTGAGTGTCAAATAGCCGAGGCAGATTGGCAACAGAGCAGATTTGAGGAACTCATGCTCTTTGATGAGAGAAGACTGAAAGCACTGTACCATGTTCAAGGTTATCAGCGCAGAATTGCCCGGGCTTTTAACAAGAAAGTTAAGTCCAGGAATCTAAAGGAAGGAGATTTGGTACTCAAGGACAACCGAGCTCCCATCCACGACCCAAGGGGTAAGTTCAGACCCAATTGGACTGGTCCCTACATCATTAAGTCTATCTGGTCAGGTGGAGCTGTGGTTCTAATGGATCTAGATGGCTTAGAGTTCTCACAGCCGATCAACATGGACAAGTTGAAGAAATATTACCCTTGAGAGGCTCGCTAGGCCGAAAACCCGAAAGGGCGACCTAGGCAAAACTCAGAGCACAAAAAAATTGAAGTTATAAAAACTGAGCTTGCAAGGTTGAAAACCCGCAAAGAGCGGCCTTGGCAAAAGTTAGAGCGTAAAAAGAGAGTGAAAATACCCGAGTAAACCTGAGCCTGAACTACGTAAGGCTTGATTCCCATCTTTGGGATACGTAGACAACTTCATCCTGAAGTTCAGCCATAAACATTTTCCCCGATCAACTTTGTTCATTTGATTATCTCGGTCATCTTTGTCTATTCAGCATTCAAAGAGTCCGGTTAAGATCTCCAGTGCAGTGCTTCTCAGGCTAGGGGCAACTTTCTGTTGCTGTGCAGTGCCGCGGTACTATACAGACTAGGGGCAACTTTCTGGTTGCTAAGATCCGGGGTTGTGCATCTCAGTGACAGATCTCAGGTGTGTCCAGTTCTGATCCATATCAAAAATGGTTTTGAAAAGTTTTAATAAAAGTTGACTTTGTTCAAATTAATCTTTTTACAACTTAGACCATTTTTGGACCAAAGCGGAAAATTTTCAGTACCCACAACCTTCAATTTCATTGATTTCAAAATAGAGTTCTCCTGCTCTTGCATACAAATTGAAGTTGCTTTTTATTACATTCATAAAGAAAACTTGAAAGTACTAGTAAAGCAATAAACCCGGGGCATAGATAAGTCAGGTGTCCCTGCGCCCCCTCCCAGAGCTGGTCGAAGCCTCTGATGCCAAGCTGGGCCCAATCTGTGCCTCTTCATTGAGCCAATCTAAGCACTCATCAGACAAAGTGCAACTGAAAGTGAGAGCAGGGGTCAGGAGCTCTCTAGTCCTCCAGGCTGTGGCATAACGGGCAAGCTGTGTGCCTCGAACCGGGAATACGGCAGGGTACTCTATCCCCTCCGGCAGGCAAGTCTGATCATGACCGAACTGGCGCTGGAACCAGAACGAAAAGTAGAACACGCAGTGAGTCAGACCAATCAACTGGATCCCGGTCTGCCGGGACATGCTATAGCCTATCGCCGGGAGATTGAGCCAAGGACAAGGCCAAGCAATGCGATCCGCAGACAAATTGCACATCCAGTCGAACCACCACCCCTCATCAAGGGCATCGACTAAGCGTTGTCGAAAGAAGTAGCCGCGAGCTGAGTAGGCTGGGCAAGAGTCCACAACCTGCAATTTATCCATCAACCATACCTGGGGAGGGATGAAAAATGAGAGAATAAAGAATAGAGAGATGTACGATGAGAGAAAAGTAAGAAAAGGGGTTTTGTGAAAAAAACCGAGCCTGAGGGTCGAGTGATGTGAGCAATATATATGTGAGATTGGGAGGGAAACATTACCTGCAGCAGTAGTGGACTCCCCGCAAATCTGGTCGTCTCCCGGCGATAGAAGGCGTCTAAGCCCATCAGTGTCTCGGCCAATGTCATGGCGATGCAGTTCTTTCCTTCTTTCAAGCCTTGAGCAACTTCAATCAGACGAACGCTAGATCCATTAAAGCCTAGGGCAAGCAAAAAGTGGGACAGCATACACAAGCAAAGGGCGTGTTGCCGAAAACCTTGCCAATGATGGTTGCCACGGTCACCGGCATCAGAAAAGCGATGAATCAAGCCGAGGATATCCAGTTCCCCGTTGCAGATCAGCGACCGAGCGTCATGCATGGTGAGCCCACACATCCGCCCTAAAGCTTGGGCGTGGCCGAAGCGAAACTGAGGCAAAATTTCTTCATGGCGTTCAGATTCCATCAAAACTTGAAAATCTTCGAAAGTTGGACATACCTCTTGCCCGCCGAAGCTAAAAACATGTGTTACCGGGTTCCAAAACCTCGCCATGGCGTGAAGGAAGGGAAGGTGCAGCGGAGTACGGCTCAGCGTGAATAGTGCATTCAAGCCGAAACCCCAGAAGTTCAACTTTTCCGAGCCATCTAGAGAAGCAATCCAAGCTGTGAGATTTTCGACGAGAAACGCCTCCATTTTGGTGCAAAACTGAGATAAAATGAATCAACCACGAGGCTGGGACTTTTAAAGAGGATAGGACACTGTTCGGGGGACACGTGTCGAAAAACTGGTGGTTGCTGAGCTAAGTGGCCGGCCGGCCACCTTTTCTGGTAGGCCGGCCACCCCTCTCTCCTCTAATACAAAAAGCTGGTCGGCCAGCTCCCAAAGGTGGCCGGCCATACTGTAAAATGTGTCTTTGATCCTGTTCTACCCTCTAGAAGGAAGTTCCCAGCATTTCCATGCATTGGGAGTGTCGAAGGCCTCCATTTCCCTCCGATTTGGATGCGTTCCGTCACCCAGATCGTCCGAAATGCACTTTGTTTATAGAGTTGTTGTTAAGTCTTGCTTATCGAGTTGTTGCTTTGCTTATCGAGTTGTTGTTTTGTTTGTTGAGATGTCTTGTTTATCGAGTTGTTAAGTTTTGTCGAGCTGTCGAGTTTCGTACATTGAGTTGTTACTCTTTGTTTAATCAATGTTGTTAAGTCTTGCTTATCGAGTTATCAACTTTGTTATGTTTTGCTTATCGAGTTGTAAACTTGCTAAGGTTTTGTTATTTCTTAGTAAGTTAGGTTGTTTAGTTTGTTCCGTCGGTTCACTACCTGACCTGGTAAATACACGGCGCACAATTCCATTCAATCTCATTTTTGGTGCAAAATGATGCGATGCGATGCTAAGAACATAAAATACAACACTTTTTCAAAAGCTATTTCATTCCATCATGCTTCCTTTGTTACAACATTTTTTACAACATGGGTACAAGTTTTACAGAAAATAAAACTGCCTAACAATGTACAATGTGCTACAACTACTAGTAAAAAGGAAAATAAAGCAGGAAACAGCTGCATCAATGCTCTCAAGAGCAGGAATAAGAGGCCCTCTTCATCCTCTTCTGCGGAACAGCCTCTGCGCCATCATCACCATCATCATCATCTGAGTCGGAGCTGCTATCCTCGGAACCCTCCTCGGTCTCACCTCCACTCCCGGAACCAGGGTCGGAGCCACCCTCTCTGTCAGCAGATGTCTCTAACTGGGGATCTGCAGCCTCCTCCTCCTCGCTGGCCTCCTCCTCTATGATGTGCGCCCTGCGTCCGCCTCGTCCACGAGACGACTCCCCTCTCCCAGCTCCTCGAGAAGGCCTAGATGGCCTAGCTCCTCCGGAAGGCCTGGATAGCCCAGCCTGTGACTGAGCATACACCGGAGGCATCTGAAAAATGCAGTTTGAATACATCAGCCAAAACATGTATATCAGATGCAGATGCAAGCAAACTACACAGAGTGGATGTATGTAGATATAGTACATAAATATGGTGTGTGTCAGATATGCTCTACACAGGCAGCCTATCAATGCAGTAAGATGTTCAAAATCAGCATGTCATCAGAAGTATGATAAATACAAGAAAACTAAAGAGTACCTGGAAACCCATGATAGACAACTGCGCCTCTCTCCGTAGGACCATGCCCACCAACCCGAGCATCTCATCCATGTACTCGCTGGGTGGCTGCAGATACGAGCTCAAGTCATCAATGAATAAACAAATGCCAAAGTATTTGTGTGATAAACGAAAAATAGTAGAACATACCGGTGGTGAGTCAGGGTCACTGACATATCGATGACCAGGCACCGGAGGCTCTATCGCGATCGGGTAGAAAGTCCCATATCTCCACCCCGTCAACTCAGTCGGGATCTCTGGCCATCCAGCATGAAAATGAGTCGGAGGAATTAGGGGAACCAATCCACTCCCACCTCTAGATGTGCCAGCCCTACTGGTGGAAGGGATATCTGTAGTCCGAGCCTGGCTCGATGAGGGCATACCAGCAAACCTCCTCGTCGGAGTACGGACTCCTGTCAATAGAGGCATCAAATACGTGTGACGGTAAGTGGCGTAATCCCCCTCCTCGAGATGAAGAAATGCATCAGTACCCAACCTGGCGTCGACAACACCCTGGGGAGGGAGCCTATCAGCAGTCCGCATATCGCCTGGAGGTGCTGAGGGAAGGTCCTGAGTAGGGTAGCCCCATACCTGACGCAAAAAGTGATCCCCCAAAAACTAGGCCCTACCAATTGGCCCCTCGAACAGGATCCTATATCGGGAGGCACCCCATGCTCCGGCAAACTGGAATCGGAGGTCTCTACCTAAAGGCGCCCAGGGCTGCCATGTGATCTGCGGATAACCGATGCATAAGCTGATCAGAAATTGTGAATGTGCAAGATAAATCAAAGATATAAAAACACGAAGAACTGAGAGTTCTAAAATACCTCTGACGACCGCACTGTATCGAAGTACTGCCGCAGGTAGAGGAAAGACTCCCGAGGTCTCGGCCGGTACTGGCCCTTGAATACAAGTGAATATGGGGTCGTGAGAGGCACCTCCACCTCAAGCTCCGGAGCTAGCGTCGGGAAGTACGCGTAGACCCATAGCTGTGGAAAACAAGGCAGTAGCCATCAGAATACAGCATGCTGAGTGCAGAATGTAAATACAAAATGCTGAGAGCAATGTGCAAGGTACAGAGTGTAAGGTGTGCTATGTGTGCAATGTACGAATAATGAGAAGCAGAAATGTAAATCATGAGGGCAGAAAGCACCTCCCAGGCCCTCCAATAGCCGCCAACCATGTTCCCCCCCATCCGCGGGAGGTCGCGCTCATATAGCAATAGAGAGTAGCCAGGCTGGCACCACCCCAATCATATCGACTGACCTGTGATAGGTCCACTAGAGCACTCAACAGGTAAAGCCCGACAGTGTTCCCCCTATCGGCGAACAGAGTAGTCCCGAAGAGGAACATCAGAAATCCGCGGGTGTACTGTGCTACCTCCTCGGGAGTCTCAGGCTCCATCTCTACCTTCCTGAAATGGGAAGAAAACCAGGTATATCGGACTCTGCCCGAAGATCTGTCAACTGGCAGGCGAGCTCCCAATAAGTGTATCCAGGCTGCCTCCCACTGGCAAATGTCCTCGTCATATGGGATCGCCCAACCTCCCATATCAAGGCCAGTCAATACGGCGAAATCAAGCGGGGTCATAGTCATGTCCCCGGTAGCAGAGAAATGGAAGGAGTTGGTGGTGTCCCACAATCTCTCTACCAAGGCGCCCATCAGTGTCGTGCTAGTAGGACAACGGGATATCCCAATGCAAAAGGGCCCAAACCCTGCCACGTCAACCAGATCCCGGACAGCCTCCAGGAGCTCGGCGTACCACTCTCTCGCCACGATGGAGCCATATCCTCGCGCAGTACGAGAAGTCACCTGCATTCAAGATGAACACATATATTTTTTCAGAATGAAATGTATAAGCTGCGTGCAAATGAAATGAATAAGCTGCGTGCAAATGAAATGTATGAGCTGTGCGTAAAATCAAATCAGATACAGTATTTGAGCTGTGCGTTCAGATTCCAAAGTATGAGCTGTGTGTGTTCGACATCAAGTGTTTGGGGCTGCGTGTTCAACTTCCTACGCAAAGTGTGGGCTGTGTGTTCATCTCAAAGTTTGGGCTGCGTGTTCAACTCTCAATCAGTGTGGACTGTGTGTTCATCAAAGTTCGAGCTGTGTGTTCAACATCAAGTATTTGAGCTGTGTGTTCAGATTTTAAAGTATGGGCTGTGTGTTCATCTCAAAGTCTGGGCTGCATGTTCAACTCTCAATTAAAATGGGCTGTGTGTTCATCTCAAAGTTCGAGCTGTGTGTTCAACATCAAGTATTTGAGCTGTGTGTTCAGATTTCAAAGTATGGGTTGTGTGTTCATCTCAAAGTTTGAGTTGTGTGTTCAACATCAAGTATTTGAGCTGTGTGTTCAGATTTCAAAGTATGGGCTGTGTGTTCATCTCAAAGTCTGGGCTGCGTGTTCAACTCTCAATCAGAATGGGCTGTGTGTTCATCTCAAAGTTCGAGTTGTGTGTTCAACATCAAGTATTTGAGCTGTGTGTTCAGATTTCAAAGTATGGGTTGTGTGTTCATCTCAAAGTTTGAGCTATGTGTTCAACATCAAGTATTTGAGCTGTGTGTCCAGATTTCAAAATCAGTGGGCCGTGTGTTCATCTCAAAGTTTGGGCTGTGTGTTCAATTCTCAACAAGTGTGTGCTGTCTGTTCACGATCAATATACGGGCTGTGTGTTCAGAAAATCAGAGTGTTTGAACTGTGTGTTCAAGATGCAAACGGAACACGGTGTTATAGACTAAACATTCAAAACAAGCTGTGTACTTGAGTGAGCAAATAAACATAGCGAAAGCACGGAATGCACAGAAAATGCATAATACATTGCAGAAAATGTAAAAGTGAAGTAAATACCTCTCATGCCTGATGAGAGAGGTGAGACTCCGGCTCTCACAAAAGCAGATCCCCAGGCGCTCGATCGTTGAAATCAGTGAAATGATAAAAAACCGCCTGAGGGAGTATATGTGTCGGAGGGTCGTACCTCTCGAGGATAAATGGTCGGACCCTCGGGGGTAAAGCCATAATATCTGGGTCACCTCCAGCACCTGGAGAACCTCCGTCATGGGGAAAATGACCCGCCATCTCAAGAAATCTGCAAAAAGGAGCAAAAATGAGCAAAATGAGCCAAAATTGGAAAAAGTCAACAAAGGTCAATTCTCGGGAAATGGAAAAGTCAACAAAAGTCAACTCCCGAGAAAATCTTCCAAATATTGAGACAAACTTACCTCAAGTGGTGAAAATGAGAAAAGAAGCACCGAAATCAAAATTTAATCGGTTCAAAGTGTTAAAAACCGAAAGATTTCGCGAAACAACTTGGCGTGGGGCGTTGGAAAACGCGTATAGAGCGCAGATCTGAGAGGGAAAATGCTCTAGGAAGGTAGAGGGACTGATTTCGGCCTTGGAGTTATGAGCTTAAAGTGTTTGGTTTTGTATATTTAAAGAAACAAGAGCAAAAAGACCAAACTGCTCCGAATTTGGGTTAGGTGGCCGGCCGGCCACCTTTTCTAGTAGGCTGGCCACCCCTCTCCCTCAAACCCGGCCGGCGGCCTCCCCCTTGGACCAGACCTAGCCGGCAGCATTCCCAAGGTGGTCCCCAAGGTCTCTGCAGGCACCTGAGAAAGTACAAGGAAAGTGCACTTTTCGTCGCAAAATCCCTCCG
The DNA here is from genome assembly GCA_036172215.1 of Camellia granthamiana. NCBI lineage: Eukaryota > Viridiplantae > Streptophyta > Magnoliopsida > Ericales > Theaceae > Camellia > Camellia granthamiana. Next base: position 16,191,408 of record CM069906.1, on the reverse strand, counting down.
CGGGAACTTCAACTCCAACTTTCGATGCGTATCCCATCGTTACTCGTCAAAAGCGAGGTGTATCCTTTTTGAATATGTTGTGACCCCTCCGGGAGGTAAACCGGAGGTCGCGATTGAACCACCTTCGTCGAATCTTGCATTGCTTTGCTCGTTGTTTCGTTTCAAAACGTGCATTCGAATTTACACTTGTTCTACATTGTTGTGCACATCACCTGCATTCTCATGCACATCACTTACACTGTTGTGCACGTTTCACGGGTATTGTCACGCCCCCATGCCTAAACTTGCGTTGTCACGCACGTTGCTTCTCGCATTGTGATGCGTTCACCCATCAACATTGCGTTTGTCTGCATTCGATATCACGCTGAACATGTGTTGCTAACCATGTTGCGCTTGTTGAGTTTCTTCCTTTTGCAGGCGCGATATTGTATGTACGGATCATCTGGGGCTGGTGCGACCAGACGAGCTGCACAAGTACTGTATCTTCTCCGTGTGGGACGTGGCGAGAATCCAATGATTCTTCGCATTCTTCAACTGCATGAAATGTAGTATTGCTTTGCATTCATGCTTAAGACTGTTGCATCTATTGCGAATATTTACTTCATTACAGTTTGCTGCTCCGCATGATCATTGGGTTACATCCGGCTTTGTGCATATCGCTTTGCATTTTGCCCCCTGCCTGCAGGCACGTCTTTCTATTCGTCTCGCCTGTTTGTCTAAGTCTTCGGCCTTGTCAAAAATGGGTCATCTCTGGGCTTTAACATTCACTCCCGTCACTCCTTGACTTCCGAGTTCTGTCAAAGAAGGGCAACTGTAGACACCCCATTTTTGACCGACCTTAAGACTCAGACGTCACTGATTGAGCGCTTGGTGATGTTGCATATTGTGCTCGTTCTGAGGTTGCGGAATCACGGCTGCGAGCCTTGCCTCCGGACTTCCGGACTCTTTTGTGCTTTGCCTCAGTTTACGAACCAGGCCCTGTTTTCTTTGTTTTCTCTTCCCGAAGGGAGGGAGAGGTCTCGTAGATCATCTCTCAGTGGCCGTAGGCTACGTTTCATGGTCGTAGGCCATTTTTCCCGTTGGGAGCCCGATTTTCGATTTTCGGAGCCGTCGGCCGTGTGCCTCGGTTCGGGACCGCCTAACTACCTCCGTTTGCTCCGGTTTTTGGCGCGCACCTTGTTTCCTCCCTTTTGAGGAACACTGTGGCCCGAGAGACCAACTCCGTGGTCGAACGCTACTTCCGGTGCCTAACAGCTTGTTTTCGGGGCCCCGAACTGCGTGTTTCGGCCCCAGAACCTTCGTTTTGCATCCGTCTTGGTCCATTTTTGGCAGGGACCTTATTTTCATTGTTAGAAAGGTTGTAGGAAGGTGGGAGGCCAGCAATTGTTCTGAAAGCCAGTTTTATTTCTTCTTCGCCCTTCGTCGCCCGTTCTTTTCACTAGGAAGCTGGTTTTTCCCACTCCCGGGCCACTTTTTCTGAATTTCCACCACACCATTGTGTTGTACACACCTGGGAGGCCACCAATATGGGTAGGCCGGCCAACCATTGTTCTTGACCCTTTCGAACCCCTCTAAAAAGCTAGTTTTTCTCTCTCCTAGTTCACTTTTTCTGGGTTTTAACCATACAGCTGTGTTGCACTCATCTGGGAGGCCACCTTTTGGGGGTGGCCGGCCAGCAATTCTTCTGACCCTTTTGACCCTGGCCGGCCAGCCAGGGGAGGTGGCCGGCCAACCACCTGAACCTTTTGCACCTGGCCGGCCATGTTTCTCTCTCCTGGTGCATTCTAGCTGTGCCAACTATTTTGCACCAGACCCCCTGCCCGAGGGTCTGCCCTTTTGGGGGGAAATTTGAATTGGTTTTTCCCCCCCTTTTCCCTTGGCTTCTCCCTCTATATAACCACCACCCCACCTCATTTTACAGGGGTTAGAAAACCAGCTGGAGCATTATACATACAACCCCTCCATATCTCTCATCCAAGCTTCAAAACACCCTTGATCTTGCACCATTTACACACCAACCCATAGCCTACCACCTCCACACTCCATTCCAGCAACTTGGAGGCCATTTGCAGAGGTTGGAAGCTCAGAATCTTGGACCAAAAGCTGCTGGAGGTCGGCTCTTCAAGGGTGAGTCCCTATTTTCCCCATTTTTGCATCATTTTGCTCTATATCTTAGCCCCTTTTGCTTGCATTTTTGGGCTTCAACCTGAACTATAAATAGTCTTATTTTGAGCTCATCTTCATGTTTGATCAAGGACTTTTTCCTATTTAAGGTCTTCTACTCCCCCTTTGTGCTTTATCTCTTTTTTAAGGCTTATCTTGCATGATACATTAGCTTTATTTGTGGGCATTACTGGGCTTCGATCCAAACAGTAAAGTGCCTTTTTTTAAGCCCCTCTTCAACTTTGTTGAAGGGTTCTTTGCTGTTTGAGGCCATCTTCTGCCTCTTGTCTCTTATCTCTCTTTTGGGGCTATTTTTGCATCATATTTTAGCCTTACTTGTGAATATTTTCGAAGCTTAATATAAACTGGAAAAAGTCTTGTTTTGACCTCCTCTTTAAGTTTGTTTGAGGTCACTTTTCTGTTTGAAGTCATCTCTGACCTTGCATGCTTCATTTCCTCACGCTTTGAGCCTTGTATTTGAGCATTTGCATTGGCCTTGTTTTGGCCTCTCGGCCACTGAAATCCAGTGGATTTTTAGTGGCCTTGATGTGTCTTTGAGCTCCAAAATCATGGAGGGGTAAACCTCTCACCCCTCATTCTCTTTACTAGCATGTTTGGCCATCCAAAGGGACTCTATTTTGCATGCATTGAAGTCATGTTTCAGGCCTCATTCTGTGAGTTTTTAGGTCTGCCTTGGCTCTGTCCAAGGCCCCTTTGGCCATATTTTATGTCTATGTTGCATGTGTAGAGCAATCCCATTCAAGGCCTCTCAAAGAGGCCTTTCTTTGCATGTTTCCGAGGCTAATTTCAGGGCCCATTTTGTGAGTTTCAGGGCCGTCATATTCCATTTTCAAAGTTGGTTTTTCCATGCTAAGTGTCTATCTTGTATGTGCTTAATAACCCCTTGTATGCCCCTTTAAAGGAACTCCTCATTTTTGTATGTGTTGGCTGCATTTCAGAGGTTATTTGGGCATATTTTGATGCATTTTATTCACTGATTTTTGCTGGTTTGGTGAGTTCTCATGTGATTCATATACATGCCATGTAAACCATGTTTGCTAGTCAAAGTTGCATGCTATTTTAGCCCATCATGCTAGCATCTTTTGGTCATGCTTCGAACTAGAAATGTTCATGTTTTGGGACTGCCTTGGCTCTGTCTTTGTGCTTCGTAGTCAAATAATGCATTCTTTGTATAGCTATAAGTCAATACATGTGCCTAGTCTTGAGTTTCGGGACTCATCTCATGCATCGGGTGCCATATATCCATGATTCGGGATCATTTTGCATCATGTTTCAGTGCTGGAATTTGCATGTTTGAATGCCATGCTTCATCCTTGCCATGCCTTGTTAGAGATGCATGCCGTGCCTTAGGTTCGGTCCTTGATTTGCGTGCATGTGTGCACGCATTTCGGTAGTCTCATTTTCATCTTATGGCTACTGATGTGAATGTGGCTAAGGTCCACTCATGTTAGTGTAAGTTCATTATGCATTGTGTATGCCATTTCAATTCATAGCATTGCGTATGTTAGGTTGTATGTTAGAGCATTGTGTATGTCTTGCTACATCGTGCATTGTGTATGCCATTTCAATTCATAGCATCGCGTATGCTAGGTTGCATGTTAGGATTGCATTCATACATGTCATGCATACTGCATTGTGCTTGGGATAGGAGTTAGCCCGAGCACGGGAAACGAGGGATGTTTCGTACTCCGAGTGACGGAACGTGTCTCAATTCCCAATCGCCGACACTCCGAATTAACCATGATGGAGTCTCGGCTCTGCTATGTTTATATGTGCATTCATTTCATATTGAGTCGTGCAATTCGACTCCTCGGCCATCATGCATCGGAATGCGTGATTGGTGGCACGAGGATCGAGGTGTGCATATATATGTGAAAATACACTGCCATGCCCCTTTCTTGCTCTCTGTTGCAGCAAATCAGAAACCGGCAATCTTTTGAAGCTTCGTGCAATATCCCAGGTTTAATTATAAACAGAGGCTAATTGGGGCATCGTAATGGATTTCCGCACAAGGCAATTCAAGCATGCATCATCCATCATCCAGAGTAGAGCTGAGGCAGTCTATAAGCTTGCATGCTAATTTACTGCTTTCCTAGATTAATTTGTTAATTAATTAGGGTTTTGTACTTATTCGGACTGTATTATTTATTCGGACCCTCCGAGTGAGGGCAATGTTGTAATAAGTGTGCGTGCGTGTGATGTATGTCTTCCAACCCCACGTCTTTCTCCCTTTTATTTACCAGCTTATGATGGTTAGATTAGGGCATGTTTCAATTAGCATACAGTATGATAGCATGTTTGCATTCATTCATCTGTCTTGCATGCACCGGGCTTGGCGCATCATATTAACTGCATTGTATTTCAATTCCGAGTTGAATACTTGTTAGTTGTAGCATTCCACATGCCATCTTTAGAATAGCCGAGCCTATCTTAGTTGCATTTTGCATGTGTTGCATTAGGCATTTCTGTATAGTTAGGATCATGCATTGATTTCTAATTAGCTTCTTTCTTTGGCTTGGAGTACTCGGTAAGTGGTTATGCTTTAGCATCCTTGCATGCGTGTGAGTGACTGCCATGATAGCATGCTTACCATGAAGTTATGTGCTTATGTGATATAACTGCCTGAATGCCTGTGGGTGAAGATTGGGTTATTTGGATTGGAACAATTCATTCACTGTGAGTTTTAAGCCCACTAGATAGTGGCAAAACCATCTTTTCTAAGCCCACCCGAGGGTGGCAAAATCTGCATTTTAAGCCTACTTGCGAGTAGCAAACCATTTTCAAAACAAACATGAAATGTTTCGTTCCAATTCAAGCGACCCAGTCTATACTTGTATGTTGTGCGCATCACATAGTAAATCTAGGCTAACAATCGGAATAAGAACACATAACGTTTTCAAAACAAGATAGCATGGTTAATAGAGGCCGATCTTTGATCGGGCGAGCGGGGGTGCTCACGAAGTGACCTTCCCCAATCGTACCCAAGTTCCCGAACCGAGGCAACTTTGGTGATGACGGACACGTGGCCTTAGGCACGAGTCAGGGTTTCCTAAATTTTCCAAAAATAAAATATTTAGGTGGCGACTCTGTATCTGGCAAAGCAGTCCATGTTTGGCATTTCTTTCAAAAATCTGTTTTCTCAAAACGATTTGCCGGATTTGGACTCTTTGGTTCAGATTGAGAACCGTGACAACTTGAGTCCGAACTGTAGTGAGCCCAAAATGAACAGAACGGGACTCATCCTCCCGGGGACGTTCGAGGACGTCTACAATTTCTTAAAAAAAATTATTGTTGTTAAATTTCAACCATACTCTCACCTTTTTTGAAAATAATATAAATCTAAAATTTTAAAAACCCAATCAAATTAAAAATTCAATACAATTCTCTCTTTAAAATACTCAATATTTGATCTTTTTTCCATCTCATCCAACTCCTTCCCAAATATAATGAAGCAATGGTTATTCTCTGTCTTTACCAATAGTCCAAACTTATTTTAAGTTTGTTTGTTTGTGATTTTTTTTTTTTTTTTTTTTTGTAAATTTATATTTTTGTGTGAGATTTTTTTTTTTTTTTCTCTCTATGTGACTTTTTTTTCCAATGTATTTTTTTTCAACTAAATTGATAATAAATATATATCTGTTAACTATCTTTATTTTGGGAGTTGATTTGAATTTTTTTTTTTTTTTTTGTGGATGTTTGTGTATTTTTTATATTGTTATTATTTCTTTTGATATATGTGAATTGATAATATAGTTTTTTTTTTTAATACATAGAATAAGACGTCTTATATTGTTCTTTATGATTTGGCCATTTTTAAATTTCTTAAACAAAATTTTCAAATTTTTTATTTGTAAAAAAATATAAACATTTAATTGACTTGCCCATCAATAAATAAAATTTTAAATAACGAACACTATTCTATAATTTATGGATTTAAAAAAAAAAAAATAACGCTCACATATGGAATAAGAAAACCTAAAATCAAGCATTTTTTTATTTTTCATTTTTAACTCTTAAAAACTCTAACGGCACCTTTTTATTCCCACAATATTGTCTTTTTATATTTACAAAAACAAAAAACTAGGCCGGAATTGTATAATGATTAGTGGAGGTGGTGAGCATAGTAACAACAAGGGCGATGATGAGCTCGGCCAGAGCATTATTTAGGTGGATTTTGAAAAGGTGAATATTAAAAGAATAGTAGATAGTTTGGGTGATGAATTGATTTAGAAAATTAATGCGTGGTTGAGATTAAGGCCTCGTTTGGCAAGTAGCTGTTTTAGCCTAAAAGTCAAAAAGTTACTAAAAAAATCAAAAAGCCTATAACCTATACCAAAAAGTCAAAGATTCCATTTTCTCTCTACTTTTTGCACATCTTTTCGTAAAAAGTCAAAAAGCCACCCTAAACATACTAGTTTTTTTCACCTCATATTTTAGCCAAAAAGTCAAAAAGTTACTAAAATAACATGTTCCCAAACGAGGCCTAAGTGTGAATTTTACCATATAAAAATTGAATATAGATCATATATTGTTTTTTATATATAATTTTGGATACTTTTTTATAACTATCAAAAATTATTGTGATCACATGTTACTTATCATTTGATATATTATTGTTGTATTATCGTAATAAATTTTATTATTAATGTCTATTATCAATGCAGTAGTCAGATGGCACATAATAAATAAACATGCACTTTGTTATTATTATTATTATTATTATTATTATTATTATTATTATTATATTTATTTATTTACCTTTTTAAAGTGTTCAAAAAATTAATTTATGTTTATTGTTAATTTTTGTAGATAAGAAGTCAAAAAATAAATTTTAGCCAAATTCAAGTTATAACTAATTTGAGATTGAAAAGGAAATTTTAAAAGATTTTATAATTATATATAATTTAAAAGTATTTTTAAAAAAATACTAAGAAAAATTGGAACTATAAATAAAAATTATCAAACAAATTAATTCTATGAAAAAAAATTAAATGAAAAATTTATCAAATTTGAATTTATAATTATTAAATATTTTCAATAGCCATTAATTTTTTATTCGGTTCTATCTTGATCTGGTCTTAAATAGTTTTTTAGATATAAATATATCTTAATATTGATACAATTAATATTAGACATATTTTAAAGAGGGTAAATTATATCGATGATCCCCGCATTTTGTCTCTTATGTCAATTTAGTCTCTGTAATTTCAATTAGTTTGATTTTTACCTCTAATTTTAGATTTTATATTAATTTAGTCCAATTGATAATGCCGGTTAAGATTTTTGAAAAAAAATAGTTATTGAGTTGGTTGAGATTAACTTATTGAGTTAAACAAGTTTATAATTTTGTCTATATATAAAAAATATAACAGATGCTACTCATGTGTGTATTTTCAATAAAAAAAAAAACACTAGCAATTATAACAATTGGTCCAAATTGAGATAAAATTATAAATTTAGGGTCAAAATTATGCAAATTAAAATTGCAAGGACAAAAATAACACAAGAATTAAAATATAGGGATTGCAAATGTAATTTATCCTTTTAAGAATAAGTACATAATTTCTTAATTAATTTTGAAATTGTTAATAAATATACCAAACAAATATGTACATATTTCCTATTTTTGTTATAAATTTAAAAATACATATATATTTACTAATTAAAAATTAAATAATTAACTCATGGATTGGACATGAACTAGACGTTTCTCTAAGGACTAGGCTTAAATAAAAAATTATTGGCAAAAAAACTTCGACTTGAACTAAATTTTCTTGACTACTTTTAAGTGTTTAATCCAATATTAGAACCCCCAAATTAACTCATATCAGTCACGAACTGATAAACTATGATATAATTTGAATATAAAATTTAAATTTATTAGGATTAGAATATAACCTACAATTTAGGGTAGTTTTATCTTAAATAATTTTTTTATGCATAAATATATATAACTATTCATTTAATTGTTTTAAACATAAATATGTAGGTTTTTTTATTTTTTATTTTAAAAAACTATAGTTCAAACTTTTTAATAAGTATACACAAAATAAGTTCATATTTCTTATTTTTATTATAAAAAAATATTTACAAATATTTATTTACTAATTTAATAAATAGATAGGTCAAATGATTTATATAAGTTGCGAATAGAACAAGACAACTTTTAATGATTAGGTGAAGGACAAGTTGGCGTAAATCTAATGTTAAACCCAAATTTAATATCACAAGTGAATCCTAATTTATTTTTATGTAAATTTTATAACATAAGACAAATTATAAATTTTAGATTTCACAAAATATGAAAAAATTACTATATTGACAAATGTAATTTACCACTATCATATGATAAATTAAATTTACGAAACTTATAAGACGAAATGTATTTATATTTTATTATAAATATAATTTTTGTGATTTTTTTTAAATTTTTACCACTTAAATTATGACATATATTTGTTATTATGAACTTAGAGCACACAATTAATGATATAAAAAAAAAAAAAAAAAATTCTCTTATATGTAACTGTGATAAAACCAAATAAAATTTAATTGATTCTAAATTATTTTTGCTAAATATTGTAAATAAATTTTGAGAGACTTATTTATAAGTCCTTTTTCAGACACTTATGGTATGATAAGTCCTGTGTAATTTCTTATAGAGTCTCAAGTCCTATTTAGATAGGAATATATTCTGGAAGATCCTACATAAACGTAACGTGACGTGACACTTACATAAACGTAACGTAACGTGACACCTACATAAACTTAACGTAACGTGACACCTACATAAACGTAACGTAACGTGTCACGTTACTTTTCGCAAATTTAATGAGTTTTTATTTTTTTAAATTGAATGTGAAAATGTTGCCGATTTATGTTGGTGTCACGTTACGTTTCAAATAAATATGATCTATGGTAACATTCAATTTCCTTTATAGGAAATTGAATGTTGCCATAGATCATAGGTGTCACGTTACATTTATGTAGGTATCACGTTACGTTACGTTTATGTAGATATGATCTATGGTAACATTCAATTTCCTATCTAGGAAATTGAATGTTGCCATAGATCATAGGTATCACGTTACATTTATGTAAGTGTCTCGTTGTAGATCGCCCCGAGAACTCTGCTCTCCGTGCCGCGAGGGCGCGAATTGTTTTGTTCTTTAGCTATTACAATTCGGACTTACGTCACGGTTCTGAATCTAATCTCACAAAGTGCAATGTGAGACCGATAAATCACCAAAAAGTCCAAATCCGACAAATCGTTTTGGGAAAATGATTTTTATAAAGAAGTGTCAAACATGGATTGCTTTACCAGATACAGAGTCGCCACCTAAATATCTTATTTTGGGGGAATTTAGGAAACCCTGACTCGTGCCTAAGGCCACGTGTTCATCATTACCAAAGTTGTCTCGGCTCGGGAACTTGGGTATGAGAGGGGAAGGACATGCAATGAGCACCCCCGCTCGCCCGATCAAAGATCAGCCTGTACTAAGCATGATATTTTGTTTTTGAAAACACATGTGTTCTTATTCCGGTTATTAACCTAGAATTACTATGTGATACGCACAGCATACAATTATAGACTAGATCGCCTAAGTTGGAACAAAACATTGCATGTTCATTTGTTTGAAAACTGTTTGAAGTTTGCTACTCGCAAGTAGGCTAAGTCGCGGATTTCAATGAATTGTTCCAATTCATACAATCCAACCTTCACCCATAGGCATTCAGGCAATTTAATCAATTAAGCAGTTAGCCTCATGGTAAGCATGCTAACACAACATACACATCTCATGCAGGGATGCTAAAGCATAAACACTCACAGTGTACTCCGAGCCAAAACAAAGAACTAGTTAGAAATCATGCATAATCCTAGTTCATGTTAAGATGGCTAATGTAACACATACAAGAATGCAACTAAAATAGGCTCGGCTATTCTAAGATGACATATGAAATGCAACAATTCGATACATGTATTCGACTTGGAATTGAAATACAATGCAGTTAGTATGATGCGCCGAGCCCGGTGCATGCAAAACAAATGAATGAGTGCACGCATGCATGACATAAGGATGCTAATCGAAATATGCCCTAAAACTAACCATCGTAAGCGGTTAAGTAAAAGGGAGAAAGAAATGGGGATTAGAAGACATGCATCGCACACACGCACGCTTATTACAACAATTGGCCCTCTCAACGGAGGGTCCGAATAATAAGCTAACTAGCTACTCTAAGCTAATTAAACTAATTATTACATCACAAATTAGTAACTAGCTACAACTAATTATTACACAACGAATAAGCAGCTAAACGCATTAACTACTTAAGTACAAAACCAAAGCATAAGCTAGCTAAGGAAAGCAGTAAAACAGGAGCCTCGAGGCGAGAGGTGTATGCATGCTCGGTCGCTTCGTTCGGAAATCCATCGCGATGCCCCGATTTGCCTCTGTTTTCAATTGTTCTCAGAACCTTGCACCAAGCTCCACAAAGCTTCTAACTCACCTTGGGGACCTGTGGGAGGGCTGCCGACCACCTAGGGGTGTTTCCAGCCACTGGTCGACCACTTTCTATTGCTGCAGACCAGAAAAAGTGGTTGGCCAGCTAGTTTTTCTGGTTGGCTGACCAATTTTTTGCTGCACTTCTCCAATTTACTGCAACAGAGAGCAAGAAAGGGCATGGCAATGTATTTGCAAGATATGTGTGCACAACCACCCTCCCTATCATTTCATAAGCTCAAGGGAGTGTGGTTCTCGACCCTCGGGCCACCAATCACGCATCTCGATGCATGATGGCCAAGAAGCCAAATTGCACAATTCAATGTAAAATGAATGCACACATAAACACATAAAGCCTAGAACTCTATCATGTATGATCAAGAGCGTCGGTGACCGAGAATTGAGGCACGTTTCATCACTTCAAGTATGAAACGTCTCTCGTTTCTCGTATTTGGATTAACACCTAATCCAAACAAAATGCAATGCAACAACAAGCATGTTAAACATGTAATGTAACATAGCATATACAATGCAATGTAAGATGGCATGCACAAGGCGAAGAACATGGCATACACAATGCAATGAACAATATGGCATACTCAATGCAATGTAACATGATCAACTTAAAAAAGCTAAGGACATGCAAAGAAGGCTAATGCATGCATACACAAAGCAAGGCAACATAAGCATGCAACAACATGTCAATGTAAGCATGCAAATAACATGAAAGCAAACATGCTCAATGGACTTAAACCAAAATGGACAGACCTCAGTCATGCCCAAATCAGTGGCCATAACACCAAAACAAAGGCATGAAATGCAAAACAAAGTATGCACATGCATTGACCCATCAACTAGGCCTAAGAGCACAACTCACAAGAGTGCTCAAGAAATGACAAACATGGGAGTGTGACAACACTAAAGGCTCTGAAATAAGGTATGAAATGATTCCAAATCACTCAAACAATAGGCACAAGACATGCTAGAGTCCTTAAGGCATAAGGCTAGCAAAGAGCAACACATAGGAGGCATACAAAACATGGCACAAATGCATCAACCAACCATGGACAGAGCTTAATTAGGTCTAAACAAAGACCAAAACATGCTAAGATGAGGGCTCAAGGACCTAGGCAAGATGGCATACATGCTAGGCCACAAACTAGGCCACAATGCATAGCACTCAAAGGCACTTAAAGAGTGAATGAAGTGGGAACATGGCAATGCTATATGCTCTGAAATGTCATGGTAAATGATGCCAAATCATGTATACAACACAAATGAAGCATGCTATGAAGCTCAAAACTTGAAACTATCATAGGCATTTGCACTACAGCTATGTAAAACATGAAGCATATTGCAAGGGTAACCCAAAACAGCCCTAGAACATGTTAAAATGATACTAAGTGCCTGTTTGGCAGAAATTATTTACAGCTTATTTCAGCTTTCAGCTTAATTTAAGCTATTTTGATGTGTTTGGTTTAGCTTATAGGTTATAGCTTATAGCTTTGTGGAAGTCAGAAATCAGCTTATTCTTTGAGTGGGGCAGGAGATGCTTTAAGAATAAGCTGGAAATCAGCTTAAGCTGAAAGTTATAAGCTATAAGCTGTTTAGGCATAAGCTATAAGCACTTTCCCACAGCTCTACCAAACAGGGCTTAAAACATGTATGGAAGGAAGCCAAAACAAGCTAGCATGAAGGGCATAAGGCATGGAATATGCAAGGCAAATGAGGTGTATTACACTACACCTATCAAGACCAAGCATGAGATGACTTAACCAACAAAAATCAGAGTTATATCATGGCAAAATAATCCCAAAAACACATTGAAATGATAGCTCGCAAACTTAGGCATGAAGGCATACACAATGACCCATTCTTAAGGCATAAAGCATCAACTCTTCAAAGCATGGAAAGAGTGACAAATGTGAGTGCATGGCAATGAAACATGCTCTGAAATTACATAACAAATGATGCCAAATCATTCAAATAGCCCAAGCAATGCATGCTAGTAGACTTGATACACAAAGCTAACAAGCTAGAATGCACTATAGCTATACAAAGCATGGCATGCATGACCAAAACAATAAAAATCAGAGCTTAAGCATGCTAAAAAAATGGACAAAAGCTTCTTACAGTTAAGCCAAAATCATGCTAGAATGACATGTTAAAGCATGATACACATTAGGCTATTAAAGGGAAATGCACCACAAGTGCAAGGAGCATGCAAGGGCCAACCAAACCAAACCTTAACAGAGGTATGGCATGGCAAAACATCACCAAAAACATGCTGAAATGGAAACAAATCATGCTAGAAAGGCATGCTACTTCATAAAGCATACAAGACTAGTTTGCAACATTTACACTACAAGTGTATAAGGCATGCAAGAGATGACAAAACCAAGTAAAAACAGTGGTATGCCATGTCAAAATAACCCTAAATACATGCTAAGATATGGCCAACATAAGCTTAATATGCTCAAACATGAGGCAAATGAAGCAAACATGCAAGACACAAGGAGAGGGGATGACCCTCTCCTATTTGGGACCTCAAAACACCATTTTCACCATTGAAATTCCTCTGAGTTTCAGTAGTGAGAAGGCCAAAACAAGGTGGTCCCAATAGCTTAAAAGGAAGGTTCAAAACAACGCCTAACGAGGCACAAGAGGGGGTAAACTACCCCCAACACAAAAGTGACCTTAAACAAACATTTTAAGGACCAAAAATTAGAACTTTTTTCAGTAGAAAGTTAAGCTTAAATTAGCATGCAAATAGGTCGAAAAGCTTAAGCAAAACAAGGGTTTAAAAGGCTAGTTTCTCACCCTTGAAGAACACCTTCAGAGCTGCAACTCCAGCAGCTACTTCTGACCAAAACCAGTCCAAAAACTCCAAAAACAACCTCAAGGTACCTCAGCAACTAAAGGATGGTGTTTGAGTGTGTGTTTGTGTGCAATAGTATGGAGAAATTACACTTTTAAGGCACAAATATGAGACCAAGAGAGAGATATAGAGATATATGTGTATCTATAGCTCAAGCAAGAAAATCTGAACCCAAGGCATGAGGGAGGGGGCTCCCTTATATAGAAAAACAGTGCTCAAGCTTGTTGGACAAGCTTTAGGCCTAAAGTCATCCCTCCATACACGTGTATGGAGGATGGTTTCTGTGCCCTCCAGCTGGCACAGTTGGTAAGAAAATATCTCTAGGGAACTGAAGGAAAGCCACCAACTAGTTGAAGTGGTCGGCCAGCTACTTGTACTGGTCGGCCGATCACTTTTTCAGAGAAAGTGGTCGGCCAGCCACTTTTCTGGTCAGCCAGCTCATTTTTCTGGTCGGCAGGCAAAATTCTGCTTTCCAAGTCCAACTTCAATTGCCATAACTCCTTCATATGGACTCCTTTTCAGGTCATTCTTGTGTCCAAATTGAAGCCCCAGAAGTAAGCTTTCCAATGGTGGCAGCCGTGTATCAAAATTCCAACTATGCAAAAAGTTATGCCTGTTTTGGTAAAGCCGCTCAGTTTCGATCCTACCCGAATTCATACCGAACTTCTCCTCAACTAGTTTTCTTCTCTCCTTTCTCATTTTCTTCAACTCCAAACCCCTAAGCAAGGTGTTTTGAAAGATTTTTCACAGATTTCATCTCTCTTTCATTTATTTCCACTTTGTCATTTCTCGGTTTATCGAAAAGCGTAACATTTAACGAAATGCGAGTCTCGGAATATCGTAGGAACTTTGTTTTAAAAATGTTTTGAAAGAGAGGGTTTTAAGGTCTAAATAACATTCAAAATAGCTTTGGTCCAAAATGGGGTGTGAGGTTAGGATTTGACTCTCCTCTTACCGAAGAAATCGAACCTTTACACTGCACAACTTTTAACACCAAGTAAACCATCAGTAACGCCCAAATCTTAAAGGTGGTCAAAAATGGGGTGTCTACACTCGTTACGTTACGTTTATGTAGATATGATCTATGGTGACATGCAATTTCCTATATAAGAAATTGCATGTTACCATAAATCATAGGTGTCACGTTACGTTTATATAGGTTTCACGTTACGTATAGGTGTCACGTTACGTTTATATAGGTGTCACGTTACGTTACGTTTATATAGATATGATCTATGGTAACATTCAATTTCCTATATATGGTTTTACTATTATTTATGATATTAACAACTAATATTGAGGGAAAATGTGTCAACAAACTTCCCACAGGACTTATGGGAACATAAGTTTTTTAGTAGGACCATATGTAGCATAAATCTTCCTAATAGGACTTATAAATATTTTTTCCATAAATTTTTTAAATTATTATTTAATTTTAAAAATTAATTTTTGTTTATTTACCGGTAATTATGCTAGTTTATTTCATAATATAATATGGATATACCATTAGTGAACAAAATATATATATATATAAACATTGACTCCACAAGTCCGAGGTAGTTGGGTGATTTTTTTATAAGCTAGCCGCACTGTCTAACCTATCATGATACAATTTTTCATATTCATTTATGTTTGTAATCCTTGCATTCTCTACTTCCTAGTATTGTCCAAAAACATGAACCTTTCATTTTCCCTTCAAAATTTGTGGCTCCCATATTGATTATATACTAATTGTTTACTTGTGATCTCCAACATTTTTTTTTTCAGTACTTTTTAGTTAATTTAGGGACCGTTTGTTTTTAGAAGTAGATTAGATCGGATTATTAGTGAGAGGATTATTAATGAGGAGAATGTTAGTGAAGGGACTAAGAAAATTTGTGTTTGTTTGATAACCAGCGAAATAATTCCTATTTGTTTTGAGAGATAGGAGTGAGATTAACTAATAAATTCAATAAATACCCTTGTTGCATTACTATCAAATTTGGGAATTGTTAGTGAATAGATTATGAAAAATTGTGTTTATTTGTGATATATTTTAATATTAAAATTATGTTTTATAAAAATATTATTATATTAAATTATTTTTAAAAAATAATTATGAAATAACGAGAGGGAAAAAAAAATCAAATCAGCCCATAGTTTCCAAAACTAGTTCATGGTTTTAAAACAGTGTATTGAAAGATTTTATTCAATTAAATGTTGCTTCATTCATCATCAGCAGAGCTTTGCCTTCTCTGTTAAAAAAAAAAAAAGAAAAAGAAAAAAAGCAGAGCTTTGCCTTCTCGGTTCAAAAAATAAATAAAAAAAGAAGAAAAAAGGCTGAGCTTTGCCTTCATCCATCTGCAGAGCTTTGTTGATAACGCCGACAGAGAGTGAGAACTAGATCATCGAAACCACGACGATCATCACCTTCAATGACACCGACGATCATCATCGTCAATACGATTTTTTTGTTGTTATTGTTGTTGCAAGTTTCAATTTCGGAAACTATGAAATACCGTTGTGGCTAAATCTTGTTTTTGGGCAAAATTGTCTTTTACACTGTAATACCAACGACTTCATCTCTAATACTAAGTCCCCTGGGCCTATGCTCATCTGCTCGTTGGAGGGGATTTAGAGTCCGTTGGGACTTTGACTCTGTTGGTCAAAAAGGAAAACAAACATGAATTTAAGGAGGAATAGCTCACAATTAGTCTAGTGCGGAGGTGTAACTCGGAAAACAGACGGAGCCTAGGGATTGATTGACAATTCCCCCCCAAAACCTAAGCTTTTGACTATAAATACAAAATAAAAAAAACCATCAAGCTGATTTGGAATCAAGTAAAAAATTCATGTCATATCAATTTTGTCAATCACAAAAAAATAAAAATAAATAAATAAATAAACTTAACATCTTGCTAAACACATTTTTTTAAATATAATCTTGAATAATAGATTTTACAGCTTTCTCCTTAGAATTAAGACAAACAAAAGTTTTTAAAAAGTCAAAAAATGGTTTTAGTTAAATAATCTTAGAATTGAAATTTTGTTTCCATGACCTATTTACTCTATAATAATATAGGTATATAATTAGTCAACGAACAAAGAAAATCGCCAAAAAGACAGTGATTTAACTAATAAAAAACAATTGAATGACTTTTTATATAAGCAAATTGTATTGTTTGACATGTTATATCGTCGACATACTAATTAATTACCTTTCATATTCATTTTTGTGAACTCTTAGAATAATTGTTCAACATTTATAATCCCGACATCACATTCTCTATTGTCCAAAAATATGAATCTTCTTTTTTTTTGCTTTTTATTTTTTTTGTTTCCATATTTTGATGAACAAATTTGGAAGAAACCTCATGCCTATTTTGAGAACATCAGTTAAAAGTTAAAAATCAACTTTTAACCTATTTTAAATCATATCACTTCTCACATAAAATAATTAAAAAAATTAAAAAATTAATTTTTAACTATCTTCTCCAAACAACCCCTCATTCTCCATAACTTGTCATGTTCCTCGCAAACGTACGCGCAAAAACTTCACACGTCAAATGTGGTGCGGACACGGGCTGTCATGTCAAATGTGTCCCTATGTATAAATAGGATGAGGAAAAAAATTGGTAGCTCGAGAAATTGGCTCGAAAAATGGCTCGAAAGAAAAGAGAGGGGAAGAGGAGGAGAGAGGGAGAAAGAGAGAGGAGAGGTCGTCGCAGCTCCCCGCCATCGTCGCAGCTCCCGCCGTCGTCGCAGCTCCCCTCCAGTCCTTCTTCTTCCTCCTCCGTCGCAGCCCCACCGCAGCTCGTCACAACCCCGCGCAGCCCCGCCTCCTCCTCCAGCCCGATTTTTATGGCCCCCTCCCCTCCACTTCTCTTTCTTCCTTCTCCTTCCCCCTCCTCCCGATCTGCAGACCCACCCTTCTTCTTCTTCTCCACCCTTCTTCTTCTTCTCCCTTCTTTTTCTTCTTCCTTTTGCAACAAAAACACAGGGAAAAAAAAAAAGACAGCAAAACGACGTCGTTTTGGTGTCGAACCAAATTCGGGCCACCGAGTTTCGAGCTACGTAGCGGGGTCGATAGGATTAATTATCCTTTATTCTCTTTATATTTAGTTGTTTTTTTTATTTTGAACCTTAAAATTTATTTATTTATTTATCTAAACCTTTTTCATATTTTAAGTTTTTTTTTTAATTTACTTCAAAAGTTAACTTAAGTCCAAAATTTAACATATTAACAGTTATGTGACATAAAATTTTAACATAAAAATATATTTTTTTATATTGTGTGACAATTAAGGTGACATTTTATGTCTAATTTTGAATAAAAGTTAACTTTAAGAGTAAATTGAAAAAAAAAATTTAATCATGAAAGGTCAAAATAGAAAAAAATAAACTTTGAAGGTCAAAATGAAAAAATGACCAAATATAAAGGGATAAAATATAATTTACTTGTATAAATATTAAATATAACGGTTATATTACATAACAATATCATCAATTTTTATTGAATAATTTCATATTTTAAGGGTGTACAATACAGTAAAAAATTATTAAAAAAATAAAAAAAAAGGCAAGAGTCAAACAAAAAAGTTGAAAATTTTTTCTCATTCGATTTACTTTTTCACTTTTTTTTTTATAAGAAGTTCAAAAATTACTTCCAAAAAATCAACTTATTTTACATCATATTTTAATAAAAATAATTATTAAAAAATCATTTCCCAAATCAATCATAGTGCATGAAAAATCATTAGGTATTTTGGAGCACTGCTCCATGACTGAAAAACAGGTGTTAGAATCTACTATTTATACTAACAGTTGTCAAATTGGAACACTACATAAATTTGTTTCAAATGTACCGAATACAGTATTCACCTAATTTTATTTACAATACTGTGTGATGTAGAAAATTTATTTTTAAAATGAGAAATTAATTTTAGGTCTTAATATTTTATGTGTAGGAAATTTTAATAACTAAAAGTCAAATATGAACAAATTTGTTAATGGTCAATGAAAATTTTTGTCATTGTATGTGATCCTATGTAAAATAGGCTTATAAAAATAATTCTTTCAAAGTTAAAAAAAAAGGAGTGCATTCTTAACCTGAAATCAAATCCTCATTTGTGTTAATCAAATTTATCAAAAAATCATGAATTCCACTTGTAGCAAAATATTTTTTTTCTAAAAAAAAAATTAAAAAAATCAAAAAATTCTATAATATACAAATTATGACTTAATTATAACTCATGGTGTATTATTTTGGTTATCAATTGAAAATATCTTTGCTAATTTCTTATATTGTTGGTTATGTCTAAAGTAGTGTATCGGATCTTTAATTATACTTAAAGTGGTGTTTGGTTATGATCTATAATAATATTTTTATATGAAAATATTTAAGTATTTTATTATATGAAAAAATATTTAAGATAGGTTGACTAATATCGTAAGAGTTATTCACATTAATATATAAAAAATTATACATTCAAATCATAAACAATGACCTCAAAGGGAATTAGACACAAAACCTCTATAACTTTAATAATTTCAGTTCTCAAAGGAGTTCTGATTAATTATGTGACACATCATAATAACAACAAAATTTTTATTTTAGCTAAATTATTTTTGCATATCTTTTTTAGTAGAGCTCGTCAAGCTGCATTATTAGTAATATTATAAATTCAAAACTTTTATTTAGAAATTATTCAAGAAACATCAAGGTTTTTAAATATACACAGTCATTTTCAATGAATCATTATTTTTTCCATCTTTAAAAAAAAAATCATTATTTTTAAAATAATACTCTATACTATTTATCATTTGACATTTGTCAATTTATCTTCAAAAAATTTAACCAAAAAATATTGAGTTCTATTATTTTAATGGAGATGACTTCTCTGCAGTTCACAGTGGACTGGAGCATACGGGTTCCATTTGATGATCCAAACCGTTCAATAAATTGAGTTCATCGAGTATTTTATTTTTGTAAAAAATCATGTTAATAAGGTATTATCTTATTAAAATAATTGAATAATCTATGTTTAAAATTAGAGTAATGCTACACTTATCATATTTTTATGTTATTTTTAATATACTATCTCATACGTGTTAGCACATCATTTGACATAAACATAAGTAGTGAATCTATTACACCAATAATAAATTAACACATGAGATAATATATTAAAAGTGATATAAAAATATTAAACTTAAAGGGAAAACTTCGACGTTTTAAGGTATTATATATATATATATTTTATTAAGGGGTTGTTTGGGATGATCTAAATAAGTGTACTTTTTGTCTTTTTAAAAAAAGATGTGTAGAAAAGTAGAGAGGTGATGTGATGAAAAAAAGATAAAAAGATAAAAAATGTGTACTTATTTTGAGTAGCCAAACTTGGCCTAAATATTTGTTTGCCGACCAAGCCATGACCCTTCGTGACTAAGGCCAAGTTTGGAAAGACTAAATAAGTGTACTTTTTGACTTTTTATGAAATATGGGTTGGATTTGAGTTGGGTTTGAAGTGATGTGTTAGAGAGGTAATGTAACTTAAATAAAATGATGTGACTTAAATAGAATAGTAACTTTTTAACTTTTTAAATTTTTTTGAAGATGCCAAACTTGACCTAAGTTTATAATATGCTGCTACACGCTACTTCTAATCATATTCTCTCTATATATGTGCACTTTGCACCCCCTCATAGTTTTGAGTCACTTCCAATACACAGTACATACTCAAACATCCTAGCTAGCCCCAAAAAACCACAAAATCAACAACATTAAAACCTTCACTTCAACCATGAAAGTATTAGAAGCAGCCACCTTTCTCCGCCCAACGCCGCCCTTCGACAGGCTGTTTCCGGCCAAATCGCCCTGCCATCCCCAACGGAGATTTGTGCCCATTAGAGCAAAAAGAGGAGTCGACGGCGGAGACTTATACGGTGGAGATCGGCCGGTGGATGAGGGCATGATCGTCCTTCGGATGCGAATTCGGGAGTTGAAGTTGTCGGAGATGAGCCACGTGTTGCCTTCGGATTGGATGGAGTGGGAGAAGAAATATTATGAGAATTACAACGAGGATGTTTGTGAAGCAATGGGGTGGCTGCAATCGGTCTTGATGAATACAAGGCCGTGTTTGGCCATGGGAATGGTTGCACTTGTTGCTTTGAGTGTACCCTTTTCTAGTTTTGTTGTCATACTCCATGCTATAGAAGTGGCTAAGGGGTTTGTATCTATGTTTCTCCCAACTATGTGAATTCGGAACCAAAAAAAAAAAAACAAAAGGAAAAGAAAATAGGGGGAACACTAGGGTGATTTACATACTGTTTTAGTGATTAATGCAAGTTAGAAAAGTCTGCAATATTCTATATTTGAATTTTTATTAACTCAGATTGTGTTTGGATTCAGTACTTGTGTGGATTTATAGAAGAAAATGAAATGAGAGAATGCAAATTTTTTTACTTCTACCTTTTTCTTGTACTAATCTCTTCTTGAATTCTTGATCTAAATACAGTTTTAGAAGAGATTTAGGTCATGTCAATTTAAGGTGATCTTTTATTATTATTATTATTATTATGAAAGAATTATTTCATGTACATCCTTCGATTATAAATAAACTTGGGCATATCCATATTATTAATTGTTGTTAATTGTTTCAATGTGTTAAATTAATCAGTTCTATCATCATCTTCTTCTTGTTTCAAGTGTCTCACAATTGAATTTATTAATTCAATACTTAATTTTAAATTTTTTTTTTCAATTACGAAGTATGACTTTTTTTTGGCTAACAAACTAATCCTATTAATCACTAGAAATGCGAAAGAAGTGTGTTTCCTCAGCATTTTTCGTAAAACAGACCATTTCATTCCTAATTTTATGGGGAGTTCTTTTTTTGAGTACAATCAACTTTGAGTAAATAATCACTATGATTGCAATGTTTAATTCCATTTTAAGTCAAGTAACCCACAAGTCATTGACGATTTTAGAGAAAGCAATCAAAGTTGCTTATATAAATTTATCACGCAGTTTTCGATTAGATTTTGTCTCCAAAATTTTTACCAGAGTACATAAAAAAAGAGAGAAATTTTGAGACTGAAATTCTCGTGTTTACTTAAACATATCTAGGGTTTTCTTATAATACATGTTGACGGCTTTTGGCATTGATGGGGCCGGTCAAAAGTAGATTAAACTTTGGTAGTTTTTAAGATTTTTAGGTGAACAATACAAAGCTTCACATTTTGGTTTCTCCATTAAATTTGCCTCATGCATGTGACGAACTCAATATAAAATGATGTTGATTATTTCACCTTAATTCCAAAGTAACCATCCTTAGAAAACATTTAATCAATCAATCATGGCAGAGAACGAAGGTGGGATTGTCAAGAAAGGCCATGAATTAGGGCTAATAATGGCAATTTCTCTTCTTGAAGAGCATGGACTTCCATTGGGACTCCTCCCTCTTGCCGACGTGATCGAAGTTGGGTTTGTGAAGGACACTGGGTACGTGTGGAAATTACAAAAGAAGAAAGTTGAGCACAACTTCAAGATCATAAACAAGCTTGTGAGTTATAATAGTGAAATAACTGGTTATGTCGAGAAGAAGAGGATCGAGAAGCTAAAGGGTGTGAAAGCGAAGGAACTCATGCTATGGCCTCCGGTCAATGAGATCACTGTTGATGACTTGCCCACCGGAAAAATGCACTTCAAGAGGCATCACCAAAAGTTTTCCCGTGGAGGCGTTTGCTGCTGGGCAGTAATGGGTGTGCCCTAATTGGTTTTGAAAAGTTGCATATGGTTTTTAGTACTTTAATCTAGCATCTTTCTTTCTTTTCTTCCACATTTTTAAGTGTTGTTCTATCCCATTTTAGGGTGTGTTTTGATGGGTTTCTCAAGATGTTTGATGAAAATTAGCCAATCTATATTGTCTGATGCATACTAAAACACAGTTGATTTCTTACTTGAAGAACAAACTAGAAGAGACTACTTTATGTATTGTGTACCATTTCTGGAGTTTTTTTTTCTTCTTTTTAATCAAATCTACATATTTTCAAAACAAAATTCTGAAAACCCAAGTAATTTTGAATTTATTTCCAAACTCAAGCTATTGTTAATTTATTTTCAAAACCCGACTTTAGTTAACATTATGTATTTTTTAAAGTCATTTATTAAAAACACGACTTAAAGTTTGAAATCGGATTTTTAAAATACTAACTTATAAAACAACTTAAATTTTTAAAAATAAATTCAAAATAACTTAGCATTTGAAAAACAAGTTTAATGTTATTTGCAATCATGTTTTTACTGAGTCATGTAAATTCTGCCAAATATGAATTTGGATAAGTTATGAAATGAAGACAAGATTTAAATTTGATAAATAAAATTGGTGAATAGATGGAAATTTATTTATAAATTGAAATTTTAAAAACTTTGACAGCAGTATGAAAGGAAAGGAGTTGAATATGTAATCTAAGCCGAGCAAGGATCTTCTAGAGTTTTTTTTTCTTAAAATTTTCTAGAGTGGTGCATTGTGTGGTTGAGATTTAATGACAAGTCACATCAATTTTTCAACATTAAATCTCAACCACACAATACACCACTTTAGAAAACTTTAAGAAAAAAATATTCTAAAGGATCCTTGGTGATCTAAGCCAACCCACATTACTGACTAACATTGAATAATCATATTTCTTAGAGTTATGTAAATAGACCTCCATGAATGAGGAAAAATGATTGGCTCTTTTTAAAAAGTATGCTACAAATGTAAAAATATATATATATATAAATATAAAAAACAGAGTAAAAAATACAGTGTGGCAGCAGTGCATTTGTTTTAGTGGAGTGTGGAGCTTATTTAGACCGAATGTAATGATGTCAACACAATTGCACTGATGTCAATACAATATTTTAAAATGGAATTAATTTCAATTTCTTATGTAAGCTGCATTTCAGAACGATTTTTAATTAACTTATCTTTCTGTTTTGAACATAAATAATTTTGACACATGTTCTTTTTTCTAATGATTAGGCTAAATTTTAGGTCGAATATTTATATGGAGGGTAAAATTGGATTAAAACATAATATGTTTGAATAATTTATGAGTGCTGTTATTGGGCAATTCTATTTTCACACACTAATTGTTCTCAGTTCACACATTTAATGAAAATTTTCATTAATATAATTTTGTCCTAGAATAAAAATACTATAACACCCTCATCTTTTTCTACTCAAACCCTAATTCTAAAAGGTCACAACCATTTTTTATCACCAATGCCACTTCTCTCATCCGCCATCCCGTCCTATTGTTTCTTTCCCTCTTCGCCTGTGATCACTTTCCGCTATAAACCATATACTCCCACAAGTCTTCACTACGAATTACTCGAGGTTGATTGTAGGAGGTCTAAGATGGAGAGGGATAAGCTAGAAGTGGCGGCGGCGATGGCGGCGGCGACGGCGACAGCAACAGCAATGAAGGGTTGAAAGTGGCGACAACGGCAATAAAGGAGGAGTGGATGAATGAAAAAAAAAAACTAAGTTTAATCTAGTTTTAGAATATGTTTTCAAAAATAAATAAATAAGAACTTCTCATTTCAATATTTTTTTTTTTTTGGATCAGCAAAAAAAAATTTCATTTAACAGCATGAAATTAAAGGTACAAGAAGATGACATACATCGAGAGAGATTCGGAAGTATAAAAATACCCCTACTACTGCTGCTCGCATCCATACAACCAACCCCTAAGCCTCTCGAATTTTTTTTTTTAAAAAAGAGTTAAGAAGAACTTAACTAGAAAAATAAAGGGCAAATTACAAACACCTCCCTCGAGGTTTGGTGAAAATACAGATTCTCCCCTGAGGTTTGAAAAATTACATCTCGCCCCCTGAGGTTTATATTTTCATAACAAATTACCCTCTGAGATTTTTATTTTCATACAGATTCCCCCCTAATTTTTCCTAATTTGTTATGAAAATTTGACCCTCAGGGGGCAATTTGTAATTTCTCAAACCTCAGGGGGGAATCTGTATTTTCACCAAACCTCGAGGGGGGTGTTTGTAATTTGCCCAAAAATAAAATACATGAATCTCCACATAATCAACCCACCAAAACACCCAAACCAAACTAGATTTACTAAACCAACTCCCAAAGCAGCCCGAACTAGAAACCCATCTAATCAACCCAGATATTTTAATCACCTCTGCTGTAGGGCTCATGATTTTAAATCATCTTAACAACAACCCACACTGCTGCTACAACTCCCAATGCTACAACCCAAGACCCACGCCATAGCTGCTGCTGTAACACCAAGCTTTGATAACCCACCCTTCCTTCACCCACAGACTGCTACACTCCCACATGATTAAACCACACCCACATGCTGCTACACTCCCAAAGCCTAGCCAAGACCCACGCCACCCTAGCACCAAAAGCAACCTGCTACACCCACTGACAACGCCCATTTGCACACCACCGACCACCCACTGACAACACCCAACACCCAAGGCCACACTCCATGGGCGGGAACTTATAATCTGATTCAAACTCCGAGCACGCAATACGCAATGCAACCGAGCACTCCCAAGGACAATCAACACTCACAGCCACCAACCGATCCCACTACCCACACCGGCCAAGAAGACCCCAAAGATCCACAGCAACACCCCTACTGAAGACTCCAAGCTGCTGCAAGTCCCCTGCACAACACCCACAGATCCACAGATCGCAACACCCGCAAACACCCACACATCACCCAGTACCCACGCCAAAGCCTCTGCTGCAGCCCACGCCTATACTGCTGCCGAACTCCATAGCCAACAGGACTTCTACCTCACAGGTCTTCTATGTCACACCACGGATCCACACACCCACCGAACACCGACCACCCGCTGGGACACCTCCATACAAATGGTAGAAATTCACCCCTCAAACTCTCACTCGAGGAGGAGCGCTTGTGTGAAAACCGGAAAGAACTGATCGCCTACGAACGAGAGTGCACCCCTCAAGCTCCTACTCGCCAAAAGCGCTCGAATGAAATTCCTGGACTCCCCTGATGAATCAGCTATAACGGCAAGGTTGAAACACAAGAAGACAACCGAAGACAAACCTGGACAGCCCCTGAAGAAATACCTGAACGACCCCAGACTCACCAAAACTCTCCCGCAGCAAACAAAAAATACACCTAGGTGGCGAAAAATGGGAGACTCAAGTTTATTGAAAGAAGAAACTAACAAGACAACCACCGAAGCGAGCTAGTCCAGCCGACCGCCATAGCCAAAGGCGGCCGGCCAACCCAAAAAGAGGCCGGGAAAGGAGGTTTCAATATGGTTTTATCTTTCTAGGGGAAAAAAATCTAAAAATTAAAAAATATTTTTTTGATATTTATTTTTGGCAAATTAATTTATAATTTTTTCAAAAAAATTTCAAAAAATTGATTCAAACATTGAAATCAAACATAGCCTTAGGGTTTTAAAATTGAAAATGAGGGCAATATTAGAATATAGAGATATGTACTAAGAATTTATATTTTTATAATGTATGTGTTGAGAATGTGTTTATTAAATGTGTATACTGAGAGAAATTAATATGTGGAAATAGAATTACCTACGGCTATTAGCATCCCATCAATTATTTTGGACTCCCATTTTTTAGCTCTTTTTTATTACAATAATAACATTAAATGAAATTACTAAAAAAGATATCAATAATTTTGGGACACCCCATCTCACAATTAAGTCCACACACCCACTACATCATGAGTTAGGATTAACGAGAGTACCCACCGCCATTATCACCCATCCATCTTTTCCAAATCCCATCTTCAAAACTTACACACTTTCAAAATCTTGAAAATTTTTTGGCGACAATATTCCGACGGTAACAGTGACAACCATTTGATTACCTACACTTCTCCGGCAATGACAATGGGTGAAAGTTTTTTTGGTAATCACAACTCCATAAAATAAAATGAGTACAATAATAAAAACTCAAAGGAGGTTTATAATTTTGATAGTATTCTTAGCTCGGAGGAGATTGGCCTTATAAGGGTAATTTTCTTTTAAAAAAATGGCAAAAATAATAAAAACTGTTTGTCATTTTTTTGGAACTGAACTCTGAAACATATGATCGAAATTCGGGAACACAAGCTCGAATATGTGGAGATAAAGTAATAATCATCTTTGTGGATTTTGTTAGGATTTTTGAGATAGAGCCTTTTTGGGGCGTGTGGGCGTGCATTCAATTAAATGAGTAGAATATTTTTACAAGGATAATTTTGATATTATTTAAGGGGGGAAAAGAAATTTTACGGATTTTAGAATTTATAAGTAGGGATTCAAAGAAATAGGAGTCCAAAATAATTGATGAGATACTAATAACAGCACTCTAATTTATGTTTTTCAAAATTTAAGATAGAT
Organism: Camellia granthamiana; assembly: GCA_036172215.1. Classification (NCBI taxonomy): domain Eukaryota; kingdom Viridiplantae; phylum Streptophyta; class Magnoliopsida; order Ericales; family Theaceae; genus Camellia; species Camellia granthamiana. The sequence continues at coordinate 16,164,455 of CM069906.1, read as the reverse complement.
AAATTCTCAGATGTTTTAGAGAAAAGAGTCAAATGGAAAACATAGATATGATGGATATGCTTTATTTCAACTCACAGGGGTTAAAAGAAAATGACATGATGAAAGTGATAACACTACAAGAAAATGACATGATGAAAGTGATAAATTCTTATAAGGATTGAAAGAAATTGGAAAATTGAAGACTTTTATTTTGTTTTGTTTTGTTTTTTTGGGTTGGAAGTGGCTTGTTTGAACTCAATACGAATTGTATTCTCATAATCTAAATTGCTCAATTTTGTCTATCTTGAAAATGGTAATCACATGTTTCGTCTAAAAAAATATTTGTTATCTAAAGACAAATATGCTACATTACTTTGTTTTTATTTTTATTTTTAGAGGTGATTTACAAATATTAATAACCAAGATGAATAAAAACTGATTCATTATGCATAATAACAAACAAATCATGAAAACTGATTCATTAAGCATAATAACAAACAAATCTCTTTTTTTGGTATTGTTTTGTTTTGTTGGGAGGTGTAAAAGGTGAACATTTTCTTAGTTCATGAATCTTGAAAACTGATTCATTAAGCATAATAACAAACAAATCTATGGTACATGTTGGTTAAATGAATATGGTTAAAAGCATTCACATCATCATTCAAGGGATGAATAAAAAAAACGTAATCTTTTAAATCTTTCTTAACCTTTTGATGTCACAGAAAATTTTATAGTAAGTAAAGCAACACACATTATACAAAATAAACAAATAAAATAATAGAAACGCTAATAGTGTCATCTAAAAAAAAAATTGCTGTTCAAATTTATTTTATACTATGTTTTTAATATAGTGTGAGTGTTGACTTTTGACCTCATAACCAAATTGGGAACTCAATTGGATAGCATGCGGCATAATAGATTAAGTCAACACTTGTGCACAAAAAGATAAGAAATACCGCGGTGGCTCATCTACCCGGAGTACTCCGACGATCAAGTCAGTCAACTTATCTTTTAAAGATATCAACATAAGTACACAACTCACAATAAAAAGTATACCTTAGACCCACTTAGACCCACATAGTGCCTTACTTTTATAATGATTAGTGTCCAACTTTCTCTAAAAGTCTTACTTCATCAGACTCCATCATTTACAAGGATAACATCTATCATAACTCACACTGTTCAGATTAAGATAAACTTCCTTAAGAGTTCTATCTCTATCCAAATAGATAGCTTGATGTCATCTAAGACTCTTGTCTTCTATCCGAATATCTCAGATTCTGATATTACTGCACCATATCTCAGCAATATTACAATAACCTCGGCATCATGGCTCGCCCACGTGGCACCTCGGCCAACACCTCGACCACGTGGCATGACCCTAAAAATACGTCCCCATATATACAACTTAGACTATTTTTTGAGTTCAAACAAAATAAGGTTTATCAAAAATTAAAAACGACATGAAAAAATAATGATTTAAAACACTTAAAAAGGACACTTTGCAAATTTAAATTTTAAACATAACTTAATTAAGAAATTTCCATTATGAAAGCCACATACTAGTGTGAAAGATGATAAATGGTGCCATGGCTCTTCATATGTATGAAGAGATAGTTTTGGAGTTTTAAGTCCATATTTTGTAGTGTTTTAGGAATGTGGTAAAAAGTTGATTTTTGATTTTTTTTTGTGTAAAAAAGTAGAGAGGTGATATAATTCAAAAAAGCCAAAAAGCTACTCTTCCCAAATTGCTTATCAAAAAATAAAATTAAAAGTGATATGAAAAATACAAATTTAAATTTCAAATATAACTTAAGTAAGAAATTTCCATTATGAAAGTCACATACAAGTTTGAAAGATGATAAATGGTGTCATGGCTCTTCATATGTATGAAGAGATAGTTTTGGAGTTTTATGTCCATATAAAAAATAAAAATAAAAAATTATATACACATAATCTATAACCTACATAAAAAGAATACAGCAGTAGTGGTGTAACGCTGGTGCTTGGTTATAAAGCATAGAAGCTGTTCCAACGCTTGAGTCTAACACTAAGTAGTTTGTCAACTACCTGAAAATAATGAGTTAATTATATTCAATCCATAAAATTTCCCACTATACTATTGGTTTAGACTACTACATAAATAATATCACATAGTGCTCCCAAAGTATCAAATAACTACTTATTGTGAACAATACAATAAATCCTTAGCCAAAGAAAATGTTAAGAAAAAAAAAAGAATACATTTTGTATATGACCACAAAATAAAAGAGAAATTCTATTTCCACACACCACATTGTCTCTGTGCACATTCTTTCACACTCCACACACTTAGTAATTAGATTCTTAGGTATTTATCTCAGTCCACACACTCCACATTCCAAATATGCCCATTTAATAAAAAATGTGTTTGCTCAATGCACACCATCAATTTTCAAAATTTCCTAAAATATCCCCATCTTCCTCAACCCAAACTATCCCAACTCTAACCTTACCCCTAGCATCTCCCCACTGTTGGCGTTGCCCCTATGAACACCATTTCACCGCTGCCTCTCTTCAATTGAGGTCATCCCCCTCCTCATCTTCCTAAGTACAGTTACAGCCACATTCAGATCTACACATATCTGAGCATTAGGACACCAATTCTCACACTAAGTTATATTCTTTAAGCTCCTATTGTTACCATAGAAAAATACTGATACCCAGAGAGAGAGAGAGAGAGAGAAAGAGAGTGTGTGTGTAAATTGATACCAACCGAAAGACAAAAACACCAGTCCCAAGGCAAAAAAACAAAGCAAGAGCAGCTCTCAAGATGTCAACAATTTTATTAGGTCTAACTGAGAAAGGCTTCGGCTGCGGAGGCTTGAAGATGGGTGGAAAACCCTAAATTGGGTGCTTCTTTGGTGCTCACTGAAGCGGAATTCGGAGGCATTTTGGAGAATTCTGTAGATGACCTGATTGAAACTCTAGTTTTGGGTATTCTTCGAGTCGAAAATTGTCGAAAAATCAAAGATGGAGCAAGTTCAAAACTCCGGCCATAGAGTTCTGGCGAAAAGAGGTTGAATTGAAGAAAGTCAAGAACGAAGAGGAAGAAAAATGTGGTGGAAGGCAACGATGGAGGCTGTGGCTGTGCTGATGGTGATGGTGGCGGCTACTGTGGTGTGTGAACTAAGAGTGAGTTTTTGGGTTTTGTCTAAAAAGGTAATTTAGCTGAGGGATAGAATAGGAATTAAATATATATATATATATTAAATGGTATACATGAGAGAGTTTGTGGTGTGTAAATAGAATTTTTCAAAATAAAAACAAAAAAAATTCAAAATTGAGAGGGGGAACGCATGACCCCCCCTGGGCCTTCTTTGGCTCCGCCCTAATTACAACTCACCATTCCTTGTCAACTAGTCAACTATGCCTATCTCGATCCTTCCTTAACAATAACAATAGCCACGATATCTACAACCGATTGACCAACCAATCGAAGGCCACCATCTCTCCTTTCTTGAATCTTGCACAAAATGCATACACCACTATCACCATTTTAGAAAGACCACAAGCAATAGGAACCTTCAAGAAAGGATAAGTTCATGACACAAGCTATAAGCTCTTCAGGAGTTGAGTGGTGCGATCGGTGGAACGGTGGAAGATCTTCAAGAGTTGAGTGGGTTTTCAAATTCATCACCGAAACATAACCTTTAGCATATTTATAGCCATACATACTAGATTGGTGTATGTTCTATGAGCTAGAACAACCTGCAAAAACTGAGGTGTGTCTTTTTCCTTTTGTCTATTATGAAATTATTCCTAATTTGTCTATTTGGGGCTCTATTGTTGATCCTCACAATTGTTTAATTGTGTGTCCACCATGGGCTTGATCATATGCCATTGGGTTCTTGGTGAAAGCTCTTAGGTTTTTTAGGGTGCTTTGTTTGACAATATGTGATTTCCTTGTTCTGTTGCCCCAATTCAATTTAATATTTGGCTCAGATTACGTGTTGTCTTTGTTTTGTTGTTCTGCTAGAATTTTATCTTCTGCTCACCATGTGTTTGATAATATGCCCAACCCAATAATAACATACTTTCATTAATTGATGATGATAACTTTGCTTTTTTATTAGTTTGTTCTCCCTGTCTGGAATTTTTTTTTACCACTCTAATCAACAATATGATTTCATTGGATTTTCCCTTTGGGTTCAAAATTGCAGCTGATGAAAACTACATAGCAGTGTATTTGTAAAAAGAAAATTATTGTTGTTAAATTTCAACCATTGTGGTAATATTAGTGTAAATTTTATGAACCATTGGTAGTGATAAATATTATGACACTTTTGAGCTACTTTTGCCTAACACATACCACAAACATTTGTAAATTCTACCACAAACATTTGCCGATCCCATGTTGGCTTTGAAAACATATGAGGTTTTTAGGGTTTGGAATGGTATGAGAATAAATTAGAGAAGTCTACTATTTGAAAAAAAAAATTATACAAATGCATCTAGAATGATGTAAGAATAATATTTTCAATGCTATGTTATTTTTATCAAAACAAATGGCAATAGTAGTATTAGTAGTGAATGCACTGATTATAATCTCTAAAGGAGATTTTGAGCATATCACCACTACTGTGGAGCACTGCTTCAGTTAGAAATTTATATAAAAAAAAAAGTAGTAGACTAAAAATAACAACAATAATATATATGAAGTGGTCACTGGTCATTGAGTGTGTGAAAGCTTACTAAATATTAATTAACTACATGAATGATGACAAGGATGATAAACTCCATATGGAGAGAATTCTCATTTACATACCTACTGATGAATAAATTGTAGTACTATTTGGAAAATAAGGTCAAATTCAAACATGCCTCCCAAATAATTCCACAACATTGACAATTGGTTAAGTAGAACCCAAATTTTAATACATAAAGAGAAAAGTTATATCAGTTCCAAAAACGATCTTAGTTCATTTGCACTGCCAATCTATTTGATTGTTACAAGGAAAAAGAAATAATGGTTATAGCATTGAAAATTGCAAGTGGAAGTTGTAGTCATTGTGCACTCGTAACTAATTTGGATTCTTTTCAGCTTATAACAACATTTCTTCAGCACGTTCAATTAGACAGGACATCAGTAAAATATATTTTTAAAAAAAGCTTACATAAATTAACTGTGTTGAGAACATACGCCCTAAAATTTTGTAAAAACCCCCAAAAACAAAATAACACTCCAAAAGACAATCTCACAAGTAGCATTGGGAAGATATGTAGATTAAGGTGCGTGTGTATTGCTCGGTTTGTTTTGGTTTTTGTTGGTGAAATTTGTCCTCAGCATGTCATGACTTGGATTCAAATATTTGTTTTTATTTCCTTTTAATATTATGATTCTTGTTCTGAAAAAATGATGAACAGGATTTGTTCAACATACTAGGGCAATGTTCATTTTCTTACAATTTGTGGGAGTAATCAACTATTCATCCATTATACCATTTATAGCTATAGAATGCACTATTGTGTGCAAAGAGGTTTGCTAGAATATACTCCTCTTGGGCATATTCAGTTGCACAGGTTCACAAAAAAATTCATAAGCATATGATGCTTATTGCTTTCTTTTTCCATTTTTTGTATTGATCTCTATAATGTTTTGTATCCCTATTCTTGAATGACCTTTTTGTTACTTCTTGCTCTTGATTTTTTTGAATTGGGACTTTAAATTCCTGTTGTTGTTTTACTTTTCTCTATTCAGTCTATGAGTAATTATTGGAAAAGATTTATAGTATCTTACTATCGACTACATCCTATATTTTGGAATCATGTTCATTTTTTAAAATCGTAATATAAATGTAATCTTCATATATTGGGATCACATTGTTTTCAACTAATTATTTGTGAATGTTTATTATAGAATGTTGTTAATTCGGGGAATTTGCTTACTTTATTTTAATTTTCTAAGGAATTTGTATGTGTAGGCGTCTGCTCGAGTAATGCTAGCGACAACTCTTTTGGCATTGCAAAACTATTATAGATTAGGAGAAGATGTCAAGAGGTATGATTCAAATAGAATTCCCCTTTGTTCTTTTAATTTAGAACATCAAGTATACGACTTTATAAGAATTGTTATTCCATATTTGAATATAAATGAATGGGTTGGTAAAAAATTAAACTTATTTTCAGCTATGCATCTTTCCTTCTAAATTTATCTATGAGATCAATTCCCACTCCTTTGATTTTTGTGAGATCATGAAAATGGTTTAATTATGTCAAATTAGTTGCCTATTTTTCAAACAATGATTTTATTGACATTTGCAATGCAATTGTTGGATGGCTGTGTCCAAGCAATTGAAACTTGAAACATCGATTTGCAGGTGAACTTAGAATACCTTAAAATGGTATTAAACACAAAAGGCATGGCTTTAGTGTGATATTGGAAAGTTAGCGGGATAAAAGATGAACCTGTTATGCAGGTATAAGTTGCTAATCTATTTCTGAATCTCCTTACAAGAGAGTAAGACGATTTGAGATAGAATCTCTAATCAATCTAATATTCATTATCGTGCTTACACTTCTTAATGGCGAGTTAGCTCCTCCAATAACCACATTAATGCAATATGTGAATGTATATTTCTTAGCAAGCAAATCCTTGACCCAAGTACACTAAACATGTTGTTCTTGTATTTTATCAACAATTAATCATATTTGTATTTTTATCTGTACATAGCCCATGAATATAGTTCTTCTTGGTGTGGATATGTTTCATTTATTTGGAAAATTAAGAAAAATAGAGTAATTTAGTTTTGACAATGCGTGGGGTCCAGCTAGTTATATATTAAAAATATATATATCAAGAAGGAATATATTAATTACTGCGCTGGAGTCCATTTGTGGTGAAATAATATGCCTTCATTTGAGATATGAGTTGGCTTTTTGACTTTTAGCCTAAAACTCAAAAGTCTCGTTTGGGATGATTTTTTCGTTTTTTTTTATTTTTGTGAGAGAAAAAATAAAATGATTATAGTTTGGATGTGACATTTTGTCTTATTAACTTTTTAATTTATTTTGTCTTTTTTTTTTTTTTTTTTTTTTTTTTGATAACTCAGGTATCCCCAACCCGCTGATTTTAAGGGAAGCCAGGACTAATCCTGAGGGCCCTGAAGTTAACGACCGGGCAAACCTCCAGTGGCCCCAAGGGGTGACTCGAACTCGAGACCTGTGGATTTTATCCTCCAGACTTTACCATTCGGCCACTTGCCTTGGGGTTATTTATTTTGTCTTTTTATAACTATTTTAGCTCAAAAAATTCATGCCAAACGTAGCCTATAAATACTAACAATTTAAGGTACATTTAATTGGCTCCACTATGTACAATTTAATGAGTTGAATTTCATATTCCTTGCATAATCACTTGTCTTTTTCTTAAGTTGGGTATCTAAGTGCATCTCCAATAGCTTTCTTCTTGTTTTTTCAAATTTTAGTTAAAAAATGTCTTTCTTATTTTAAGGAATCACTTTTTTAACTATTATCTCCAACAGTACTTCTCGTTTTTTTCTCTATATATTTTTAATATTTAAAAAATATTTTTCTTTATTATTTTTTATTAAAAATATTTTTCTAAACTTTGTTCTCTCTCCTCCACCATCTGAAAAAAAAAAAAAGAAAAGGAATGAGAGAGTAAAAATATATATTTTTTAATTGTAGGGAGTGAAAATTCTCTTCCTTAAGTAGGGAGTTAAATAAGGAGACGGTTGAAAGAAATTCTTTTGTATTTGATTTCTTAAAAGAGAACAAAAGTATGAATAAGGAGACTGTTAAGAATGCTCTAACAACTATAGCACATTCCAATCATAAAAATAAAAAAAATAAAAAATAAAAAACCCAAATATAGCACATCCATCTGTTGATATCTTTTGTCATATATTGGACAAATGGCCTAACTAAATAAATAATATATCTTAGTTCTAAATTATTTGTCTGTCACAAAAAATAAAAACTTAACAATATTAAAATTTTAGATTTTTTTCACCAATTAAAAGGCCTCGTTAAGTAATTTTAATTTGTAATTTAGATATAAAAATACATTATTTTTAAGTTCTTGATTTCCTTGCCAAACAAACAATTTTGGATGGAGAGAGTATATAATTAAAGAAAATTTGAAGCTCAAGCAAAATATAAATACAAAAAAGGCTATTGCTAAAACAATATATTTTGGGAATCATTTAAGGTGGAGTTTTTCGCTCTCCATATGCCCTCTAATTTAGATTTTTTTATTTTTTTTTTTGAAACTCCATCTTAGACTGATGAGCATTGGTTAATTCAAAGATTAATACATTTATTACGTTACTATTTTAACTAGTTATAGAATATCATGTGACATTATCATGTGATACTCTAAACTAACTACTTAACGAAAAAATCTTAATAGTGGTGCTAATTCACTTTTATTAGATAATAATTGAGAGACAAATGTGTGTTGTGATTTTTTTAGTAGCTAAGAATATTCATCGATCATAATAACACATGTATTTCAGAAAATTTAATAAAAATTGAATAAATTACGGATTAGTCATACATGATGAATTTATATCTGTAAGTTTTGTACAACTAATAAGTCTTAAAATACTTATTGGCCCTGTTTGGTAAGACTTATTTTCAGCTTATTTCAGTTTTCAACTTAATTTAAACTATTTTGATGTTTTTGGTTCAGTTTAACAATACAGTTTATAGTTTTTTGTAAGTCAAAAATCAACTTATTCTTTGAGTGAGGGAGAAGAAGCTTAATTTATAAGTCAAAAATCAGCTTATGTTCACAGTTATAAACTATAAGCTGTAAGATTATAAATTATAATCATTTTCCCACAGTTCTACCAAACAGAACCATTATAATGTTAGTCCATCATAAAATTTCTGACAGTCGTGGTTAAAAGTAGAGTTTAGTGAGCCCATGGCCCTTGGGCCATCATGGCTTGCCTTATTCAGCTTGCAAGGCAGATCATCAAGCATTGGGTTCAAACTCGGCCCTCCCTGCTATCGAAGCCCAAAGAAAAAACAAGATTAGCGTATTGCCCAATTGATTTGCACTTCTACCTTGAAATTAACGTGTTGGATTGTTGACTTTTTTTAGTAGTTTTTAGTTTTTTTTTTTTTTTTTTTTTTTTTTTGAATTTTATCTTTAAGACGGTTTTTTTTTTTTTTTAAATAATAAAATTCAATAAACTTTAGGGTTCTATTCTACTAGATGGATGAGAAAATTACAATTTCTTAAAAATATTTGGAAAAAACTTTTGAAATAAAATTTTTTTTTTTTGTGGAAATATTTTTTTTTAATTTTTAAATTAATTATATAAAATGGACCTGAAATATTTTTAAAAAATTGACAAAATTTAAAAAAAAATTACTAACACTGTGTTTAGTTGGGGGATTTGAAAATAGAAAGAAAAAAAGTGTGTGAAATTAGGTAAAATGTAGGTGCATTTGATTTATATTTCATCTATCTTTTCCTTTTCCTTTTTCAAATCCATTTTCAAATCTCCCAACCAAATACAACGTATAGATAATTTTTTTTTTTCTTTTTAAAATGTATGCCAAACTCACCCTAAATTATAATTGAATAAATCTTGGCGTACACATGCAAAGAACAATAATAATTGATGCCCATTTAATCATGTCATTTTCTAATCATCCAAAATAATGCAAGTATTATGGAAAATTAAAATTGAAATAATCAATAATAATTCTTTGATAAATGCGATCATCATAACAATTAAAATAAATACAAAATCATTTACAGTAAATGAAAAAAAATCAATAAATTGTATTTTTTCCAAATAAAATACCATGAATCATGTGTTAATAGAACTCAAAAATACTTTATCGAGTAACATAAGACTAAAGTAAGAACTTTATTTGAAAAATAAAAACAAAAAAATAGGCCTAAGAGGCATGGATTTATTATACTTCATTTGATTCTTAATTTAAGAACTAAACAATAATTAATGATTATTAGTTAATTTAAATCAGAACCAAACAATCCTCTCAGTTAAAATTGATATATTGGTTCAATTGATTTTTTTCAACACCCCACTATTCTGTATGCATGTGAAGAAAAATGATAAAATTTTATTTTAAATTATTTTTTTGAAAAAGAAATTAAGATTTTATTTCTTAATTCTTATGTTTTTATTCTTTCACGTCCCTAAAAAAAATAAAAGAGAAAATATAAATAAATGAGAGGGAGATTTATGATCTAGATTGGGCCGTGGTAATGCCGGACAAATTGTGGGCCGAACACATTTGGGCCGTGGTAGCCTGGGCCTGTCCAGAAGGGATTTTTGCTCGGTAATGGCAACCGGTCAAGTGAGGGTTCGGCTGAGATGTCCGCAGCCTCACAGGGTTCCACGGTTCATGCGTTGCTCGGTCGGAAGGCGCGCACCCGTGGCTCGACATGAAGGCCTTTGGTTAACCGACATGCCCTACTTCAAGCTCCGCTTCGCCGGAATGCACCCGAGCTCGGCCTTTACAGAGTTCGGTTACTAGAGCATTTGGGTGTGAAGTGCAGCATGGCCGCAGGAAGCCGAGATGCTGCATCCCGGCTGCCGAGCTCCCAGTAGAGTGGGCTGGCAGTTTAGGTAGGTGATGTTCAGTTGGATTTGTGCTGACAGATGGGATAGCAGCACCACGTGTCGAGAGACTAATGGGAGTAGATTTGGGGCGCAGAACGTATATAAGCATGTCTGCGCCCCCCATGCTGAGACAGATGAACATTTGGTGAGATAAACACTCTACACTCTCCCTTCTCTCTATCTATCGCCTGTGTGTGTGTTCTAACTTGATCATCGGAGGGGTTTTCCGGCCACACACCGCCGGGTAGCTCACCGCCGTTGTGCTCGCAAGTCGATCGGACAATCAGGAGCTTGGAAGAAAAAAGTACGGGCTCGCCTGAATATTTGCTTCCCGTACAATAAATTATAAATTTTTATTAGTATCTATTTAAATTAAAATATTAAGATTTAAATTGATAAAAAAAAAAAGATTTATTATTTTATTTTATTTTAAATATAATTTAACCCAAAATAAATAAATAAATAAAATGGAGCATCCAAACACAGTTTTAGGAAATGGAAGAACCAGTGAAAGAATCGTGGCAGTCATGGGGGATTTGCAGTTAGAATCACCGAGGTCTCTCAGCTTTCCGCGTCCCAGTTTTCACTCACACACAGAGGAGAGAGAGAAGAAGAAGAAGAAGAAGAAGAAGAAGAAAAAGAAGAATATAGAATTGTGGGATTGGCTTGGAATGGTGTACCACGACCGATGATGACAACACTTTATCTCTTGCTTCTTTGGAACAAAGAATGAAATCAAAAGCCAAAACAATACAGAATGGTTTCCATTTGCAGTAGACATCCTAATCCCATTCTTTTGAGCTTTTGTTTCTCTCTCTCTCTCTCTCTCTCTCTCTCTCTCTCTCTATTTTATCTTGGTAGTTTCATGTTAATTATCGCTCTTTATGGCTTCTCATTGATTTTCAAGCTCATCTCTGCTTTTTACAATCTGGGTTTTTTCATTGAATCTTATCTGTATGTGGGTTTTTGCTTTTTGTAAGAGGAGCTAATTTGATCCCACTAAATTAATTAGGCCCAATAATCCAAGGTTGATGGGCCCGAATTTATCGCAAGTTCAAGATTGGTGGGCCCGGATTTATCGCCATCAAACGGGCTGAATCGCTCTAAGCTTCGAAAGGGTTCGGATCCACGAACTTAGAGACTTACTTGGGCCCGGACTCGAAAGGATATTGAGCAAGCCTAAAGATCCAAGGCACTCGGACTCGAAAGGGTTCGGATCCCCGAACCTAGAGATCTGAAGCACTTGGCTTCAAACGAATTCAAACGCAATCTAGAAGTCACTCTGTTAATGAGTCCCAGAACACTTGCGGACTCGGAGCTTTCCGAGGATCTATGTACCAGAACCATGGGCGTAATGGAGGTCCGAACAAAGGACCCGATCTCGAGGACGATGAGTGGAGATAAATTCACTCTTTGGTTAAACTAGCCTATACCCAGGTCGAGATGGCACGATCTAGGGGGTCCTTGAGACTCGGCAATATTTGCGGCAGAGCGTTTTCTTGAACTACCCCTGACCCTTATGCGGCAAGGCGTCCTCTCGGACTACCCGTAACCCTTTGGGATGATTGGGGATCATTGGTTAGGTGTGGCTAAGAAGAAGGGTTCGCCGAGAAGTTGATCTCCTCTTCGGGGTTTTCCTCATCCTCGGAGAGGTCACCTTCTCGGACAAGGTGGTTAGAGAGAATATTCCCCATGTGCCTTGCACATGGGCTCCATCCTATATCATGAGGTGCCTATAAATAGCACCCCACCCATAGTTTTTACAAGGAATGGATTTTTTGGAGAGAGAACTCTTGGGAAAGAACTAATTTCCCTTCTCTATTATCAACCTTAAGACTGAAAGTGGGAGATCCATGGGAGAGCCTTGCCATTATTCTCTCTCTAGCTACTTTGCCTTCTTCTTCACACAATCTCTTATCTCCATCATCTCTTTACTTTTGTGGTCTTAGTTGTGACTATTGAAGAATCTAAGCCCTCTCATCATCTTCTAGAGCATTCGAATTTTTCTTCAAAGATCTTCGAAGATCTTCGAATTTTCCAACGACATTCTTGAACCCTATCGTATATTTGGCGACTTTGATGGGGAGGCGGATTGGTTAATGGTTTCAACAAGATTTGGAATCTACACAACTCCGGTGAAGATGGTGGGAAAAGAAGAAGTTCATCAACAAGGCTCTTCTAATGGTGGTGATGAAAGGACTGAAGTTCAAGATTCACCTCTCATCCTAGAAGCCATTCAAGGACTCCAACACACTCAACAAGAGATTCTCACGACCCTTCAAAATCTCACCCACACCATGTTGGTGATGAGTTCGAATTTCGCACCACCAGCAACAAATGGAGATCAAGTTGGCGCCGACGAGCATCAACAACTTCATGGTAATGTTGGGAATGATCAAAACCATCAAGATCCACCACAAATTCTCCCTGAAGATGTACGGAATGGTGTGTAAAATCAAGTGCTAAGAGGAACAAGTCATGGCCAATCTGCGGCCCCTGGAGCGCAAAATCAAGCACCTGGAGGATCGAGCCATGGTCCAGCGGTGATTGGAGGAGTTTCCGGCGCGATGAATGGTGTTCCAATTGCTGTGGAAGTTCAAGGAAGGCCTAAAGAAATTTCTCTACAAAATGGTGCCCTATCCATGCCTAATTTTGTTCCACCGATTGTAAATTCTACTCATGTACCAAGTGGGTCTCCTTTGACTCTGACTCCAAGTTTGCAAGTCCAACCCAGTATAGCCGTGGCATGCAATGAACTTTATACCCAATGCAACGTCCCATCACCAAATGGCATGTCCATAAGTGCCGATGGCCAATATCGTCATGTGTCTTCACTGATGATAAATTCCCAACACCCAAATGGCCAAGTCGCTTTAAGTTCAGTCTTCGGGTCGACAAGCCAAGTTCCAAGAATACCACTATCAAGTTCTCTCCCTCAACAATTTCTCACTCTTGCCGATGTGCAAGCCATGTTCGATCTTGAACGGGGCAAGAGGACTTTACCCTCTTTGCCTGATCCGGATGTCAAGCCACTATACCCTATCGAGATGTTAAGTTATCCATACCCGGAGGGGTATACGGTGCCGAAGTTTATCAAATTCAATGGCAAGCAAGGAAATGCTCGAGAACATGTTGTTCGTTTCATCGAGACTTTGGGGATTCATGGTTCAAATCATGTCCTCCAACTGAGAGAATTCTCCAAGTCCCTCACCGACCGAGCATATAGTTGGTACGTTAACTTGGCCCCAAACTCTGTTCGAAGTTGGGAGGAGATAGTCAACAAATTCCACGCCAAATTCTTTCAGGTGGCCCAGAAAGTGACCACACTTACCATGTGTAAGGAAAAGCAGCGGAAAGGTAAAGACATTCTCGAATATGTGAAGAGGTTCCAAGACAAAGCCATGGACTGTCATGAGGCTGTAGAGGAAAGCTACTTGGTCCAAATCTGTGTTGAAGGGGCATTAAATGGGTACAAAATGCTTCTTGTTAATCACAAGTTAGCCACTTTCTCAGCACTAATTGAAGCATCTCGGAACATCAACATACTTCAGTCTCAGGAGATCGAGTTCGACACTAATTATAAAACCAGCTTCAAGACATCCCGAGGACCTTCTGTTATTGCGGCTTTCGCGTCTTCTACCCGAAAGTCGCAGGGGGAGGAATTTAGAGGTCAGAAGAGGAAACACTTCGAAGATGACACTCATTTTCCATGTAGTGTTGAGGAGGTGAAGGCCTTAGTTAAAGAATGGGTGGCAAACGAGGAATTGAAGTTGCCTCGTATCGAAGAGCTTCTACCGAAGAAGGACCGCGAGGGCCCTAATTATTGTTCTTTCCACCGATCACTAGGACATCCTACAAAAGAGTATCAGACGCTTAAGAAGATCTTTAGAAAAAAAGTCGAAGCAGATGGCCTAGAGTTCAAAGAACAGGGGCCCCAGGATATCTTAGAAGACATAGCTATGATGGTGTATGACGGCCACAGCCCGAGCAGCTGGTAAGAGCTTTCCAAATGACCTTGCAACTCTAGGGGCAAATGTCAACATTTTCTAAAAGAAGTCTATCTATGACATTTTGCAATTTGTATATACTGCATTGTCTAAGAAGTTCTATCTTTCTTATGTTATGAAGAAATTTATTTCATATTGTGTATCTTCATTATGTTATGTTGCTTGAAACCGTTTTCAATTTTTGTTGCCCCTCGAAGAAGAAAGAGGAATAGTAGACTCGGTTACCAACCTGAAGGGACTTTTCTTGACGCAGTAGAAGTGTACTGCCACTCGGACCTCCGAAGAGCAGCTATTGCTTCCATTAATGCAAGCTTTGAGGGTTTTTTCTTGCTGAAGTAGAGTGTGTGCTCCCACTCGGACTCCCGAAGAATAGCCCTTACTTCCGTTTGGACTTATGAGGGACAACCCTTGTTTCCATCAGTGCGAGCTTTGAGGATCTTTCTTAATGAAATAGAGTGTGTGCTCCCACTCAGACTTTTGAAGAGCAAATCTCGTTTTCATCAGTGCGAGCTTCAAGGATCTTTCTTGTTGAAGTAGAGTGTGTGCTCCCACTCAGACTTTTGAAGAACAGACCTCGCTTCCATCAGTGCGAGCTTCGAGGATATTTCTTGTTGAAGTAGAGTGTGTGCTCCCACTCAGACTTTCGAAGAACAGACCTCGCTTCCATCAGTGCAAGCCTCAAGGATCTTTCCTGTTGAAGTAGAGTGTGTTCTTCTACTCAGACTTTCAAAGAGTGTCAAGGATTTTTCTTGTTGAAGTAAAGTGTGTGCTCCCACTCGAACTTCCGAAAAACATCCCTTACTTCCATCAGAGCAAGCTTCGAGGGTCTTTCTCGATTAAAATAGAGTGTGTGTTCCTACTCGGACCTCCGAAAAGTAGCCATTGCTTCTATTAACGCAAGCTTCGAGGGTCTTTCTTATTGAAGTAGAGTGTGTGCTCCCACTCGAACTTTCGAAGAATAGCCCTTACTTCATCAGTACGAGCTTCGAGGATCTTCCTTGTCAAAGTAGAGTGAACTCCGGCTCGAACTCCCGAGGGATAGCCTTTACTTCTATTAGCTGTCGAAGTAAAAGTGCACATCCACTCGGACTTCCGAGGGACAGCCTTGTTTCCGCTCGGACTTCTGAAGGACAGCCTTTCTTCCGCTCGGACTTCCGAGAGACAATCTTTACTTCTGTTGGTGCAAGCTTGGTAGACTCAGTTGCCTTCCAGAGGGATCTTTCATACCAAAGTAGGATGTGTGCTACTATTCGGACTCTTGAGGGACAGCCTTGCTTCTGTTCAGACTTCTGAAGGATTGCCCTTACTCTCATTAGTGCAGGTTCTGAGGGCCTTGAGGTCGTGGCTTTTGCTTCCATTAGCTGTCGAAGTAGAAGTGTGCATCCACTCGAACTTCCAAGGAACAGCCTTGCTTCCACTCGGACTTCTGAGGGATGGCCTTGCTTCTACTCGGACTTTCGAGAGACAACCTTTACTTCTGTTGGTACAAGCTTAGTAGGCTCGATTGCCTTACAGAGGGATCCTTCTTGCTGAAATAGGGTGTGTGCTACTTTCGGACTCTTGAGGGATAATCTTGCTTTCGTTCGGACTTTCGAGGAACAGCCCTTGCTTTCATTAGTGCTGGTTCTGAGAGCACTGGGGTCGTGGAGCTGTTACAAGAATTTGTTCTCCTCAAATAAAAAACCGACAAACAAGACAAGTAATATCAATTTCAGATCATGATTCAGGCATTACAAAATGGGGCAACATCAACAAATAATAATGATCTATTTAAGCTACAACAATTCTACTCCTCCGAGCAAGTTCATGAAAATGCAACAATCAAGGTGTTGTCTCCTCGGACCGGTTCCTCTCTAGCTGACGTAAAGCAACAATGTTCAAATAAAATCTCGGCATCAGGCATCAACTATTTATCTTCCGAGCATCCACAAGTTAAACAAACAACAATATATCATCTTTATTATTCAACGAGGTATTTCATCATATCAACAAATCCTACGATGAATTCTACATCAGGAGTTCAAGCATGATGTCTAATATTCTTGGGGTTGCAACAATCAATCATTCGATAACAAGATTTATATACAATATGAGGGGTTTATTTCCTTGGGTTTCATCAACAACAACATTTATTTTATTCGTCCCATGCAAGCAAAGATAGCAACAACACTCACTTGTAGTCCATGTTCTCTCTCAACATCAATGACTCAATGCAAGCATCAAGCATTCTATTAATATCAGAATGGTCAACACAAGTGCAAAAAAAAAAAAATTGATGCTCAATACTCAACATAGTCCCATCGTGCCTTCTCTCAAATGATAAAAGCCAACAAGCCATATTCAAGTCAAGCTCATCAATGGAATTTCAGAGCTCAGACATGGGTTTGAAATTTGTTTTCTTCAAGAAGAAGTTATATAAATCGGGGCAGGGTTAACAGAGTACTACCTATCTCAAGCAAAAAAATGCAAATTCTCAGAGTGCTAGAAATTACAAATTCTTAAATTAAGTTGTACAAGGGCCAAAACTTACCCAGATTTTTGAAACCCCAAATCAAGAGAAAAAAGTTTTTGAAAATGAGTGAAATTAGTTGAGAGGAAGACCAAGGCCCACCAAAAATGGGTTTTAGAGCAGATCGGTGGCGGCGTGAGCAGCGTGCGTGAACAGTGGGCTAGAAGGATGCTGGGCAGGCCAACACCGCACTGAGTGGGCGGCGTGGCCAGCGCTGGTCGGTTGCGGCTGGTAGCAACAGTGAGGTCGCAGATGTCGGACACAAGGCACACAAGTCGTACGAGCTGGTGGTTGCGCGCGTAGGCAGGTGCGAACTGAGCCGCAAGCAAGCAACAACCGTGATACCGCAGCAAAGCTGGTGTCAGAGTTGGCCAACCGTAGCAACAGCAGTGGCGTCGCAGACGAGTCGGTGTCGGCGCCGGTCGGCGAAATCGAGCTCCGGTGTGCCTAGATCTCTGAGAAGTTGCGTCACTAAGCCGAAATAAAGCACCGATGGTGAAATAGAGCCTCTGGTTTGTTGAAGAAGGAGAGCACAGCATTAGCCTCTAGTTTGTTGAAGAAGGAGAGCACAGCATTAGCCTCTGATTTGTTAAAGAAAAAAAAAAGGTAGCCGGAGTTGGTCTCGGCTTAGAGAAGATAGAGCTGAAACGGTTATGGCAAAAAGTTGGGAAGGATTCAGGAATTTCAGAGAGAAAGAGAAAAAAAAAAAAACCGCACCCAAAGAGAGAGCCGAATGGCTGTGGCAACAAAAATATTGCTATAGATTAGGCTTCTATCCTTTTCTTTAAATAAAAAAAAGAGGTGTGATACATGGAATATGCCCTCAGATATTCTATATATATATCTATATAATAAGAGAAGATGGTTTTTGAAAATGTATACAAATGTCTGAAAGATACATTTAATCTGGACAGCTGAGATGATTTGTTTTTATTCATTAAAGGCTGAGATACTTTGTGACATTTTCGCATTCCTGCCCAAAACAATCCCTCTCTGCCTCTCTCTGCAGCGTCCCACCCACCCACCCACGACAAACCCAAACATTATTTGCACTTCTCTCTCTCTCTCTCTCTCAAACTTCTCAGGTGTCAATCTCTCTCTCCTCAGAGATCTCTCTCTCTTCCTCTCCCTCCCCCTCCTTTCCACTGCCGCTCCGCTTCCACCGTTGCACCACCTCCGAACTCCACCGACAACAACCCTTCATCTTTTCTCCCTCCCAGATCTCAGATCTCAGATCTCAGATCTTCTCTCTCCTCTGATCTCCACCGACAGCAACTCCTTCTGCCTCTCGAACTCGGCTTGCAAGGTAAGATTTCTGCCTCTCCCCTTCTCTCTCTGCCGAGCTGTGTCTGCCTCTCCAGTCCTCCGCAACCCTCACTCTCAATGGGAATGGAAAAGGGTGTTTGAAGCTTTTTAGGGTTGCTATTTTGACACAGAAAGAAGATGAATCGATCAGGAAGAGCAAGAGCACTGGAAATTTGATTGCATGCAATGGCGAACATAGCGTTCTCGATGTTGGGTATCTCTCTGATGGCCTCATTCATTCCAAAAGAGCCAATGATGCTCATGAAAGGAAGAAGGGCAAATCAGAAATTCTCTCTCTGTTCTTTGATTCTATGTTTTTTTTGATGATTTTGTGATCTAGGTTTGTTTAATTTTGTATCTGGATTACAGCTATTCATCGATCTTGCCCTTTGTTTTTGTTACATCATTGTTTTCAATTTTGTGTTGCTCCAGATTGGTTCTAATTTTGATTGTTTTTTTTTTTTTTTTGTTTATTTAATGTTTCAAATTTTCGACAATGGGAGTTATGGTTTCTTCCAAAAACATTTATTCCTTTTATTTCAGTTTGAAATTTGAAATACAATTCTATACCTTTTTTTTCCTTCTCTATATTACATTAGGCTAGAGCGTTAATATATATATATATATATATGACACAATTTTGGTTGAAAGTTTATGATTATAAGATTAATGTTATGATCAACGCTGATCAAATGGGTTAGAGAAGCGTTTTTGTTAGCGAATACCGGGCATTGATATGTTTTTCATATTATATTGCTGCCCAACTATCATGTTCAAGGCTTTTGTGCTTGATTGTTTTAACTTATTTTAGGGTGTTGTTTACGGGTCATTTTTTCTCTCTATCTAATTTTTTGGCTTGCTGTAGACGTCCCCAAACATCCCGGGAGGATGACTCCGTTCTGTTCATATTGGGTTTGCTACAGTTCGGACTCAAATTGTCACGGTTCTTAATCTGAACCAAAGAGTCCAAAATCCGGCAAATCGTTTTGAGAAAACAGATCTTTTAGAAAGAAGAGCCAAACATAGACTGCTTTGCCAGATACAGAGTCGCCACCTAAATATTTTATTTTGGAAAATTTAGGAAACCCTGACTCGGTGCCAAAGGCCACGTGTCCGTCATCACCAAAGTTGCCTCGGCTCGGGAACTTGGGTACGATTGGGGAAGGTCAGCTATGAGCACCCCCTCTCGCCCAATCAAAGATCAGCCTCTACTAACCGTGATATCTTGTTTTGAAAGCATTATGTGTTCTTATTCCGGTTATTAGCCTAGAATTACTATGTTATGCGCACAGCAAACAAGTATAGACCAAATCGTCTAAATTGGAACAAAACATTGCATGTTTGTTTTGAAAATGGTTTACTACTCGCAAGTAGGCTAAAATGCAGGTTTTGTCACCCTCAAGTGGGCTTTAGAAAAGATGGTTTTGCCACTATCTAGTGGGTTTAAAACTCACAGTTTTAATGCATTATTCCAATTTAGGTAATTCAACCTCCATCCACAGGCATTCAAACAGTTATATCACATAAGCAAATAGCCTCATGGTAAGCATGCTATCATGGCAACACTCACACGCATGCAAGGATACTAAAGCATAAGAACTTACCGAGTACT
The DNA here is from genome assembly GCA_036172215.1 of Camellia granthamiana. Lineage (NCBI taxonomy): Eukaryota > Viridiplantae > Streptophyta > Magnoliopsida > Ericales > Theaceae > Camellia > Camellia granthamiana. The sequence continues at coordinate 16,144,433 of CM069906.1, read as the reverse complement.
CCGAGCCAAAACAGAAACTAGTTAGTAATCATATGCATGATCCTAGTTCATGTTAAGATGACTAATACAACACATGCAAAATGCAACTGAGATAGGCTCGGCTAATCTACAATGACATGTGAAATGCTACAACTAACACGTATTCAATTTGGAATTGAAATACAAATACAGTTAGAATGATGCGCCGAGCCCGGTGCATGCAAAACGAATGAATGGATGCAAACATGCTATCATACTGTATGCTAATTGAAACATGCCCTAGACTAACCATCGAAAGCTAGTAAATAAAAGGGAAGAAAGACGTGGGGTTGGGAGACATGCACACACGCACCCACACTTATTACAAATTCGCCCTCGCTCGGAGGGACCAAAAGAATATACAAATTAATTAACCTACAAGCTAATTAATTATTACAGACCACTTAATTAATTAAACGAATTAACTAAGCTATGAAAGCAGTAAAGAGGCCTCGGGAAGAGGGATGGAGGCATGCATGCTCGGCTTTGCTCGGAAATCTGTCGCCATGTCACATGCTGCCTCTGTTTACACTGCTTTGCACCTCTGAAAACTGCATAAGTCTCCAGGATGCTTCTGAACCACCTTCTGAGCACTGTGGAAGGTCACCGGCTCAAAGTAAAGGCCACCGGCCATCCATCGACCATAGACATTGATATCGGCCATAAATGTTTGGTCGATCGGCACTGTAGATGGCCGACCGGCCATATCTTCCTGCAGAAACCTGTTTTGACAGCAGCAGAGGACAGACAAGGCATGACAATGCATTTCAAAGCAAATGTTTGCACAACCACACTCCATATCATGTTTAAGACTCAAGGGATTATGGCCCTCGACCCTCGAGCCACCAATCGCGCATTTCAATGCGTGATGGCCAAAGAGGCCAAGTGTGCCATTTCAATGTCAAATGAAATGCACATAAACACACAATGGGCCCAACCTCAATCATGGTGATTCAAGAGGCAAGGCATGCATGTAAAATGCTATGCAACCTAGGCATGGAAGCTAAGTATGCAACATGAACATGTGAATATGTATAGCATGCAATAATCATGCAAAAATGGAGCAAGCATGTGACAATATGCAAGACAAGCATGCAACATCATGCAAATATGGACTTAAACTAATATAGGTAGCTCTCAAGCATGCCAAAATCAGCGGCCAAAATGATGCAACGAAGGCATGAAAACACACACACAAGCATGCATGCACAAAGGCCTAAACATGGAGCATAAGCCATCAACTCTCCAAAGCATGAAAGGGATGGAAAATGCAAGTATTCAAGCATGGAACATGGACTGAAATATGGTCTCCAATGATGCCAAATCATGAGAACAAGCCAAGTAAAGCATGCTAGTGACCCACATACCCAAGGCTAACAAGCTAGGATGCAAAGAGGCTATACAAAGCATGGCAAGCATGACCAAAACGACACCAAACAGAACTTAAACATGTTAAAACATGACTAAAAACTTCACAAAGCTAAGCCAAAACATGCAAGCATGGTGGTCCAAATGCAAGATGCCTTTCTAGGCAAAATAAAGGAATGCAAGGCAAGTGTAAGGTGCATGCAAGGGACCATTAAACCAAGCAAAAAAAGATCTAAGGCATGCCAAAATATGACCAAATACCCACTGAAATATGTTCAATACATGCAAGAATGAGGTGCTCCTTTGAAAAGCCATGCAAGGGGTTGTTCTTCACATGCAAGAGGGACACCCAAGGGGACCAAACCAGCCCTAGATAGAGTCTAGGCAGGTCCTAAAAGTCCCCAAAAATGGCCTGAACCAAGCTTTGAAGGCATGCAAATATGGGCTCATTTGTAAGGCCAAAGATGCAAGTAAACAAGACAATAAGGAGAGGGGATGGCCCTCTCCTTCTTAGGACCTCAAAACATCATCCCCACCACTGAAATCCAGATGGATTTCAGTGGTGGTAAGGCCAATACAAGGTGGTCCCGAAGCTCACCAAAAATAGCATAAAATGGGGCCAAATAAGGCCTAAGAGAGGGTAAACAACCCCAAACACAAAATTGGTCTAAAACAAACTTCAAAATGAGCTCAAAATAAGACTTTTTTCAGTTTATGACAAAGCCCAAAACAGCATGCAAGATAGGCTAAAAGTGTGTACAAAAACGGGGAATAAAGAAGGTGAGAAGTGTTACCCTTATAGCCAAAAGGGGACAGCAGCTTCTTTGGACCAAAACCAGCTCCTTTAGCCTCTGAAAATGGCCTCTAAGATCCTTAGAGTGATGGTAGAGGTGTTAGGATAGGAGGTGGTGTGTAATGGAGCCAAGAACTAAGCACTTTGGAGGCTTGGATGTAGAGATATCAAGAGAGATATATGTTTTTGTCTTAGACAAAAGTGTTGGAACCCTTGCAATGGAAGAGGAGCTCTCTATTTATAGAGAAGATGAAGGCTTGAAGCTTCTAAGGAAAGCTAAGCAAAAGGGTCAAGGGGGTCAAGCTTCTCTTAGAAGCTTGGAGCAAAAGGGCCAAGCTTCTTGGAGAAGCTAGGCAAAGGGGTCAAGCTTCTTGGAAAAGCTAGACAAGGCTTCAAGCTTCTCTTAGAAGCTTGGAGCAAAGGGTTCAAGCTTCTTGGAAAAGCTAGAACAAGGGTGCAAAAGATGCAAGCTTCTCTTGGAAGCTTAGAAGGGTTCAAGCTTCTTGGAGAAGCTTGGAGCAAAGGGTTCAAGCTTCTTGGAGAAGCTAGAACAAAGGTTCAAAAGGTTCATGCTTCCTCAAGAAGCTAAAACCAAGGGTTCGAAAGGTTCAAGCTTCTTGGAGAAGCTAGAACAAAGGTTCAAAAGGTTCAAAGCTTCCTCAAGAAGCTAAAACCAAGGGTTCGAAAGGTTCAAGCTTCTTGGAGAAGCTAGAACAAAGGTTCGAAAGGTTTAAGCTTCCTCAAGAAGCTAAAACCAAGGGGTTCAAAAGGTTCAAGCTTCCTCAAGAAGCTAAAACAAGGGTTCAAAAGGTTCAAACCCTCTCAAGAAAAGGTCTCGGCCAGAAAAAGTGGCTGATTGACCAAAATCAGTGGCCGGCCGACCAAACAGAGTGCCGACCGGCCAAATATTTGGCCGATGGCAACAAAACACAGCCGGTGGCCTCAAGCCATGGCCGGTGACGTGTGGGGATGGCCATCAAGCCACTCCCTACCGCTCAAAGGCAAAACACAAGTGTTTGGTGCAAAACCAAACACAAAGCAGTCGAGTCGAGAGATCCTGAGGCAAGGCGCATGGCCGAGACCTCCGGGAACTCAAGACGAACACAAACATGGATGATCATCGAGTGTTCAAACGATGACGTCCAAGTCTTGAGGACGGTCAAAAATGGGGTGTCTACACTTGCTAATCAAACAGCTTCTGTTAACTGCTGTTGGCCTAGGTGTGTTTGTTTACAATCCCTTTTTCCCTAAACAAATCATTTTTTCCCATTACAATCATTTTTGGTTTGCTAGGTGAGAGGGAATCATATCCAGTATATCTCTTTCAAGCAGTTTGATTTTTTCCCATTACAAAAATGGCCTAGGTGTGTTTGTTTGCTAATCAAGCTGTTTGATTTGATTAGCAAGCTCTCTATCTAATTTTGCAAACTGGTTGTTGGCCTAGCTATTTGATTTGTTGGCCTAGGTGTGTTTGATTAGCAAGCTGTTTGATTTGTTTCACGGAACTGGTTGTAATGGGAAAAAATGATTTGTTTAGCATCCTTATCCCTGCAAATCTCTAAACCTCAAAAATGGGAATTTGTAGCACCATTGAAAGGGTTAGTGAATAGAATCTTCACAGAATTGATTTGTTTCAAAGGGCCCTGCTAGGATTCGTTCTCAGTTATTACAATAAAATAAAAAATAAAAATAAAAAAAGAAGAAGAAGAAGAAGAAAAGTTTACATAGTTCTGGACAATATTAGACACCTTTATTGGATGTAGTCTAAGTATTGTAGCATGCTTTTTGTGATTATGCACTGAAGTTACATGAAAGAGACCATATATTACATTTAGCTACTAGCCTACTACAATTTGATGTAGAATGAATATTTTACTATATTATTAGTATTTTCTAACTTTCAGAGCATTTATATTGTAGAATGAATATTTTACTATATTTTTCATTCAAATTTTAATTTTTTGTTTTTTTGTTTTTTTTTTTTTAATTGTTGGGTTTTGATTGTTGTGAAATAGTAAATCTCCAATTTTTTTTTGTTCCATCTAATTTTTTATTATTATTATTTTTTTTTTTTTTATAATTGTTGGGTTTTTTTTACAGTTTATTTGTTATTATAATTTTTTTCATGATTTTGCTGTTCAAATTTGGTACCGCTGTTCAATTTCATGATTTTGCTGTTTTACTATGAAGTTGAGGGCTTAGTTGAAGTTGAGAGCTTAGTTGAAGTGCTCTGTTTCTATAATTTTCTAAATTTGGAGTTTATTCGGTGTATTTAGTTTCATGTCTTCATTTAGGAAACCGTCAGGTTTGGTATCAAGATTGCTGACATTTGTATGTGTATGAATTTTTTTGTTCATGTCTTTGTTCAATTTCATGATTTTGCTGTGAAATTTGGCTCTCCTTTCCCAAATTTCTTTATTCCAGCCACAACCACATCATCGTTGTACCGCTGTTCAAAGGTAATTTCATAATCGTCAAGTTTCATGATTTTGCTATTCGAATTTGGTACCGCTATTCAATTTCATGATTTTGCTGTTTTGCTATTTTGGGGTTGGATTGTTTTATTATGAAGTTGAGGGCTTAGTTGAAATGCTCTGTCTCTATAAATTTTATGAATTTGGATTCTAAATTTTGAGTTTATTTGGTGTATTGAGTTTCATGTCTTCATTTAGGAAACTATCGAGTTTGGTATCAAGATTGCTGACATTTGTTCATGTCTTTGTTCAATTTCATGATTTTGCTGTCAAATTTGGCTCTCCTTTCATAGATTTCTTTGTTCCAGCCACAACCACACCATCGCTATACCTCTGTTCAAAGGTAATTTGATTTCTCTTTTTCTCCCTTTCTCCCTTTGAGTAATTGAGTAATTTAGTTCGCATGTTCAAGTTTGGTATCAAGTTCGCTGATTTTCTTTGTTCAATTTCATAATTTTGTAGTTTGAAGTGTTGGTATAGGGTTTGCTGACTTCTTTCAAGTATGATTTTTTGTATGTGTATGATTTTTTGAGGGCTTAGTTGAAGTGCTAGTAAAGTTGGTGTTTTCTGAATTTAGTTGAAGTGCTTGGTTGAATTTTCTATAAATTGGTGTATTGAGTTCCATGTCTTCGTTTAAGAATTTTTTTTCTTCCTGTGAATTCACTCCCTACTCTTTGAAAAGAAAAAAAAAAAAACAAAACAAAATTTTTTTGAACCATAATGCATCTTGAGGTAGTCTGTAGTTTATGGAAAATTTTAGGACCATAATGCATGTTTGTTCCATGTCTAAAGCATTCTGTTATCCATGTAGAATTCACTACTCTTTTCACTGCCAATGTACCACTACAGCTTTGTCCACTAACCTCCATATAGTTGTCTCAAACACTTTAGAGAGCAAGTGATCAAGTAAAATTGGTTAAACAAATACTTTAGAGAAGCAAGTGATCAGGTATGGTTATTGAGTTTATTTATTCCTTTATTTATTGTGTTTGTATGCCAAACGAGTTCACTGAGCCATTTCCATTTTAAAGTCTCTAGATAATTAATTCCCTTTGCCTATAGAATAATTAAGCCCCACAAATGTGAAAAGAAAAAAATTAAACTACTATCTATATAATAAGGAATGAAGGTTTTTGAAAATGTATAAAATGTATGTGAGATACATTTCATTTTAAGGGCTCAGATCAATTGGGATACACATCAATGGTTGAGATTTTGCTTCAATTCCCACACAAACACTCGATGTTCTCTCCCACCTACCCACGTCTCCTCTCTCCCACCTACCCACGTCTCCTCCCCCATTCCATCTTTATCTCTTCTGTGTTGCACATCTCCTCTCATTCCCTCCTTATCTCTATCTCCCTCTTTGTTCCTCTTCTTTATCTTTCTCCTTCTCTCTCACCCGATCTCTGCCTTTCCCCCTCTCCCCCCACCCTCCCGCTCGCTGCCTCTCCCCCTCCACCCGATCTCTGCCTCTTGCTGCCTCTCCCCCTCTCCCCCCACCCTTTCGCCCACTCGCTGCCTCTCCCCCTCCACCCGATGCCTCTCGCTGCCTCTCCTTCCACCCTTTCGCAACCCGGGTTTTCGATTAAGAACCGCGATACCTTTCTGAACCTCGATTGGAGCTCTCCGGTAGAGCTACTTCAGAGCTACACCAAACCTAAGTCTTCTATCTGTGCAAGGTAATATTTCTGTCTCTATATCTTTCAATTGATCTACTGTTAATTTCTGAGTTATGAGTTCTGAGGTCGTTTATCAGATCCCTATTTTTCTACTATTTTCTGTCACTTTCTCGCGATTTCTTGGGTTGTTCTGCATTCTCTCTATCGGGCTGTGAACAGGTTATTTTAGGGTTGTGAACAGGTTATTCAAATGTTGGTTTTAGGTTATTCAAACAATCTGCTCTATTTTTATTTTGTCTCTATGATTTAAAACTTCTTAGTTGAATGTTTATATAAATTTTCTGAATATTATGACAACCAACACTATTCCTTTAACATAAACAGAGTGATAAACAGAGTGATTAATCTTCAAAATTATTTTGGGATTAATTTTCTGAATGTTTATATAAACAAACCACAAAGAAATAGGTTATGTTATGTTATGATAAACAGAGTGACAAACAGGATTAATCTTCAGAATTATGTAAACAAATTATGTTATGTTAAAGGAATACTTCTTAGTTGAATGTTTTGGTGGTCATAGGTTATGTTAAAGGAATAGTTTTGGTGGATATAGCAACCATGGTTTAAAGGAATATTATGAAAATATTCAAAGTTTGATTTTTTTATTTTGTATTCAAACAATCTGCTTTATTTTTGTATTCAAACAATCTGCTCTAGATATTCAAAAAAAGGTGAATATGTTAGCCAAAGTTGAAGCCCGTTATAGAATATCTGGTTCAATATGTTAGCCAAACAATCTGCTCTACATATTCAATCTGCTCTACATATTCAAAAAAACAATCTCAAGATTAATCTTTGCACCTCTTTATTTTTTTCCAAACTTATAATATGTTAGGTTCTTATTTTGTATTCAAAATATGTTAGCCATCAATATATAAATACAATTAATTAATTAATACCACTAAGAAATTTAATTCACAACCTTAATACAGGCTATTGCAACCAACTCCAAGGTAAGGCTATTCATGCGCGATTGCATTAAGTTTGAATTGCGAAAATAAACGCCAATTGGTTATTAATGTGTTATTTTTTTGTCTAATCTCTATTTAACTGGGTATAGTTTCCTTCTCTTCAGTTTCACTTCCATTTGTATCATATAAATTTTGTGTGTTTCAAATAAAGACATTTGCCAACATACAAATATTCATAAACTTAATTTTCAATTTCTTATTTTCCCTCTGCTGCTCTCCAGCCCTGTTCTTCTTCTTCCATACCCTCGCTTCCGAAACTGCTGCTCTCCAAGTAAGATCACTCTTTTCATTTTATGTGGTGACTATGTACTAGATTTTATTTGTTTATAGATTGATACTATTTTCCAGCGTATTTTTAGAATCTAACAACTTTCTCCTTGATAGCTTTACATTCCACCAATCTGTTGCCTTGCTCATCAGAAATGTTGAGAATTTTGTTACTCATCATATGAGAAGCCACTTTCTTATGAAAAAGCTTAGTAATACTGTCACCTGAAGCAAGCCGTTGCACTCTTGATCTCTGTCGTTTAAATTTTTCTTTAGCAGTAGGCAAATCAATGTAATTTGCCAAACCTTCTTTCTTAGCTAAATGCATCTCCTCATCGAGAGGATTGTTGTGACACCTTTGCTACAATTTATGAGGAGTATCTTTTGCTTCCGGAACTTTGGCAGAGATACCACTATAGAATATCTGGTTCAATTATTTCAAAACGGGCTTTAATCTTTTTAGTTTCAAAGACAGCTTCTACATTACAGATCCTTAACTGCTATTTCTGGAGATTGTTTTCTTCGTAATTATATATCTGATTTCAGCACTTGCTGATATGGAAATTCTGTATCTTTTTCTTTATTTTTTGGTCTCTTGAGGATGGGAGAGGCGATACATAATTGTTTTACTCTAATATCATGCTACCACTTCAAAAAAGCTAGACATAGGTGGAGATTTAAATTTGGAATTGGGAGTTTACAAGAGTTTGGTTCTTACATTGTCGGAACTACTCGCTCCCATTCTCTTTTTATCTCAAGTCGATCACTTCGCTCACTCTTCTCAAACTAAAGGTAAAGATCACTCTGTTTATTATGTTTGATTGCTATCACACGGACTCTTTATATTAAGGTAAAGACTCTTGGCTCCAAATTGCTTGAGCTTTCTCTATGGGAATATTGATCTTGATTGTGATGCGAAGTAACACAACATCTCTGTAAATTCATGTACACTATGTTTGTAAAATTAGTCATCTTTCGAAGTTCACTCTTTAATCTCTATGTAGTTTTTATTTCTGATCAACATTTGATTTGTTATAAAATAAAATCTGCTGATACATATCAAATTTTATCAAACAAAATTTATTTGTATCAATAAATTTTTTTCATATCATCTTTGGGAATTGCACAGTGTGCTTGCCACCCCACAAGGGTTGAGCCCGATTCCTGTTTTGACTTGCAGATACATACCAAGATACACCTTTAGTTGGCTGGTCAAACCTATGTGGTGGGTCATAAGTACGTGAACTTTTGTTTCTAGCCTCAATTTCACATGGATTCTGACTTTTCGTGTTTGTGAACTAATAAATGAAAGTTTTGTTCTTTTCTTACCAGAGTTTCTTCATAGGGCAGCTGATCTTACACTGGTTCCATCAGCTGCCCTTGCAAAGGAGCTTGAAGCAGCTAGGGTAACAACAGGTAAATGAACATCGCCCAATAGATAACTCTCTGAAATTTCACATTGATCACATAACAGAATTTGACATTTATGCTTCTGCTTGAATTTTTATTTTATTTTTTTCAAATGTTTCTCTTAAAATAGCAGCTCATATCCATGTTAATTCTTTGTTTATTTTCAGGTAACAAGATTTGTCTTTGGAATAAGGGTGTTGATTCCGAAAGCTTCCATCCCAAATATCGCTCTCAAGAAATGCGAATAAGACTAAGGTATGGCTTTCTTTCAATCCTTAAAATTTCATTGCCATGTAATATGAGTTTCCTCCAAATGTTAATATATTGTTCTTTTTTTAATCAGCAATGGGGAGCCCGAGAGACCATTAATAGTCCATGTTGGACGACTAGGAGTTGAGAAGAGTTTGGATTTACTCAAAAGGTACTGCTCTTTTATTTCAAATGATAAGTATTTTCTGCTTTTGCAATTTAGGAAATATTACTTGCAAAATATTGACAGAATAATGCTTTTTTCATAATTATTATAAGTTGTAACCATTGACATTTGGGATGTATGATTGAACAGTGTCATGGACCAGATACCGGAGGCACGAATTGCTTTTATTAGAGATGGACCATACAGGTATTTCTCTAAGGACTTATTGGCTGTTTAGTTTTGTCAACATTGCCGGAACAATCTCTATAGAATATAGTATAAAATGATTCTTTGTATTAAAAACCACAAACCGCTGTCTAACGAAATGAATTATTTATTTTTATATTTTTGCTTACATCCAATGATACACAAATTGGGCCATGATGATCGCCTGAATTTATTTTCCAGTAAGAACCATGGGCAAAATTTATTCATCTAGAATGATTTCTTCGTGGCAGGGAGGATCTAGAAAAGCTGTTCTCCGGCATGCCTGCCGTATTCACAGGGATGTTAGGAGATGAAGAGCTCTCTCAAGCATACGCCAGCGGAGATGTTTTCGTCATGCCTTCAGAATCAGAGACGCTCGGACACATAATGTCATTTTCAAAAAACAGGTAAAAAGGTTGGTGTTTTGTTTTTTGAACAAACATAAAAAGGTTGGTTGGTGAACTGTTTTTTATTTAATTAAATTTTTGTAATGAACAAAACCCACTTTTTAGGAATTATTTTTCGAATTTTCGTAAACCGTTTTTTCTTAGCAATGAAAAAAACCACTTTTTTATTTTATTTTTTATTTTAACATTTATAGAAACACCCCAATCTATTAAGTCATATAAAGATATTGCACCAGAAATCTTATTTCTTTCTAATTTACCTAAACATTAATCTTTGGCATATGAATTTTCAATAGATTTCATTGTGTATTCACCTTAAACTGGGGATATGACTCATGAGAGCAGGGGCATTATTCATTCTTCATAGCAGTCGGTTTTTGCTTATCAATGAAAAAAACCAATTTTTTATTTTATTTTTTATTTTAACATTTCATTGCTCCTCTTTTTTTTTTTTTTTTTTTTTTTTTTTTTTTTTTTTTTTTAAGCATGAAAAACAAAGGAAACAAAAGCATAACCAAACAGGGCCATGTAGGAAAATTATCCAGTTTTATGTCACATTTCTGGGTATTTTTCCAAAAATGAAAAACAGATGACAGAAAATGAAAACACAACTAAACAAGTACTTATTTTCGAGTATTCATATGTATATATAATCATAAATATTAAAATGATGGGCATTTTTAGAATTTTTCATTGTCTTCATTTTTCAAAAAAACTACAAACAGAGACAACTAAACGGCTAGGAAAATTATTTGTTCTATGTCACATATCGGGGTCATATACTATCCCAAAAAAATATATAGCAAAGAAGAAAATCTATACCTTTTCCCAGATCTCATGTCGATTTTATCTCACACTGCAAGGAATAAGTTACTCAAAGCTTGCGAATTTACCACCTATAGTCGGCCTCTGTGAGTATTCAACACCCTTACTCTGTTTTTCTTGCTAATTAAGTTCAACAAACTATTAAATTCACAAGATTTGATAGTCTTTAATATATTAATTTTACTTGAAGTGGGTTTTTATGCAGACTCAAGCTTAATCTTGCGGTCGGTCCAGTCTCAATAGCAACATCTTTCCGCCGAATGAATACATAATTGAGGGCAGTTCAAGCTATCAGTTTTACCCACAGTAATTTGCCCTGACCTATAAAAGATTTGTACCAAGTTTACAAATACAAACGTACTACATAAAAGATAGAGTTTTAGGTAGATTACTCTACTTATATTTTCCGACTTTAGTTCTATGTCTTATGATAAGGTTTGGACTCAAGTAATGTTTAATAAAGTTGAAAATTAAAAATTAAGTATTGAAAATTGAATGTTAAATTTATTGAGTTAAAAAGTTGTTTGATCACAATTTAAGTACTAAACTAAAAATAAATTATTTGATATGTATAAGATAAAATTTGAAATTTATTATTTTCAATCTTTTTTTTTAATCGTTGTGTATGGTTTTCTTTGTTCAATTTCATGCTTTTTTTTGGGAGGGGGGGGAATCTTCGAAGTGTTGGTGTTGTGAAATGTATAAATTGTTTTGTTAATGTAATGTAAATAAAAAGGAGGCTATATGTGGTGTGGGGTTATATTTCTGAGTATCAACACGTGGCAAGGGGACGACGACGTGTCATCCGAGGTGCTACGTGTCACGATAAAGTTTTGCCAAGGTACTCAAGTAATGCCGAGGTAATTTCCAAAGACATCTTAATTCAGGACAAAGGCCTCCAACCTCGGCTTAACATATAAAGGTCGAGCTACCCGCAGAAGAATAAAGCCGAGGTTGATGTTATAAAATATTATCTTGGTTAGGTGGATGTCCAACCAGATGGAGAAAGCCATGAGGCCATTATCTCACCAACTAGTGGCCTTGAGGCCATGGGAAATAGCCATGAGGCCACTAGTTGCCGTGTGAAGGAATAAACAGCTTTTACCTGGAAAGCTGCCAAAAGTGCTACATTGGGCTGGCAAGCCAGCTCAAAAGCTGGTAACCACTCCATTAACCTTTCTGGTATATATATGGAATGGTTGGGACACAAAGGAGAGAGGAGGGCATTAGGGCATTCGGGCATCAACACAACAGTTAAAACAGACATAGAGAGGCAACAAACTAATTGTAACATTTACAATTATATACTCAGAGAGTGAAAAAGTTACTGAGAGTGAATTGTAATTCTTGTTACTGTTCATAGTGAAACACCTCGGCCTCCCGTGGACGTAGGCAATTATTGCCGAACCACGTTAAATCCTTCTTGTCTTTGTGTTATTATGTGTGCCATCTATTCTGCTTGTGTTTTTACCGCTGAATCACTAAGATAGGCAGTGTGATCGAAAAATCACTCACACAATTTGGCGCCGTCTGTGGGAAAGTACGACGAATAGATGGCCAGTAACGCACAAAACGAAGAGGTTGGGGGTGACACTCCCGCTGGGAGTGACAGGCTTATTAACCTTGACGTCGACGGAGACAACCACAATGACAAAAACCGTGGCCAGGGGCACGGGGGAAAGAACGTCATACAGGAGGACGACACTTCAAAGAAGACGGACCAGAGCAGATACTACAAGGAGGATAACCTCCAGATATGGAGAGATAGGTGCATACGAAGGGATGAGGAACTCAAGGATTTGGCAAATAAGTTGGCAGACCTGCAGTCGGTCGTCAACTTCATGATGCAAAGCAAGGTCATGCAGCCACCATACCCACTGTAGGATACGCCAATCCCAGCAGTTAAAGCTCGGAATGAAGGAAGGACAACAACTCCTGAAGCACCGCAGCGCTCCAAGAACAAGAAGCACTCTCACCCGTCCTCCGGGGAGGTCGGCAAGACCCAGAGAACGTATAATACAAAGGATCAGGAACCAAGAGAACATCGGCATGTACAAAAGCAGGTTCTCTGCTTCGACACACCCCATGGAGAAAGATCAAAACGGGCGTACCACGAGGCCGAGAGTAGCGTGCCAAAGGGACTAAAATCAAAAGATAGCCGAGCTCCGGGGAGGAGTAAAGAAGACTTGAGAAACAACCTCAAGAGGAGGGAGCAGAACGCTGAAGCCGAGGTAAACTCGTTCATCAAGCCGAGGACACCATTCTCGATGGAACTGGACAAATTTGAAGCACCAAAAAGATTCAGCATGCCGAGGTTTCAAATCTATGACGGTAAGTCAGATCCTAACTTCCATGTTGGATTGTTTTTAAACTCAATGGCGTTATACAGTGGAAATGAGCCTTTGCTCTGCAAAGTATTCCCTTCGTCCTTTGGAGAAATTGCATCAGATTGGTTCCACAAGTTACCAAAAGGAAGTGTGAAAACTTGGGAAGGCCTGGCCGAGATGTTTGTGGCCAGGTTCGTGACAAACAAGCTACAGCCATTACGGGTAGACGCACTAATGGCTTTGAAGATCAGCAAGGATGAAGGCCTTAGGGCCTACGCAAAGAGGTACTACGAAGTGTTCAACCGAATACCTGAATGCAACCAGGAGGTAGCGGTCGTGTCTTTCAAGAACAGCCTAAAAATAGATTGTTCACTACGGAAATCTTTGGCGAAGACATTGCCAAAGAGCATGGAGGAACTCATGGCAAGAATCGAAAAATATGCCAGAGCCGAGGAGGATACATCGGCGCCGAAAGAGGTCAGACAGGAAGGAAACAACTCGCCGAAGCGAAGCCGAAATAACAACGGGTTCAACAAGGCAGAGGTAGAGTTAAGGGCTAAACAGGCAGTGACAACCGTGTTCCGACTTCCCATCCAAAAAGTCCTAGGAAAAATCCGGAGCCAGCCCTATTTCAGAACACCAGTAAGGGAACCCGGGGAGTTTATGGGAAGAAACATGGACAGACATTGTTCTTATCACAATGAAAACGGACATACAACACAGGGTTGCAGAGCCCTCAAAGCACACTTGGAAGATCTGGTGAGGCGAGGCCACCTCAGAGACCTTGTCGATGAAACCAGAACGAAGGAAGAACAGGCAAGGCTGCCTCAGGCTGAAGTAGCTCCACCACCACCGCAACCTCGGGAAGAAAGACCTCGGGTAGTAAATGTGATTCATTCCAAGGTGAATGAAAACGACATACGGGGGGAAACCCAAAGAGTAAAACACTTGCAGTACGTGAACCAGGTCGGATTGAAAAGACCTCGGCCGGGGGATTGCCAAGGTCCGATGATAAACTTCACCGAGGCCGACCTAGAGATGGTACAGCAGCCGCATAATGATGCCTTGGTTGTATCCCTCCAGGTTGGGGAGTGCCAAGTAAAACGCATCCTCATAGATCCAGGCAGCTCTTGTGACATCATATACGTTAGATGTTACAAGGAGCTAGGCCTTCACCCCGACGACCTGGAGCAATCAAATAGCCCGATGGTCGGCTTCAATGGAACGCCGACGTGGCCACTGGGTGCCACAAACTTGGAAGTGCAAGCAGGCACTAAGAAAATCAGGACCGAGTTCATTGTGATTGATACGCCATCACCATACAACATTATCATGGGCAGGCCGTGGTTGCATGCAATGGGGGTAGTTCCCTCAACATTGCACCAACTACTGCGCTTCCCAACAGAGCATGGGATTGAAGAAGTCAAAGGAGATCAACTATAGGCAAAGAATTGCTCTATGGCAGCAATGAAGACTACCTGCAATGTTCGAAAACCAGCCAAGGCAGAAATTGAAGACGAGGACATGGAAGTCCTGGACGATGTCGGCAAGGAGCCGGCCGAGAAAAGTGAGGAAACACTAAAGAAAATCCTCGTCCAGGAGGGCGATGAGGAGCGCTTTTTTCTTCTCGGCTCAGGCTTAGCCGAGGAAGAAGAAAGAGAACTAGAAGCCTTCTTAAGAACAAACATAGAGGTGTTCGCCTGGACACCTTATGAAATGCCTGGCATTGACCCCGAGGTCACGTGTCATAGACTGAACGTCGACAGGTCGACTAAACCTGTGATTCAACGAGCTAGAAGACCGACGTTGATACACGTCGAAGCAGTAGAGGAAGAAGTTGACAAACTTCTAGAAGCAAGGGCCATCCGAGAAGTCAACTATCCAACGTGGCTGTCCAACACTGTGGTGGTAAAGAAGAAAAACGGTAAATGGAGGGTTTGCGTGGATTTTACAAGCCTAAATAAAGCCTGTCCCAAGGACAGCTTCCCTCTGCCAAAAATTGACCAGCTGGTGGATGCTACATCTGGACATGGGAGGATGAGCTTCCTGGACGCTTATAGGGGCTATCACCAAATAGCCATGTACCCCCCAGACGAGGAGAAGACAGCGTTCATCACCCCAAAAGGCCTGTACTGTTACAGGGTGATGCCTTTTGGACTAAAGAACGCAGGAGCAACCTACCAAAGGCTGGTGACCAAAATGTTCAAACACCAGATAGGCCAAACAGTGGAAGTCTACATCGACGACATGGTCGTGAAGACCAAGGAGCCAGCAGATCATCTTACCGACCTAGCCGAGGTATTTAACATACTTAAAACATATCGGCTCTGACTCAACGCATCAAAGTGCGCGTTTGGGGTTGGATCTGGAAAGTTTCTAGGGTACCTGGTAACAAGAAGGGGAATAGAGGCCAGCCCAGATCAGATCAAGGCCATCCTAGATCTACAGAGCCCAACCTCGGCAAAACAGGTTCAAATGCTCACTGGCAGGGCCGCAGCCCTAAACAGATTCATAAGCCGAAGTTCAGACAAGTGTAAACCTTTCTTCAACCTGGTAAAAAAGACTGCAGACTTCCTGTGGACCGAAGAATGTGAGGCCGCTTTGGCCGATCTAAAAAAGTATCTGATCACGGCTCCAGTCCTCTCTACACCTGAGCCCGGGGAAGAGTTATTCTTGTACTTAGCCGTGTCAGAGCACGCGGTGAGCGCAGTACTGATCCGAGAAGAGCAGGGAGAGCAGAAGGCTGTCTCTTATGTAAGTAAAACCTTAGCCAGCGCTGAAACGAGGTACTTACCACTGGAGAAGTTAATGTTGGCCTTAGTCATGGCCTCAAAGAAGTTGAACCACTACTTCCAAGCACACAAGATTGTGGTATTAACAGAGCACCCATTGAAATCCCTGTTACAACAAGGAGACTTGACAGGAAGAATTGCAAGATGGGCAGTGGCCTTGGGCCAGTATGACCTGGAATTCAGGCCCCGAACAGCAATTAAGGGCCAAGTTTTGGCCGACTTTGTGGCAGAATTCGCGCCGGAGTCCATCGAACGTCAGCCTCCTTTGAGCCGAGATGAACCAGGTCCTAGCAAGCAAGAAGAATCCCAGCCGACAGCAAAAGGGCAAAAGAAGGAAAAGCTCAGACCTTGCAGCATCTACATCGGTGATTCGTTCAGACTCTTTGTCGATGGAAGTTCAAACCGACGAGGAGCGGGGGCAGGAGTACTGCTGATATCCCCAGATGGAGAAATAATAGAACAATCCATCCGTTTGGGTTTCAAGGCCTTAAACAATGAAGCTAAATATGAAGCGTTGATTGCGGGACTAAAACTGGCAGCAGCAGCAGAAGCAGATGAGGTAATAGTTTTTTGTGATTCACAGTTAATTGTTAACCAATCAACAGGAGAATTTGCAGCCAGAGACGAGAGGATGTCGGCATATGCAAAAGAGGTAATCAGATTAGCCGAGTTATTCCAGAATTGCCGACTTCTTCAGGTTAGCCGAGATGATAACAGCCACGCCGACGCGTTGGCCAACCTGGCGAGTTCAATGCGGACTGGAAAGACAAGAACAATTATGATCGACTACATGTCGGGCCCAAGCATAGAACCACGGAACGCAAAGCAAGAAGCAATGTGCGTGGACATGGGGCCGAGCTGGATGGATGCAATAGTTGCATTCCTGAAAGAAGGAAAACTGCCAGAAGATCGCAAGGAGGCACACAAAGTCAGACTGAAGTCGGCAAGATTCAGCCTGACTGCGGACGGACATCTCTACAGAAGGTCCTTCACTGGACCTCTTTTAAGGTGCGTACACCCTTTACAAGTTGAAGATTTTTTATATGAAATTCATGAAGGGATTTGTGGAAGCCACACTGGGGGCAGATCGCTAGCCCATAGGGCCATTACCCAGGGGTATTGGTGGCCATACATGCAAAAATATGCAGAAGCATATATGAAGAAGTGCGAACCCTGTCAACGGTTTGCACCTTTGATTCATCAACCAGCTGCCGACCTGAATCCAGTATCCAGCCCTTGGCCGTTTGCCCAGTGGGGCATGGATCTGGTCGGGCAACTTCCCCAAGCAACTGGGCAGAGAAAATACTTGCTGGTAGCAACGGATTACTTCACAAAGTGGATAGAGGCAGAACCTCTTGCTAAAATCCGAGATGTGGACGTCAAGAATTTCATCTGGAAGAACATCATCACCAGATTTGGCATTCCCAGAGCCATTATTGCCTACAACGGAACGCAGTTCGACAGCAAGCTCATCAAGAACTTCTGTGCGAAATTCAAGATCAAGAATTACTTTTCAACACCAAGTTTTTCCCAAAGTAATGGACAAGCAGAAGCATCCAACAAAGTAATTTTGGATGGAATAAAGAAGAGGTTGCAGGCAGCAAAAGGGAAATGGGTAGACGAATTACCCAACGTGCTCTGGGCATATCGGACTACGCCGAGAAGATCAACAGGGGAATCTCCCTTTGCCATGGCCTATGGCACAGAAGCAGTCATTCCACTGGAAGTCGGCATCCCAGGGATCCGAACCCAGGGAGTTGAAAATGGGACTAATGATGTACTCTTAGCCCGAGATCTGGATCTTTTGGAAGAACGAAGAGAGAAGGCTGCAATTCAGCTTGCAGTATACCAGCAACAACTTGCCAGAGGATACAACAAGAAGGTCAACCCAAGAGATTTTCAAGTCGGCGACCTAGTCTTGAGAAAAGTGGTCGGCAACAAGAAAGATCCCAGAGAGGGCAAGCTTGGCCCAAACTGGGAAGGGCCTTACAGAATTACCTCGGTGCTAGGTAATGGCGCTTATCGGCTTGAGGACAACGAGGGCAAAGCATTGCCAAGACCCTGGAACACTTGTAATTTGAAATTTTTCTATCATTGAGAGATCCTTATTCTTGGCCGATGTCATATGATTGATAAAAATGCTGGAAGACATGACAAATGAGAACCCAAGTGGAACTCAGGTTCACATTGGGGGCAGAGAAGATACAAAGCCTACCGCTTATTGAAATTTGTAGCAATTTACAAGTTGGTTTGGCCGAATACAAAGCCTACCGCTTGTTGAAATTTGTAGCAATTTACAAGTTGGTTTGGCCGAATACAAAGCCTACCACTTGTTGAAATTTGTAGCAATTTACAAGTTGGTCTGGCCGAATACAAAGCCTACCACTTGTTGAAATTTGTAGCAATTTACAAGTTGGTCTGGCCGAATACAAAGTCTACCACTTGTTGAAATTTGTAGCAATTTACAAGTTGGTCTGACCGAATACAAAGTTTGCCACTTGTTGAAATTTGTAGCAATTTACAAGTTGGTTAAACCGGTACAAAGCTTAGCTTCGCTTGTTGAAATTTGTAGCAATTTACAAGTTAAAGTTAAGCCGAGATGGTTCCTTAGCTTCGCTTGTTGAAATTTGTAGCAATTTACAAGTTGAAGTTAAGCCGAGGTTACTACTCTACTGGCTTGTTGAAATTTGTAGCAATTTACAAGTCGGGGTGAAGCTAATGCTACTGCTGACCGACATATAGCAATCCACATGGTGGTTAAGCCAAAGAAGGAAGATGTTCAAACACTTGTTGAAATTTGCAGCAATTTACAAGTTGAAGTAAAGCCGACATCAATTTACAGGTTCAAATAAAAGCTGAGATTATTGTTTAAATTCTTGTTGAAATTTGCAGCAATTTACAAGTAGATCATTGTTTAACACCTGTTATAACTTGAGTAAAGTTTATTGTTTATATTAACCCTTGTTGAAATTTGTAGCAATTTACAAGTTGGTCAGACCGATTAAAACGCTTAGCTTCGCTTGTTGAAATTTGTAGCAATTTACAAGCTGAAGTTAAGCCGAGATGGTTCCTTGGCTTCACTTGTTGAAATTTGTAACAATTTACAAGTTGGAGTCAAGCCGAGATATTTGTTTCTCTTCGCTTGTTGAAATTTGTAGCAATTTACAAGTCGAAGTGAAGCCGATGTTATCACCTACAGACTTATAGCAATCTGCTAAACCAAGGAAGATGTTCAAACACTTGTTGAAATTTATCTACAAGTTAAAGTTAAGCCGACATGTTGTCATCTGTTGAAATTTGCAGCAATTTACAGGTTGAACTAAAGGTTAAGTATATTGTTTAAACCCTTGTTGAAATTTGCAACAATTTACAAGTAGATCATCGTTTAACATTTGTTTTAACTTGAGTAAAGTTTACTGGTTATACTAATCCTTGTTGAAATTTGTAGCAATTTACAAGAAAGTCAGATTGAGATTGTTGTTTAAACTTAAGAAACGTTTGCAAAGGTTAACATTGAATAGTATATGTTTTATACTTGTTGAAATTTATGAAAAGATTGCAGGTCAGTATCTTGCCGAAGTAAAATCTGCAGATATCATACCCGAGGTATGAAACTCCGAGAAGATTATGTAAAGGAAGACTTATGTAAATCATGCAAAAATATTCCAAGTATAGAATCAAACAGAGGCAATGAAGAAAAGTTAAAGACTACAGCATTCAAAAAGAAGCAGTTGCATATAAAGAAGGCACTATGGCCTAGCAAGTCAATTGTTCACAAGTGACAAGAAAAGGCACATCGGCCACAAAACAAAGCTTACATTGTTCAGAAAATAAAACAAAGTACAAAAGAAAGAAAAAAGAACAAAAGACATTCAAGTTTCTTCAGCATTTTGTTCGGCTGGAACTTCAGAAGGCTCTGGGAGAACCACCTCGGCATCCTTCTCCACAACCTCATCCTGCCTTTCCACCACGACCTCAGTTTCTTTCGCAACCTCGGTTTCTTTATCTGCCGCGATCTCGGCGTCTATCTCAGCAAGGGTTTCATCAACATTTTTCTCTGCCAAAAGAAGGTCAGAGGATAGAGTGCCGATGTCTGCCTTTTTGGGAATAACTTCGAGATCTTCATCTCCAGTTAAGTCTAAGACTTGCCCACCCTTGGGAGGAGATTTGGCCTCACTAGCATCTTTGGGCTTCCTTACCAAAGCCTCTTCTTCATCCTTATCTTCATCCTGAGATTCAGATTCAGATCCAGCTTCTTCAACTTGGCTTGGAGGTGGAGAAAGAGCAAAGGGAAGACGAATGGCTTTGGTTTTGCGCCAAGGCGAGTCGGCAGGAAGACCAAGCTCTTTGGCCAAAGCATTCCAACCTAGGGAAAATCCCCTGTTGCATGCTTGCTTGACTTGAAGCTTGTAATCTTCTGCGACGTCGGCCATACCCTGACTATAGCCCTTCGCGTCTGCAGCCTTGATGTCGGCGTCTTTGGTGGCCAGGGCATCAGTTAGCTCCTTCTCGGCTTGAGCCTTTTTAGCCTCGGCCTCTTTTTTCTCGGCTTCGGCGACCTTTCTTATATCTTCAACAACCTCAGCTTTTTGTTGAGCTAACTGATGGGCCTTTGTGGCCGCCTCGGCTTGATCCTCCAGCTTTTTCATCTTTAACTGATCCCTTTTGTGGATCTTCTGAAGGGCAGAGAACTCCTTCTTCAATCCAGATAATTCCTCCTTCATTTCAAACGCCATCATGGAGAAGGAGTGGGCGTGTTGCATAGCCTGAAAATTCACAAGGCAAAGGTTATTTCAGAATATTGCAAAACTTAACAAACATGAAGAAAGTGGCAGTAAGACAAAATTATCAAACTTCTAAAACTTACTTGGACGGATCGCTGCAGCATAAGGGCGTAATTCTCGTATCCACTCATCTGGGCGTTACACTCCAGATCGCCCTCAAGGAGAACTGCCGTACTAAGTGCCACGCCAATGTTCACGTCGTCGGCGCTTTCATTAGCATAAACTGGCCTGTTTTCTAATGTAATTTTGGGCTCCCAGGGAACTTTGGGAACCCTGGATCCCGAAGTTGTGGCAGACGAAGACCTTGGCCTTTTTTGCTGAGTGGACCCTGATGGCTGGGCTTCAGCAGGTCTTTTTGCGGGTGCCGAAGTGGTCTTCTCGGCCAATTGAGAGATTGGCACTGCGTCTTCAGCCTCGGCATCAATCTCAGTCGCCTTGGCCTTTGGTTGGGCCTTCTTTACTCTTTTGGGTTTCGGCGGAGGCACTTGTTGGGATGGTGCAGCATCCACTTCATCTGGAAGATCGGCCAAAAGGTCCAGCACCACTTTCTTTGGTCGTTCCATCTCGGCTGTTTTAACAAGTCTTCGTCGGCGTTTCTTCTCTGTCACTGGTGCCGAGGTCGAAGACTGATCGGCTGGCTCAGATGTGGAGGCAGTCTGTTCTGTAGAAGCAGTTGATGGAGAAGCGCTCTTCTTCTTTTTCTTCGGAACGTCGGCCAATTTGGATGTGTATGTTGGGATGAAATTCAGCAACAATGAAGCCTTGCGCTTCTGGAGTGGAAGGTCCAGGAGCTTCTTCAAGCCTTTCCCAGGGAAATAGGACTGGCGGAAGTCCTTGGGAGGCTTGCAAACGTCTGCAAAGAAAAACACAACATCAGAAACAGATAAAATTTTGGAAAAATTGAAGAAAGCAACAGTTAAGCAGTTGACACAGGGATCTTACCCTTGCCCTCCTTGACCGTTCGAGGAAGAGGGAAGAGTTGAACTTCTTCATCTGGGCCAAATTCCCAGTTTCCAGAAGCGATCAAGTAATCATCTCCAGCCCCTTTATTGGAGTCTGGAAGGTCGGCTACTATTTTAAATGCAGTGGACCTCGGCTTAAGGTAATAGACATAGCCCTTTTCTTTGAAGTCAAGGGCACACATGGTGTAACAATACTGAACGTCGGCAAGAGTGATCCTAACACCCTCCTGCCGAGCTAGGGCTATTATACCATTAAGTGTTCTAAAGGTGTTTATGGTGAGTTGCATGGGGTTGAGGGTGTAGTAATGAAGGACTTCGCGGAAAAGGGGATCTAGAGGGAACCTAAGTCCACACTGGACGAAGGCTACTACAGGGAAAGGCATCTTATCCTCATCGGGCATAATGGAGTCCTTCTCCTCAGCTAGTCTGAGATGGACGTCGTCTGGGATGGAAAACTCACGCCCAAAATGTTCTAGTTTGGATGGGGTGTTGACCCTATCTCTCCACACATCCATGGTTTAGATATAAAAGAGTGGGATAACAGAAAGAAGGAGATCTACAGGGTTTTAAGGACCTCGGCTTAAACCTAGGTATAAATTGTTTCAATTTTTCCTAAGGATTGATGGTTCTACAGCAAATCCCAAATCTAAGTCTACAAAGAACGAGTATGGAAGGCAGAAATCTGGAAAACAGAAAAGCAAGAATGAAGCTTCAGATTCAAAGAAAACAGAGGCTAGAAGACCAAGAACAGAGGTGCAACAGTGCAAATGTTCACAGCATGTACAAAACCAAGAAATAATACATACACAGGCGAACGATTTACAAATTGAATGACAAGCAGAGCAGTAGGAGCAAGAAATTCCAGAAACAATCAAAGAACTGAGAAAAGAAGGGAATGGTGGCTTACCAGAAAAGGTGAGGCCGGGATGAAGCTTCGCCGAGGTCAGATAATGGACGCAACAGCGGCAAGAGCTTCACAGAAATGGCAGATGAAGGCAGTTGCAGAGCTTCGAACTTGGAGTAATGGCAGATTCAATGGAGGAGAAGTTTAGAGAGAGAGAGAGAAAGCAAAGAGATTCGAAAATGCAAAAGTGAAGAGAAGGAGAGAGAAACAATTGTTTTTGTCAAAATTTGAAACAGCGGCAAAACAGCAATTATTGCGCCTTGGGTAACGCATGCGTCAGACGGCGCGGGCAAAGAAAAACGGCTTGCAGGCGCGTCTCCAGCACGCAGCAATGGGAGTAAAACGCGTCATCGGAACAGATGAAAAACGGTGCATGACAGCTCATGCGCGTAAGGGAACCGTTCTAAATCTTTAAAGACATTTCGGCCTGAAGTAAATGATCTCGGCTAGAAAATTCTTAAGCCGAGGTCTGAGAAAGAAGTTCAATGTAAGTTCCATCACCTCAGTATGCCGAGGTAATAGAACTTAGGGGGCAGTTGTGGGGTTATATTTCTGAGTATCAACACGTGGCAAGGGGACGACGACGTGTCATCCGAGGTGCTACGTGTCACGATAAAGTTTTGCCAAGGTACTCAAGTAATGCCGAGGTAATTTCCAAAGACATCTTAATTCAGGACAAAGGCCTCCAACCTCGGCTTAACATATAAAGGCCGAGCTACCCGCAGAAGAATAAAGCCGAGGTTGATGTTATAAAATATTATCTTGGTTAGGTGGATGTCCAACCAGATGGAGAAAGCCATGAGGCCATTATCTCACCAACTAGTGGCCTTGAGGCCATGGGAAATAGCCATGAGGCCACTAGTTGCCGTGTAAAGGAATAAACAACTTTTACCTGGAAAGCTGCCAAAAGTGCTACATTGGGCTGGCAAGCCAGCTCAAAAGCTGGTAACCACTCCATTAACCTTTCTGGTATATATATGGAATGGTTGGGACACAAAGGAGAGAGGAGGGCATTAGGGCATTCGGGCATCAATACAACAGTTAAAACAGACATAGAGAGGCAACAAACTAATTGTAACATTTACAATTATATACTTAGAGAGTGAGAAAGTTACTGAGAGTGAATTGTAATTCTTGTTACTGTTCATAGTGAAACACCTCGGCCTCCCGTGGACGTAGGCAATTATTGCCGAACCACGTTAAATCCTTCTTGTCTTTGTGTTATTATCTGTGCCATCTATTCTGCTTGTGTTTTTACCGCTGAATCACTAAGATAGACAGTGTGATCGAAAAATCACTCACACATGTGGGTTTTGCTTCATGTGTTCTATTCCCTTAATCTTTGTCAATGGATCACAATGTTTTATTGATTTTGCAATGTTTTAATGATAGAAGAGTTTTTTTTTTATTTCTTTTGATTTGTGTGCATTATTTGATATTTAATTTTTTTATATTTGATTTGTTTGAAATTGTAGAGTACAGTCTGTTAAATATATTTTTATAACTGAATTTTAATCTTAATATTATTTACACCGTACCTTTAGGTACGGGCATATGCTAATATATATATAAGGTGCCAACCTTTTAAGATTTGTTTGTTTGCCAGGAAGAAATTATTTCTTTGATAGGTTTATTTGGCTTCAAAAGGCATTTGAATCAAAATGAATGCGTGGGCCCAAGCAAGGGTACAAGTTAAGACAAAAAGAAAAAATATATGGGTTTGACCCTTTCTTGAAGAGAGAAATTTAATTCTTGATCATTCTTGGTGGATGGATTATTAAAAATTCAAATTTTGATTTGTTTTTCTTTGTGAGAATAAATCAAAAGCATGAAAGTGTATATGTGCCAAACGTAGCATAAAGATTAAAAAAAAAAAAAAGATTTTTTTATTATCTTTATTATTTTTTTTAATTTTATCCAAAAAATTATGGTGAGCCATCAGCTTTATTCATAGACTCTGTCAAGACCAAATATTTCCAAAGACGTAATGCGAAGTATGGCTGAAAATGTGAAATTATGCATGTCCGAGAAAACTAAAATTTCTCATACACGTAAGGGGCAAATGTAAGAGGAGCTAATTTCAGCCCACTAAATTAATTAGGCCCAATAGTTCAAGGTTGGTGGGCCTGAATTTATCGCAAGTTCAAGATTGGTGGGCCCGGATTTATCGCCATCAAACGGGCTAAATCGCTCTAAGCCTTGAAAGGGTTCGAATCTACGAACTTAGAGACTTACTCGGGCCCGGACTCGAAAGAATATTGAGCAAGCCTAGAGATCCGAGGCACTCGGACTCGAAAGGGTTCGGATCCACGAACCTAGAGATTCGAAGCACTTGGCTTCGAATGGATTTAGACGCAATCTAGAAGTCGCTCCGTTAATGAGTCCCAGAACACTTGCGGACTCGGAGCTTTCCGGAATCTACGTACCATAACCATGGGCGTAATGGAGTCCGAACAAAGGACCCGATCCCGAGGACAGTGAGTGGAGATAAATTCACTCTTCGATTAAACTAGCCTATACCCGGGTAGAGGTGGCACAATCTATGGGGTCCTTGAGACTCGGCAATATTTGCGGCAGAGCGTTTTTTTGAACTACCCCTGACCCTTATGCGGCAGGGCGTCCTCCGGGACTACCCCTGACCCTTTGGGATGATTGGGAATCATTGGTTAGGTGTGGCTAAGAAAAAAGGTTCGTCGAGAGGTTGATCTCCTCTTCGGGGTTTTCCTCATCCTCGGAGAGGTCACCTCTTCGAACAAGGTGGTTAGAGAGAATATTCCCCATGTGCCTTGCACATGGGCTCCATCCTACATCATGAGGTGCCTATAAATAGCACCCACCCATAGCTTTACAAGGGATGGATTTTGGAGAGATAACTCTTCGGAAAGAACTAATTTTCCTTCTCCATTATCAACCTTGAGAGTGAAAGTGGGAGATCCATGGGAGTGCCTTGCCATTATTCTCTCTCTAGCTACTTTGTCTTCTTCTTCACCCAATCTCTTATCTCCATCATCTCCTTTCTTTCGTGTTCTTAGTTGAGACTATTGAAGAATCTAAGCCTCTCACAATTTCTAAAGGAATTCGAGTCATCTTCGAAGATCTTCAAATTTTCCAACGACGTTCTTGAACCCTCTCATACACTTTTCAACTTTTGTTTTCCTCTCTCTGTCCTGATCTAGGCTTTGTAACCTTTGTTCCATTTTTGTCTTCTCATGTTCTTTTGTTTTTTCTTTTTTGTTTTTGTCCCCTGCACTTTTGTGCTCTCATGTTAAGATTCCTTCACTTTTAGCATTTATTTTTCTAATTGTTCTGCTTTATATCTCCAATTTTGCTTCTGTGTTGGTTTTGATGCAGCTTAATTGTTGCTTTTTGACTCTTACACATACCTCCATCTCCATTATTAGGTTTCCCTACCCCTATTTTTATGTGATTTGCTTTTTGACATTTTTGTTTTTGATGTTCTAAACTTCTTTTTCTTTCATTTGATGAATTTTATCATTTCTATTGCAGATGTCTCACTATTTTTGGCTTTGAAAGAGGTGACCCTTCTTTTCTTTTACTTTCTTGGTTTCTTCATCTAAATGACTATTGTATGTAAATGCAGGGTGAGTTTATTGGGATTTGATTACCCACATTCTTAGCAAAAGAGCAGGGATCGGATAAAGGGTTGGCTTGATTATTATTTTTCTTCGCATTTCTTTTTTAATGAGAACAATTAGTTGTGTAATTTGAAGGATGGGGGATCATTTTGAGCTTCTGGTGGATCGGTTGCTCACTGAATCTACCCTTGAAGCCGCTATTGAGAGCAAAAAATAGTTGCAGCATGACATTCCATCAGCAAGTGCAGATATGATGAATGGTTTTTCTTCTCATAGGATGGATGCTGATAGTGGGTCATCACCGAGAAAATTGCTTTTGTGTAGAATTTGCCACGATGAGGAAGGAGATTTGAATATGGAGATTCCTTGTTCATGCTGTGGCACTTTAAAGGTCAGTTTCTTTAGCCTCTAATCATTTGAGTAAAATACCAAATTGTTGATGGAAATTTTGGTTTAGTATTAGTTTCGTGTCAATTACTTGTAGAGTGTTTGCAAAACTTGTCGAATTGATGGAACAGTTCAATATACTTCTACCATAACATTCAATTTTTATGTTCTTATAGGCGCATTGTTTTGTTTGCTTTCTCAAAGTCATTATTTGCTTTGGTTTATTTGTCACAACTCCTCAATTCCATATTCCCAGTTTATTTTCATGCATGAAATTCAAACCTCAAGTTCATCCTTACGTTTCCAATTTTTCTGGTCGATGCATATTTTCATTCTTGAGGTTTTATAATTGTACAATTGGATTATCGATTTTGGCTGCAATCTTTGTTCTAGAATGCACATGGCTCTTGTAGTCTGATTGTGTGCACATTGGAATGAGTCAATCATCCGCTTTGGTATCCTATTGAACCAAAACAGTGATATTGTTTCTTTGCTGATCAAGAATTTTGATTTTTGGTAAGTATTGTTCGTCCAATAAGAAGGCTTTCCATTTTTCCAAATGAGCGATTTGATAACCTATTGATTCTAATAACTGATTGCGATGTTGATCATTCGGAGGGGAATATAGGAATATATGATGAAATTTCACTTCTAATTATTTAGACAGGTATTTAAGTGAACTTACAATAAGCCAGTCTCATGATCTGCAATATATTTCATTTTGAATTCATTGCTTTTTCATTTTTTCTGTGTGCTAGGAAGCACGTAATGTCTCTCGTTTCACGACGGACGAAGAAAATGAACTGCCGCAACTGCAGCCTCAGCTACATCTCATTCATATACAGTAATTTCTGCAAGAAAGAGTTGAAAACAGCAGTGCAACTTGCAGTTTTCTATTAGATGCAGAAAAATAGGAGTGATCGTAAACGTCCAGTCTCCAGATGGTGATGAAGTAACGTTGTTGTGGCATCCATGGAACATATGTAGTCTTGCTTCATGAAATGCTATGTGTAATGAGTTGTAAGATCTGTACTTATCACTTGCAAAAAAACAAACAAACAAACTTGGCCTGGATTTGCAGCTTCCTGCAAACATGAGAATATAAATAACATATTGGCAGTTTCTCCTCGTCACATAGGTGGCATTTTTTCCGTTTGTGAATTGATTGAAATTTGCCTGCAGCAATACTTTCTTTTCCTTGCCTTATAATTTTTAAGGCAACTTTTGTGGTGTAAACCCTCAAAATATATGTTACAATGTAGTTGAAAATGAGTCAAAATGAACTAGGCTACTCGAGTTATTTTTAAGGCAAATTTGTTTTATAAACAAGCTAAACTTGACATTTTAAAACTTGTTAAAGTTTTCAAGCTTTGAAAACGATCTACTATTCTATTTAGTGACTTGATCATATGCGTCACAATAAATCAAGCTATACTTATCTTGTACTACTATATTTAGTAACTCAATCATGTGCATCATAATATATCAATCTATACTTGACCTCAACTCGAGATCACATTTTGAAACTTTTGAAACTTATTAAGTTTTCAAATCAATCTTCAACATCCTACTACTCAACTCTTTACAGAATTGCACTCCCCCAAACCAAGCCAAACCAAGCCTTAAGTCTCATTAAATGGGGTTAGTTGCATGAATCATTTTTCTCCACTCGACTGTATTCAAGACCATTTCGTTAGTCAAATTAAGGAGATTCATAAATCTATTTACTATACTAGTCCACATCAATTTAGGTCTACCCCTTTCTCCTAACACTACCATCTACCATCACTGTATCGCATCTCTTCGCTATTGCCTCTTATGGTCTGATCATCTCTCTCAGTCTAATCATCTAATCCTACTTGAGGGACATATGCACTAATAATGTTCACTATATTCTCTCCAATAACTAGTTAACATAATCCTATCTCATTTCCTAATGACTGCAACTACATTTTCTAAAAGACTCTTGGCAACTATTATTTTTACCCCATTCTTGTGTGTATCCTTTTCACTATAAATTCACATGTAACCATCAATCTGCTAAATGTAGTAGAAAATAAGCCGCTCACTGTCAAAAAACCACTTCAATTTGCAAGAGAAAGGGGCATCCAATTAATACAAATAAACTGCAAAAATTCTTCAGATTAAAGCAAATATGAAAGCAACAAAAGGGCAACCACACTACAGACCATAACAACCACTAGTTCCAGGCATACTAACAAAACCTACAAGCAAAACCAATACCACCAGATTACCACTTTATTGGGAGGTTTCTACAGCTGTTGGCACGTGCACATGCACGAGCACAAACACACAGACAGACAGGAAGATTAGGAAGCAGAGAGTACCACAAATGAAGCGAAACTGAAAGACATCATTCCTCTTCAGATTCAGACTCCGCACTCTGGAGCCAATCAATAAATGGTCTAACATTCTTCCAGATCTGAGAGTCCTTGTTTCCACCATTCAGACCTTCCTGATACCACTGTATAATGTATTCCTCCTCTAACACATCAGCATCATAGAGTGCCTTGAGGACCAGAGCCACTTCCTTCAGAGCAACTAAGCTAGGCTTCAAACAGAAAGCCTCAATTGCTCGAAGCAAAAGCAACTGTGATTCATCATCATCCTGAGCAACAGCAGCAACCAAATACCCTTTCTTGTTGGTAACCTCCTTTGCAAACCCTTTCTCAACACCATCGAAGAGTGCCTCAAACAAAGCAGTCATTATTTCCTGACCAGACCCAGAAAATGATCCAAAAATAGACTGAAATTCATTTGCAGAAACCCCTTTCTTCAGCTTTGCTTTCGCCTCTTCCACTAGCTTTTTATGGTTTGAGTTTCCATTCTCAAAACTGAGATTCTCTATTTTTGTACTTTCGCTTGCTCTATTGGTTTCCTTCGACTTATTATTCACTGGCTCATTAGTGGAAAGCATAACCATATCAGCTGTCACAGAACTCAATTGTTCTTCGATGCGTTGGCGGGCTGCCTCCAGTGACGTGTCGGTCTGCCACTGCACGTCATTGTCATTATCATCGTCAGTCTCTTCTTTCTCATCAACCTGACTTAAAGTTGGTGAACTTCGATCCTCATCAGAACCACTGGCTTTCTTTTTGTTGGAGCTGGCTTTTGCAGGCCCATCCTTAGAAGTGGAAGACCCCTTCTTCTTCACCACTTTCTTCAGCTTCTTCTGCTCTTCATCAGCAGCCTCACTCACCTTCCTTCAGTCGCTCCTTTTCAGCCCTCCGCATTGCCTTCTTGTCTTTGGAACCCTTTTTTGGTTCAGGTGGATTCTTCAAAATGAAGGCTGTGAGTTTGTCCCTCATATCCACATCCGAAACAAAACCACACGCTGCACATCTCAGTTGGACCATCTGACTTTTCGTAATTAAGACCTCTGTTTCAGGATTTCCACAGCCATAACACTGAACATATTTCTTAATAAAATTCTCGAGCAGACCAGCAAGTTTAGCAGTGTCATGTGAACCATTAACAAGTGACACTCCAGTTTTCTCATCAAATTTAGATTGGGCTCCAAGCTCGCAACCGAAATACTTTGTTGTGTAAGAAGCTGGCCTCGCCAAAGCCTTCGCAACATCAACCATGTTGACAATATTTGTCTTAATGCCATTTCCTCTGCCCTCAATCTTGGTAATCATTTTAGGCATCTTATACCTGTAGAAGGCATCATCGCTATTGCTGGCACCTATGTTCTGTAAAGCCATGTTTGGTTTAGAGCAAAAAGTTCTTAGAACAAAAGGCTAGATTTCAAAATGAGAAATGCTGTATTTCAGCATGTAGAAGTTTTCTAATGATTCTTGGGCACAAAAAGAGGGATCCTCCTCTGTAGTCAAGGAATGTTGCACCCAGCTGCAACCACAAAACTGTGGGTATTCCTGAAATGACCCGTGATGCATACAGTCAATTCTTTCTGGCAAGGGTGTGCTTTTTCTTGACGTAGGACAATACTCTCCAAGCAACCCAATCGATTCCAAATAGAAAATGGCCTGTTCGGACATAAAAGAAACCTCAGTGTTGACACAATGACACACTTCAAGGTGGCAGATGAACCTGTGAGTTTTCCTGAATCAACCAGGTTAATGAGTTAGGACTTACAAAAATGAATCGGATAAAAAGAATGCTCATGTTGTACTACTATGTTATCAGACAAAAAAGTTTAATGAAGAAAGGGGAAAAAATTGATTGCGGACAACAGAAAAGTAAAAAATTCTTCTTACACAAAAGGGGAGGTTAAGGATCAAACAAATATATATGTGGGGAAGAATCATTCAACAAAATTAATATCTCGCCTTTTCAGAAGAAACAAGAACAGTTAACATTGGGGAAGAAGACCTCACAAAAGAAGAAAATGACCTTTGTGCCTCATTATGATCAAAAGGATCGAAAGAAGATATATGCATAAGTACTGTATCAATAATATATTAGTTCCATTCCATTTACTTCAAAGCTTCAATTCAAAGCCGCCAATGAAGAGCAACAACTGCAAATATTGCTTTAACTTGTCCCAATTTTTCTTCACTATCCCAAATTTGTTTATTTGAATCTTTTTCCTTTTTTATTTGAAGCAAAACCATAAAATGTATTTCATTTTCTGCTTATCCATGTTCACCTTGGCTGAGACTAATCAAAAGAATATATATATATATATATTGGAATGGGAAAAAAAAAAAAAAAAAAAAAAAACTTTCTAAGTAAATAAAATTTTTTAAAAAAAAAAGGAGGCAACAAAGGAATGTGAGAGCAAGAGATAGATAATTTAGATTCAATTTTTTTCTTTATTTTCTCATCCATAATAACACAATAAATTACTACACTTTCAAAGTTTTTTTTTTTTTTTTAATTTTTTTTTTTTAAAGATTGGAACTTGTACAAAACAAATGAACTTTATGAGAGATTGATATATCATATAAAGTTAAAAATATAGCAGATGGAAAATAAAAAAAACCTGAAAATAGACACAAACAAACAAATTATTTTAATATGATAACAAGAATTCAACCATTTCCAAGAAAGGTTCACCAAATTTCAACCATCACTGCATGAACATAATTCTAAATCTATAAATACCATTAAAACAACTACAACACAGACCGCTTAACGAGCTTTCTAACCAAAAAAGTTTTACCATTGTCAATTCCACCGCTCCTCAAGCGACATAGTTGAGATTATGATCGGTATATACACGATTATAGCAGCAAAGCTATTAAAAAATAGTAATAATAATAATAATCGAACGAAGAAACAAACACAGAAACAGTTACCGATTGTATATAGCTCGAAAACAAGTATATCTTCAAAGGAGGAAGACGAAAACCAGAGAAAGATGGGAATTGTTAGAGTTTAGTAATGTAGAGAAGAGTGATGAGAGGCGGCCAAGCGATTTCTTATATAGGGTTGGAATCAAATGTGATGAAACCCCTAGATGAATATTCTGGTATTCTAATTTTGGACATTTCTCAAATAATAATACCTATTAGTTAGGGATTTTATTTTTTATTTTTTGTGTGAACTATTCAAAAAATTAAATTACTTATGAAAATAATCAAGTTTTCAAATTATATATCAAATTACATGACTTTTTAAAATCACATGTTCCCCATCAAATTGCATTTTGATTTTGTAATAATAAAATAGTATTTTAAACTTGCATTTTTAAAAAAGTTGATTAATTTGCTAAATAGTTTAAAAATAAATTATTTGGACAAATAGTTTGAAGATGGGATTTCATGGTGAAATCGTATTTTAAACCTGTAATTTTATAATAAAATTACATTTTGAGCTTGAGTTTTTGAAAATTTGATTAGTTTATTAGATAGTTTGAAAAGTGGATTATTTGGATAAATAGTGTATTTTTTTGAAATATTTTAAAAAAGAAATTTAAAATAAAAATACAGTAAATTTTATAAATTTGACATAGGCTTGGTTTGGGAAGGGGGTTAGTTTTTGGCTTTTTGACTTTTTTAACTATTTTAGTATCAGGTTAAAAAGCCTAGCTTGGGAAAGGCTTTTGGCTTTTTTAATTTTTTTGTGAGAGAAATAATGTAATGATTATGAGTTGGATATGATGTTTTGTCTTATTGAGACTAAAAAGCCTATTTTATTTTTTGCGGCTATTTTAGCCCCAAACCCACTTCCCAAACAACCCATATTATATTGAGCTTTGAAATTTTAATTTAAATAATATTTAGTTATATTTTCATTAATAATTTGTTAGTTATATGAATAAAAAAATAATATTGTCATATCTTTTACAAGAAAATACATATTTTATCTTATTTATTTTTATATTTTCACATCATCTATATTAATTTTGATTTATTAATTATATTAAAAAATAACATAATTATGTTAACATTGTAAGACTTGAGTAGGCTTTGTTTGGCTATCTCAGTTGGAACTAAAAAATCACAAAAAATAAAATAAACTAAATAAATTAATAAAATAAAATGTCACAATTAAATCATAATTATTTTATTTTTTCTCTCACAAAAGTCCAAAAAAAAAAATTTGTCAAATGAACTTTTTAGTCCCAAGCTAACAAAGTCTTAACTCTAAAAAATCAACTAAAAAATTATCCTGTTTTCTAAAAATTTTACGTAAATGTTGTGTCCAATAACAAGAGATCTAATAATTATATGGACCTAAAAATAAAAATAAAAAATAGTACAAGAATAACAATACACTATTGAATGGGTATATATATTCACATAATTATTTTGACCCACATGATTATTTCTCATAAAACTAGTATATTTTTTAAATTAAAAAATAATTGTGTAATTTATCCTATTAATTATGAGTGGTTGATTTTGTTGAGTGATGTGTATCTTCGTGTAGGAAATTATTCATTATTTTCAAAATATCATGTGTCTGTACTTTTTAATTAATCATCATTCAATATACCTCTTTATATTTTCTAATAACCCAATACAATATTTCACTTATCCATATTTTTCACCAATTATAATATTATAAAATATCACATGTTCACACTCTGTAATTATTGAATAATTAGCATACATGAGGTAAACAGCTCTGGTGAAAAGATCATAGTTTACTTTCGTTCATTAGGCCGCAGAATGAAGTTAAAAAACAAAACCAAAAAAAAAAAAACACTTATTATAGAAAAAAGAAAAAAAGTGATTTTTTTTTTTGGG
The DNA here is from genome assembly GCA_036172215.1 of Camellia granthamiana. NCBI lineage: Eukaryota > Viridiplantae > Streptophyta > Magnoliopsida > Ericales > Theaceae > Camellia > Camellia granthamiana. The sequence goes on along the minus strand of CM069906.1, from coordinate 16,110,660 downwards.
TACCATGTTTAAAAAAAAAAAAAAAAGGTGAATGGATGAATGGTAGGGAATTAAACTTCTGTCGAATTTTGTAACACAGCATATAAAAATCAAATAGACGAAAGGAAAAAAAAAATGGGTGGAGAAGGGAAGTAAAAGAAGATGAAAGGAGAGTGAATAATATATATTTATTAGTTAAATTTTTTTTTTATGGTGTTTAAAAAGATTGTTGATTGGTTGGATTCTAAATGAGAGGAGTAATTTTATTTTATTTTTTGATAAAGAATCATGATTTGATTTAAATGAAATATTTTTGAGAAAGGGAAACGTTGAAAACTCATACTTTTATATTTAAAATCATTTATAATGATATGATAAGGACGTTAAACCTTATATTATTGAATATGTAACAAATTAAAAACTAACACTTATACTGGCGCATTATTGTGAAATTCTTTTAATGGTCTCAAACATCTATATAATATGGCACAAAGGTTTTTGAAAATGTTTCAAAATATGTTAGAAATACATTTGATTTCAATGGTTCAGATTATATTTATCAAGTAATCTAAAAGTCAAGATGAAATCTTTGTTTTTGCTTCTTCCGCCCAAGTATATGACTTTTCACTTACTATCTCTGTCCCATGTTAGATATACATTCATCTCTCTCTTCTTACATGCTCCAACAATCCTTCTTTGCCTCCGTTTTCCTTCCCTTTTTCTCAAGTTTCGGTTCTACAATATTAACAGGTGTTATTCCTATGATCTTCAACTATGCTGGTTCTCTCTCGCTCTCTCTAAGCTCTATTATTTGCTAATCATATTTGTTTATTGCGAGGCCATTAACAATTTCAATCCTCTCTTCAAACTATAAAATATGATGCCCTATTTCTCTCTAACTATTTTAGAAAATCTATATAATATGGCATAAAGGTTTTAGAAAATATCTCAAAATATGTTAGAGATACATTTGATTTCAATTGTTTAGATTATATTTATCAAGTAATCTAAAGGTGAAAACAAAATCTTTGTTTTTGCTTCTCCTACCCAAATATATGACTTTTCATTTACTCTCGATTTCCCATGTTAGACATACATTCATCTCTCTTTTCTTACATACTCTAGCAACCCTTCTTTACCTTCATTTTCTTCTCCCTTCTCTCAAGTTTCAATTTTGCAATATTAACAGGTGACGCTCCTATGATCTTCAACTACGGTGGTTCTCTCTTGTTCTCTATAATCTCTATTATTTGTCAATCATATTTATTCATTGCGAGGCCATTAACAGTTTCAATCATCTCTTCAAACTACAAAATATGATGCTCTATCTCTCTCTAACTATTTTAGAAAATTACTGAGTAAATGGGTGATTGAAAATGAAAATTGCTTCGAACCCCCACTGGGGGTCGACCCCCAGTGAGGTGGCAGCCCGTGATTGGGCCAAAAAAAAATTTTTTTTTTTTTTTTTTTTTTTGAAGTTTCAGCCAGTAGGGGCGCGCCACGTCACTGGGGGCGCGACCCCCACTGGGGGTCTGCAGCGGGGTTGGATTGAAAATGCTCTCTCTCTCTCTCTTCAAATGGGTTTCTCTCTCTAACTTACGAAATGGGAATTTATTTTGGTTTTGTTCATCAACTACCCTATCTCTCTTTAAAAATTTGTGGGTTTCATCAACCTTTTGATTTGGGTTTCATCCTTTTATATTGATTGAAAATGCCCCCCCTCTCTCTCTCTCTTTTCAAATAAATTTATCTCTCTAAACTATGAAAGTGCCCATTTACTCAATAATTTTTCTTTTAGTTTCTCTCTCTAACCCAATGCCTCTTCATCCTTTTATATTGATGATTGAAAATGTCCCCTTCAAATGGATTTCTCTCTTTAACCCAATTAGAAAATGCCCTATCTCTCTCTCTCTTCAAATGGGTTTCCCTCTCTTCAAATTATAAAATATGATTTGGGTTTCATATTTTTAATTTTGTTCATCAACTACCCTATCGCTCTCTAAAAATTTGTGGATTTTATCAACTTTTTGATTTTAGTTTTATGATTTGGGTTTTATTTTTTTATGTTGATGAATTGGTTAACACAGTACTGTGCCTAATTTTCCTATCTTGGGCAATAGAAATTACACAATTTGATTTTTTTTTTTATTTAAAAATGAAAATCAAATTATCTATAATGTGATCACGCCATTATTGTTTTCTAACCACTTTGGATCATGCTAAGCGTTATTTGGATGGCCATCACAAGATTACTAAGTGGTTGTTTGGGATTCATTTTTTTTTTTTAATTAATGCATTTAAAAAATTATTTTTTTAGTGAGTGAAACATGCTAATGTGATATTTATTTATTTATTGTTTTTTTTGTTTTTTAAAAAACTCATAAAAACTGATTTTGTGACTCTTTAGCCTATTGCCAAATGCATTCTTAATTCTCAATTCACATCATTAGTTTTGTTTGTTTTCTTACCCTTTTTTTCAAAGCAATGGATTCTCTGCATTTGATATTTAATCGTTTGTATTTTTTTAAATCATCTATTTAACGTGATATTATTCATCGATTTTTAGGTGGACAACATAAATTCTGCAATGGCAAAGCAAACTTGAACTGACGGTATTGTGTTTATTGCTTTAGTTGCCTTCATCAAATTTATATGTATGTATTCAAATTTATTGCTTCATTGTGGTGGTTGTTTGGTGATTTTTTTTTTTAAATGTTTTTTGTGCATAAATTTCAATTTCAATTTGGACTCTCCAAGTGATAAATGGTGAACGTCATAATTTTGGGTTTCATCTTTTTATGTTGATAAATTATTAAATTTCATTTATGTTCTTTTTTTAAAAACATAATTATTATTATTGATCATGGCATGTTTAGAAAAATACAATAGATTTTGCATAAGTGGGACTTTTGTCCCTACTAAAATATGAGTATCTCAGTATTTCTCTAATTTGTAAATAACTATTTCCCTACTCTTAATATTTATATTTTTATAAATTCTCACCAAGCTTCTCACGAAAATTGCAAGGTAAGTCCTTTTTTTTTTTAAATGTGTTTTTATTACTATTATCTGAATGTGTTATTATTTCTATCCATGATAGTTATTTATCTATGGTTTTATTATCCAAATAAATTCAACCGAATGTACAAGTGAAGGTTTTTGAAAATGTCTAATTTGTCTTAGAGAGATATATTTTGTATGTGTTTTTATAGCTTATTTATGTTTAATTTGATAAAAATTATGTTTTTTTTTTAATCTTATTAAAAATATAATTATTATTAATGATCATGACATGTTTAGAAAAACAAACTAAATTTTGCATACTAAATTGGTAGTTATGTGCGTCTCAATGTTTTCTTAATTCATAGATAATTGTTTTCCTACTCTTAATGTTTGCATTTTTTTATATGTTTTTTTATTTTTATTTCTTCTCATCTTGATTGTAACCGGTTAAGTATTTAAATTAAATTTTGGATTTTTTTTTTATCCGATTTGCTACCAATGGTTTTATTATCCAAATAAATTCAACCAATGTACAACTGATTTGGAAAAAAAACATTTGATTTTTATATATGGTTGTTAATTTTTTTTAAGGTTGTATGAAAATTCTCAAGAATATACAATTGATTTAATATCTTTTTTTGTTTCTTGGTATAACCAAATACTTTTAGGTTGAAAAATACACATATTTTATAAAGCTTTAACCGAGTCTTTTGTAAAGCATACATATATTATCGACTCAGATGTATAGCAATATAATGTTTGTTTTGCTTATATGGTTATAATTTGATTGGCAAAAGTATGAGATGGTGTGCATTCATTTTTTTTTAGATTACAGAGCGCTGGTTGATGTGCAATGATTTATTTGATTTGTTTGGAATTGCAGAGTATAGGTTGGTACGTATTGTTTGATGTTTAATTTTCAATTTAATTTGTTGAGATTGCATATAGCACTTGTTGGTGTACTTTATTTGGTGTTTAGTATTTTTTTTAGACTATAAAGCTGTAACAAGTGTACAATAGTTTTAATTTGTGTGTTTTATTTAGTATTTACAATTTTTTTTTTAACTTACTTGGCAGGTATGCTTTCACTATTTTGATTTGCAATATGTTATTATTTTTATTTCAATTTTGTAGAGCGTGTGATACAAGCAAAATTGTTAAAAATTGTTTAAGAAAAATAATGCCTGCGTTTGGTTATATTTTGTAAATGTAATTTGAGAGTATGAGTTATATTTTGAGTTTGTGTGTTGTAGAATTATGATTTAAGTGTAGAAATTTGTTTGGTAAAGAGTTTTGAAAATAGTTTTGGAAAAGAGGTTTGATTTGAGTAGGAAATTATTGATATGACATTTGATATGTGATACAAAAATTTACAACTCATAACTAAACATACAACTCAAAATTATTTTAAAGCACATAAAAAATTTAAAAAATTTCAGAAAATATTTTTCTCGATTATATATAAAAATAAAAAAATAAAAAAAGAAAAAGAAAAAAAAGAATTCACTGTTTCGGACAGCCGGCCGGACGACCGGCCGGACGTCCCGTGCGCCCTCTACTGTGACAGAATGTTTTAACATATAAACAAAGCTTCCGGCAGAGTTTTGGAAAATTAATTCCAAAACTCTTACCAAACATCATGCTCAAATTCAGGTGTGGAAAACTAGTTCCAGAGCACAAACAAACAGAAATCTTTATTAAATTTCAACATGATACATATAAATCATAATTGTACTTTCATCCAATATAATTTATATCGTACCTTCAGGCACACCGATATCCACTAGTTTTCTATAAAGTAAAGAAAGACTTCTGTGTTACCCTAAATAACATTATATAAGTAGGATCCATCTTGGTTTTAGTTCCAAAATTTACAAATAATAAATTGGACTAATGAAACTCCATACCAATTCAATTAATTTGCGAGATGAGGAGACTTTGAACTTTTTTAGTGCGTTTTCTAACAAGTTGTAAGTCTTTAATTAGAAAGAAAAAGTTCAAAATACATCTCTTTATATTTCTCAATAATTAACTCAATTAAGTTGTTTTTATCTCATAAGTTACAAGCAGAAGTTGCTTTAAACAGACTTTGACACATTTTTAAACAAAAAAATTATAAATTATAAACAATTCCATATGCTGAACTAGTCGTTTTAATTTAATTTATCAATGCTTGATTATGGCATAAAACTGTCAAAATTTACTCCCACTCATATTTTGCTTGGCTTAAGGTATATGCAAACATGCTCCAAACAATCACGGGCAATGTAATGTTGATTAATTATGCTATACACAAGATAGAATGAATGCAAGTATTGTCAATGTAATTATGTTGGTAAAATACACTTTGTCATATTTATGTTTAGTCACTTTTTTACTTTTGGCCCTTAAAATTTATTTTTTATCATTCTTACCCTTCATATTTTAAGTTTTTCTCAATTTATTCCTAAAATTAATTTTTATTAAGAATTAGATAGAAAATAACACATTAATAGTCACGTGGCATAAAAATATTTTATTAGATATAACTCACATATCTGGTATAAACTTAAATCCCGATATAATAATAGATTTTTTATATTACGTGACAGTTATTTTGACATTTTTTCTCTAATTTTGAATAGAAGTTAGTTTTAGGACTAAGTTAGAACAAATTTGACACATAAAGGGCTAAAGTGAGAAAGTGGTCAAACATAAGAAAAACATAGTGTAATTTACCCTAATTATGTTTTATACTCTTGAACAAATTGTACTTACACTAATTACAAACAATATTTGCATTGAACAGGTTTCACAATAGTGCCAAAAGTGGTAGAAAAAGAATGGTGGTGGCCGTGGTTGGAAAGAGTTGGAGAGGGGCTAAGAGTAGCAGAAAAAATTGAGGAAGCAAAGGGATTTGAATGGTGGATGAGAGAGACTAGGGATGGCAATTTGAAACCGGCTCGACGGGGACCCAACCTCCCGACCCCGATTAGAGCGGTTTTTCCCGAAAAATATCCCCAACGAGCCTGGGAGGGTACTCAAAAATAAATCCCCGATGATTTTCTGGCTGGGGACGGTGATATGTTTTTTACCCCCGGCCCCGACCTTGTCCCCGTCCCCGTTAGCCGGCCGAAGTAAACTTGCTATATATACCCCTCTATTGAGTTATAAACCCTATGTTTTCTCTCTCTCTCTCTCTCTTCCCTCTACTCTCTCTCTTTCTTCTACTTTCTTTCACTCGCGTACCTCTTCTCTCCGCCTCTTCAGCGCAGCCACCACTATCCGCGATGCCGGAGTCACTATCCACCTCGCATTGCCGCTTTACCTGCGTCGACTCTGCCGTCCCCTCCACTTTCGTCGCTACCCTCTCTCTCTTTTCCTATCCGTCGAGTCACTGTCCTCACAATCACACAGAGATCTCAGATCTGTGTTGATCTCCTCCGTCGTCACCGCCGATCTCCTCCGTCGTCCTCTCTCTCTCTCTCTCTCTCTGTGTATACATGTATGCGTGTATGTCTCTGTGTGTATGTATAATGTATGTGTGCGTCTCTCTGTGTGAATGTATACATGTAAGTATGTATGTATGTTTGTGTGTGTGTCTCTCTCTCTGTATGATTTTTTGATGATGTTGTTGATGATGTTGAAAGTTGTTGTTGATGGTGTTGAATGTTGAAACAGATTTGGATTGGGGAATTTTCGGGGTGGGGAAAACCCAATCCCCGTTGGGGGCAAGGACGGAGATGGTGATAGGTTCCTCGGCCAGGATCGGGGCCGGGAACGGGAAAATTTTTGCCATCGAGGATCGGAGACGGGGAGTGTAATCCTCGACCCCGACCTGGCCCATTGCCATTCGTAAGAGAGACTGGGCAAAAAGTCCTGCCATGGGTATTTTTGTCTTTTTAATTTAAGATTCTAACATATGACACCCACTAAAATGGTGTTATTTACCATAGCATTCCAGTTTATTGACATGAATCTAGTGAATCAAACTATGATGAGTTTGTTTAGGATGGAAAAGATGAAAATTGCAGGAAAGAGGAAAATAAAATTTGAAATTTTGTCCACCTTTGTTTACGTATACCCTGGAAGTAGTAAAAACGTGAAATAAAATTTTTAATATACTTTTTTGTACAATTAATATAAGCATGGGGATTTATTTCATTTTATTTTATTCATATATATATATATATGATATTATAATAAAATTCAATAAGTTACTATTGTAATGATGAAAATAAAATACATAAAAATTAATAAAAGAAACTTAAAAAATGAGAGACAAAGGGTATGTTTAGTTTGATTTTGAGAGAGTAGTTTTTAAAAATTGTTTTGGAGAGAGAGTTTAGAATTTTTTTTGATTTGTCTGGTTGTGTATTTTGAAAGTAGTTTTGAAGTTTGAGAGTTTAAAATGATTTGATATTTTGTTGTAATTAAGTAGATGTGTGTGAGAGAAAGAGTGATTGAGAAGAAGGGAGGTGAGAGAAAAAGTGATTGATTGATGTATAAGAGAGAGAAAGTGATTTTGAAAATCGTTTTGCAAAAATTTCAAATCAAACAAGTTTTTTTAAATTTTTTTTCCAAAATCACTCTACAAAACCAAACCCAACATACCCAAAATGTTCCCATAAATATATGAGGAATATGACCTTTATCTAAGTAAAAGGATTCAAATCACTGACCCACTTCAATTTTTCATCAAAAATTCAAAAAATATTTTGTAAAGGTAGTTAGCTGTCACTCAATTTCTAATTTCTTAAAACTTTCTTTTGAGATCCTAAAAACTCTTTCACGGTTATATTCACGTTTTAGGATAAGTGTCAACTTTAATTTGTTACATACTTAATAAAATACGATCCAACCTCTTTACTACCTTGTAAGTAAGGGTTGGTTTGGGGTGTCCTAAAAAAGTACACTTTTTATCTTTTTAGACTAAAAAAGTTAAGAAAAAAATATGGAGGTTTGGGTTAACTTTTTGACTTTTTATGAAAATGTGTGCAAGGTGGTGTTTGGGAAGCCACTTCCCAAATTTTTTATCTCATTTTTTTCACTAAAAGACAAAAGTTTTACAAAACCAAAAAAAACACATCCAAACAAAATATCACATCTAACCCCATAATCATTTCACTTTTTCTCTCACAAACATCACATCCAACCACATAAAAACCCAACTATCTTCCCAAACACTAAAAATTTTTTATCTCATAAAAACCTACATCTCCTAAAATCTACATAAAAACTCACTTCTCAAACACCCACATAATATTATTACACAGGGTAAAATGTCTCTTTTACCCTTCCCCCACTGACACAACCAGCGGAACACGTCTCGCGTGTTTGGGATTCTTGCTCGTCAACCAACACTGTGCACCAACACTGTGCAACGCTACTCTGACAAAATTCAAATTTTTTTATGAGCACTGATAGAGGCCTCGAATTTGCCTCGAAAGTGCTTTTTTTTTTTTTTTTTTTGACTTTGTGTGTTATTTTTTTTTGTTTATTTTGTTTTTTTAGGGTGGTTATCTGTAGGGATGTACCAAAAAAATTAAATATTTCGTACCAGCTCATCGGATAAAAATTAATAAATTGATCAGTCAATTTTTGATCAGTTAATTTTATCACTCAACCAGTCCAACCTAATTGATTGATCACTGCAGGATAAAATTTATTAATTCCATATAATTTTGTATGATGAGTTGGTGCGGGATGTCTAATTTTTTGGCACACCCCTAAAAAAAAATAAAAATAAATAACACAGCCCAATAAATAAAATAAAATAAAATAAAAAAATTAATCAGTCAATTTTATCATTCAATCAGTCTAACCCAACTCACTTGCAGAATATCTAATTTTTTAGCACATCCCTATACATAAATTATCCTTGCAAAAAGAAAAGAAAAAAAAAAAAAAACCAAACTAACTGTCTTAAATTTAAAAAAAAAAAAAATAATATTGAGATTCGAGGCAAATTCAAGGCCTCAGATTCGAGGCCTCAGGCATTTCCCTTTTTTTATTCAGCAGATAGCACTGTGCAACGGTCTAATGTCCATATTCATTACCTTTTATCTTCAGTTCCTTTCCTGTTACCATTAATTTTTTATTTCTTTTATAGTCATTTTTTTTCCTTTTAACATTGTTGTGTTTTTTTTTTTATTTTCCCTTTTGAAAGAAATTATTTTTTTAATACCATTATTATTATTATTTTGCACAAGCACGAAAACAAATATTTTTTTCCTTTTTTAAAGATTTTTATTATTTTTTGTATTCATTTTCTTTCGTTTCCATTCTTTTTTTTTTAACATAAATTTTTTTAGATTTCTGTCAGTATTCTTCTCATTTTAACGTTTTTTATTTTTTTATTTTTTTCCTTTTAACATTATTAAATTTTTATTCTTTTCCTTTTAACATTATTAAATTTTTTTTTCTTTTCGTTTTTTTTATTCAATATTTTGTTTCCATTCTGTTCGTTTTAATTTTGGTTTTTTTTCTTTTCCTTTTTTAGTCAATAATTTTTTTTATTCTTTTCCTTTTTTTATTTTCCTTTTAACATTTTCATTTTATTTTGTACTCTTTTAACATTATTAATTTTGGTTTATTGTTTTCTTTTTTTTTTTGTCATTTTTTGGTATTCTTTTCATTTGTCGTGGAATTTTTTCTTTTTCCGTTGTTTTCCTCTTTGTATTCATTATTTTTTTTTTCCAAGCAGAGGTTGCAATTGTTCCATTATTGTCCGAAAATTGGAAACAAGTGGAACTGGTCTGTTCTGTATTTTTTAGAATGCATATCATAATTCTGTAAATAAAAAAAGATAAACCACGTACATGGCCAGTCATGCAAATTTCCTTTTTTTTTTTTTTGTTTTGTTTTTTTTTTACCAATGGCTATAAATTATTTTTTGGCATACCCAGGTTGAGAACCAATTATTATCAAATATATTGCAAAAACTTCTCCCATGTTTGTAGAAGTTAATTACTGGACATACTTCCTTTAAAAATGCACTACTATGAAAATGTCTACGCTCCGAAACACATGAGACTATTAAAACCAAACGTGTTTACAAATATGAATCTCAGTTACAGATACGGTCAACCTTCAATCCATATTCTTGTATTTCCGATTCGCCCCTACCGGTGTGCTTGCCGTACCAGTGCGTTAGTAAGGTTCACCCTTACCGCGGCCATTGCAGGGTTCGAGTCCTCTTCCTCCATCACATCAGCAACCCGTGTGTATTCGTCGTGGTCGGGCATTTGGGGGGCCACGTAATCCTCACGGTTTGGGATACGCATCATGACCTCATCAAGTTCACTATGTCGGCGTATGAAGTTATGTAACGCCATCGATGCACATACAAACGTAACTTGATGAGAAAAACTTAACTTCTGCATATTCCACAATGCCCCCCACCTAGCCTTCCAGGCACCGAATGTCCGCTCAATACAACTACGCAGTGACGAATGTGCCTTGTTGAACATTTCGTACTGATTCTGCGGTGGTCGATTTCGATGGGCATTTTGGTGATACCTATACCCCTTGTAGGGGGCTAGGTACCTTGTTTTGTTGCTGTAACCGCTATCCACCAAATAGTATTTTCCTGCAAAATTTGGTTCATTTCATTTTCAATTTGACAGTATTCTGTACCACTTAAATTATTCTTCAATTAACTTGCATTGGTTCATAAATTTTTTTTTTTAATAACTAATTCTTTTGTTGAATAATTTCTCCATTTGTAAATTAATTTTATCCCAATTTTGTTTTCATACACTCATTCTCCCAATTCCTTTTGTTCTCAAAAATTATATTCCCAATTACAGCATTGTTTGCGAATTATAAGAATTTTTTTAATGACATTTACATTTTCATTATAAAAATTGTTGTCATCCCAATTTTGTTTTTAATTATAATTTCATTGTGAATTTCTTTTGTTCTGAACAACTATAATTCCAATTACGCAAACATATTTCTAATTACTTTCTAATTCATTAACAACATTTCTGTTTTGAGTACTTTTGAAAGAAATTGTAAATAATAAATTATCACATCTCATTTTCATTTTCACATTTTTATGTACCAATTCATTATTTTAGAAAACTTTTCGTTTGCATTTGTTTCATTTTCTATAGTTGTTTGCAAATATTTTCATTAACATGGGAAATAAACTACATTACACAACTGCGTTTCTTGTCAATATAAAAAAAAGACAATAATTTAACTGTGTTGTTGCCAACAAAATACTTTATTGAAATTTTTTATATTTATACTTTGCACGTATTCATATTTCGGTTTAATATTTTGTACCTGGTGCGGGGTGCGGGAAGCGATGTTTTTCTTCGGTTGTCACGTAGTGCAAAACCCGGCTGTCGTGCATACTCCCATCCCAACCGGCAGAGACAAATGTGAAGTACAAATCAAAGTCGCATACAACAATTATATTCTGTGTCGGCACGCCTTTCCGGCCATAGTATGATGTGGCGTACTCCTGCGACACACGAGCCATCACGTGCGTCCCATCCAATGCACCGATGCAGTCCTACGCAACGCACCAAAAAATATCTAAGTTGGAAATGTACGTACTCAACATGCGCGATATATTCACTAGTTTGCACAAAAAATGTAAGCTCTCCATGATTAGTCCATAGAAGCGCAACATTATTCTGTACTTGGTTTTTGACTTTGAGAAACACCTCTCCCAATAAAAAGACAAACAATTATTAATCTTTTAACTTTATAAAATTATATTGTTCTGTTTTACAAATATGAAAGTTTGTTAGTTGATAATACCATTGCACATCTGTTACTCAAACAGTTTATTCACAACATATAATACGATCAGGTATATTTATAATTTACCTAATTTGTAACTATTGTTAAACAAAGTTTGAAATGTAAAATATGTAACCATAATATAATAAGGTGAACATTACCATCAAAATTACAACTACTGTGAAGAAAATAAAATAAATATACAAGCTGACTTCAACTCTTTTTGAATAAATTATTTTGGTTCATTTCATTTTTTTTTTTTTTGTGTGCTTTAAATAATTTGGTAAAAAATGTAAATTGTCACCTTGAATGGCCGGTACCGCTGCTGTAACTGTAAATATGGATGGCTCCCTTGTTGTACTTGTTCAGGCGTAAGACTCCTACTATGAACCGATGTAAACGGTATCATAACTTGCATTACCTCATGAAAATTGCGTGACAATGTCTCCTTTGAGTGTTGGAACCGTTCTTGCAAATGTTTCCAAGATAGACCCTGCAACGCACAAATAAAAATGCCTACCTTCTCTTCCAGCGAAACGCCATCTCCCGCTCCGGCAACGTCAATCCGAAACTATGAAGCGCATCGCATAACATCAAGAACACTGGTTGTGACATACTGACATTATCTTCAAATCGGCCTTGGTGGCCGTTAAATAACTCATACATCCATAAACGTCCCGAAAGTATTGACGTATTTCGAGAGACTCTGAAATAATTATTGTAATAATATGTTGCCACACCATTATAGGCTTCTAACAAGTTGTGATCAGTTTCGACCACCATTTCCCTCGCAATTTCATCGATAGCTTCCTGGGCGGGAACGGAAAGTGCAACGCGTTGACTCGGGCCTGCGTCGTTTGCCATTTGTTTTTTGAGTTTGGCGAAAAATGTGAACAACTTCAAAAACTTCAAAGCAAATAAAATAATTGAAGTTGATGGCGAGAGAGGGATAGAAAGATGACTACACTGTGAACTCTTGAAGGCAAAAAATAGGCAAGAGGGGAAGAAATAAATAGCCAAGGTTGTGGGGGTCATGTTTACACAAATGCATTGCTTTTTATGTAGGTCCATGACATTGTTGAAATATGTGCCATCACGTTTGATTTATTTTTTTGTGGGAACCAAAAAATATTTTAATAATGTCCATAAAATAAAATTTTGTGCAGCCATGCTAATAAACTGATAGCTTGCCTAATTAAGAAAAACCTATTTTTCATATTAATTTTTGCCATGATAATAAACTGGACATTTTAATAATATAAAAAAAACAGAAACTATCCATCACATACAAGGTACGCACATATTTACTGAAAATGTAATATCACATTCCCATGAGCACAACAGTGTTCACGTGAACTAAAAAGACAACCTGTCATGAAAAAAAGGGGTACATCCATTACCAAAAAATAAAGGACAACCTGTCATGAAAAAACCTGTGGTCTACAAGTGGAATTGGGATCCTCTCCATCAATCCTCTCCTTCACTCCGTCCTTGCAGGGTCTTCAGGCCCACTTTGAGGCCCAATTGTAATAATCCGAACCTGTCATATTTCAAGTTTTATTCAGTATATCATACCTGTGAAAAATCAAATTGATCAGATATTTGAAACAATGTGTTCGGAAAACTATTTATTACAAAAAGAGTTTCTAGTTCGTTTTTTCTAAACACATACTTTCTGATATCCGATCAACTTGAATTTTTACAGGTATGATATACTAAATAATCTTCAACTATGAACGATTCGGATTATCAAAACTGCGCGTCAAAGTGGGCCCGAAGGCCCTGCAAGGAGGAAGTGAAGGAGAGAATTGATGTAGAGGATCCTTGCTCCTACAATTGTAGCATCTGTCCACAAATGGACAATATTGAAGGAAGTCCACAACAATCTATGGGTATCTTTAGGTACTATTTTAGCACCAGTCCATCTGAAAAATGTATGTATATTTTTTACACTTTACATCCATTATTATCATCATTTTTACATTAATGTTTGTCAATTTTGTCAATTTAAAAATATACTTTAAAAATGAACACACCAAATACACTTTAAAAATATAATATTTGTCAATTTTTCTACAAAAAATTTTATTTTTATTTAAATTATTGTCATTTTCTACAACATATAATACACTTTGAAAATATAATATTTCTTACTTTGCTTTATTTTCTTTTTTTTTTTTACTTTGCTTTACCTTTTTTTTTTTAAATATAATATCTTATTTTTTTTGTTAGTAGGAATTGTTGATTTTTATATGAACCAAATGTTTATAAAATGAACTTATAAATCACACAGATGAAATATGATTTATAAAATATTAAAAAATTCACATATAATCTAACCAAATTTTAAAAGATTTCAGTGTAATTTATATCAACCCATGACAGGCACAACAACTTTGACACAGCTGCATTCCCTTGTCCTTGGTAGCTGGGTGGGTGAGATTTTAAAGCATTTATATTCTCATTACTTTCTTTCTCCTTTCCCTGGTCTCATTTCCCTGTTCTCATTGGACCCCTGACCGTGACATTATTCTAAATTGGAGCAGATTTGGTAAAAAAATACAGCATCTTGTTACATATAACTAACCTATCACATATTCCAGCAAAAATCAGACATCTTCGTAACAAAGCATATAATATTGGACAGCTGAAATTACAAAACTTGACGAGTTTAGAAAACAAGTGTTCTTGTCAAAATCCAATGCAAAAATCAGATCACCATGCAGACAGAAAATGGATTGGCAAGTTAATCTGAGAGCAGCACCGCAAAATTTTCCCAATCCTGTGTTGTCAATTTGTAAAGTCCTGTATAGTCTTCACAGTTGGGGCAAATGACATCTCTTAAACATGAAGTTAGAATCCTCATTAGCTCTGCATAGCCATGTTCTTTCAGCTGCTATGGTCATGAATGTGTATTCAATACAATTTCAAACCATAACTGCAAACCAACGCATACATAGACCACAGTTACGAAAAGAAAACGTCCAACACATTTATAAATAACGTACCTGCTGCATACAAAGTAAAACAACATCCAACACATCACACACAACAGTTCCGTAATTAAAAAAAAGATCCAACAGCCACTGTCAAACATAGGGGAAAGAATAAACATAAAACAAACATAGGAGGTAGCAACAATTAAGAAAACTCCATCAGGATATTAATGAAACATGAGCCCTTCCGGTGACTGAGGCCGTCAAAACCAAGGGCCGTGAGTTGGCGCTGATGGGCCACCCATATTCTGGGACTTCTTGATTCGCAGCCAAGTAATGACCTCTGCGTCCGTCGGAAGCTGCAACAGTATTGCCTGATTTGACGGATTGTCCATTAGCGCCATACCGTAAAGGATTAGTGGGTCTTTCCGGTCCAAGCCTTCTAGGGAGTACAACCTTGCCATACACTTGCGAATGCAGTCCGAGGCCGAATCTCCATATTCATGATGCACGCGGACTTCTCATTGTTGTAATTTAACTGAAGACGCAAGGTTTTCCATGCTACTCGCCAAGAGCGATGCTCCGACACTCTGCCCTTTTTTCCGCTGCGAGTGTGTTGTGCGACTGCATTTGCGTTTGCTCTGGCCACTCGTAGGTGTGTCATCATCGTGAATTGGTGTGTCATCTGGGTGAATTGCCGATGCCGCAGCATGTCCACTGACCGGGATGTCCTCAGCGTGAATTGCCGATGCCGCAGTATGTACACTGACCGGGATGTCCTCATCTTGCGCAGAACTGGGGTGGACAGTTTGTCCACGCTGCGCCGATGGCTGGAAAGGAGGCAAACCACTGCTGTCTTCGCAGTCTTCTTCGTCTTCCAGCAACGGATTGTCCTCTGTGGCCACAGGTTCGAACGCTGCCCCTGGTGTCCATGCGAATTTCCCGGTTGCAGTTGCACCTTCGTACATCCTTCGCATTAGCTCCATATGCTCCAACGGTTTCGTTTTGAACTTCAATGCATTCTTGTCAATCTGGGGAAAACCAAAACACGCAAACATAATGAAGTGAATCACGAAAGGAGAAACATAACAGCAGCCATGGAATAAATGTGTATGTTACGGGTTACCAGATTGCATGAATATTGAGCAAGTTGTTACCACATTCCAGCAAATATTCAGCAATATGTGCAACTCTTAGATAAAATTGGGAAACATAGTATATGTGCATGCATATTCCAGCAAATATTCAGCAATATGTGCATGAATATTCAGCAAGTTGTTACCACATTCCAGCAATATATTCAGCAATATGTGCAACTATTCACCAACAACAATCCATTCAATACGAACATACTTTTTTTTACCTGTATGCAATTCATTCAGAAAAGCAAATGAAGTAAATTAAAGTTGATGGGGACCAATTAAACTTTTCAGATTTTGTTTTAGATCTTGAAGAAATACAACACAGCTGCCAATAGACGTCAACCTAACCCAACACCCGGTCTCCTCCACAGCATCAATTGTCTTCTTCCAACTCTTTGGTTTGCCCACATCCTAAGACTCTCCCTTTCCTAATCCCATATTTCACAAACCCAGAAATCATCAAAGGTGTCCAAATTCCCTCCTCCTCCCTCATTCACCCTCCATAACCCAAGTCACAGGAATTTTTATAACTCTCCCACAGCTGCATAATCTCAATATTTATATAGAGGAAATGATGTAAGAGAAAAGACTTTCTTCAACAAAATGACAATGGTGGAACCCACGTTTTCGTATGCAGAAAAGGAAAATAGTTTTCATTTTCGTATTTCTTTCATTTCCTATCAATTCAACGCAGAAAAGAGCCTTATAGAAAAGAAGACATGTACACAATTTTGGAAAGCTTCAGGTGGCACCAATAACGGAAATACAAATTGAAAGTTAAGATTGTTTAAAGAATTTTTATAAATCTATATTGTAGCATATGAATAATTTTCACGTTGGATGTTACGAAGAAGAATATGGAATTGTTACCTTTTCATAATGGGCCCACCAGTCGTCGGATGCTTGTATCAAACCAGTTCCTTCATTGTAACTTATGCCGGTTGGCCCATGCCTGCTGTCCATCAGGCGTGACCACGACTGCCAATCCTTTTTCAGTGACGCGTACTTGTTTTGCAATTGCTTCACCTCATGGACCTTATGTGTACGCTCCTCGAAGGCCTTTGCGATAGCCCTGTATCCGTGCATTGTCATTGTATGGAAGCTGCCCTTGAAACCTGAGTCCAACTCTTTCACTACAAGTTGCAAGAACATGCGCACCGTGTCGGAGTCCCAATTTGCTTTGTGAGCTAGTCTGGACTGCGGTTGGGACTATTTACCACCACGCTTACGCAAATGTCTCGAAGGTGTGGATAGCGATTGTGAGTGCTCCATTGCGGTACTACAATGCAACAGTAATTGTGAAAATGTAAAAAAGCAACATTGTCACATATCGAAATGGTAAATAACAATATGTACTTCAGAAATTCCCATCCAATATAACTCTGTACGAAATGCAAAATCTATTATCTTTAGAGCATGAACCTAAATTATGTCTCGGAATCTGTATTTCTGAGAATTGCTTGTCATGTGCTTATTACTCGAGATAATTGGAAAGGAAAATAGTTGTCTCTCCTGTTACTATGATCATTCATGTTTTAAACAATGTGCACAGTTGTTTCTCCTTTTATGAAATCCACATAAGGTCTGATTCATAAAAGTTGTTGTCATATACAACACGATGCTGGACACACTAATCTCCATTTTGTTTTGTAGATGTTAGAAGATGCCAAAAAAGAAACAGACCTAACAAGTTGCAAGACACATCAAGTGAGAAATTAAAATATCAGAAAAGATCATAATGAAACATATAATAAACCCTTCAACTAAAAAAAAAAAGACATATAACAAATCCTACGAAAGAGTGTATTATAGAATTTCTTAATAATAACATGAGATGAATTATATAACATTACTCCATTTCTTTAACAAATCAAGTTAGAGGATTTTGTTAATACCATTATTATGCAAATTTTTTTGACCGAATGAGATAATTTATAAATATGAGAAGAATTATATTATAAGCTGGACAACACAATCTATAAGCTGAACAAGTAACAGTTCACACCAAAAATTTATACTCCACCTACAACATCTATCAGGTGAACAACTAACACTTAAGACCAATAATAAATTCAATTCTAGTCCAGAAAAGGAAATTTTGAACAACTAACAGTCTTACATGAGGGCGGAATTTTTCCACAATATGGTTTGGATGCTACAAAAGTTAACATCATTGAACAATTAAAGACCTAACAAACTGAAGCAACTATGAAATATCCAAACCGAAAATTGTGAACATTACAAGCATAGAAGCCCAACGTTACCAGGAGAAAAGAAACAAGAAATTTATAGTCAAAATGTAAAATATTTTGTCAATGGGTATCTGAGAAAACAAAAGCTTTACAGAAGAAAAAATCCCCAATACTATCACACACCCAGACAGAAAAAGTCTACAAATTTTTTGTAGGGCTGTGTGGGTCATCTTCACCGACGAAAAAGAGAGAGACCCAGAAGGGTAAAAATCGAACCACGCATATTGTATGATAGAGGGGTTAGGTTATGGGGCAGCCATTAAAGACAAAGGAAAGTGGAGGAACAGAGGAGAGAGTGATGAAGAAGGTAAGAAAAGAAAAGGTTGGAAAGTGGAAGTGTGAGAGTGGAGAGAGTACAGGGCGATTCAGGAAAAGTCATTGATTTTCTTCGCAACTACCAAATCGCCGAAAATGGGGAAATGTATAGATTTGGTTCACATGCCCAAAATCAGTGGTGTGGATGAGATGTTACCTTCTTCTTTGGGGGATACGGGCCGAAGCAGTGTAGATCTGGTCGGCGGTGGTGCAGATCTGGACGAGGGATGGTGAACACTGTCGGTTACAGTTTTCAGGTGATCGCGTCGAGGTCTGCCTTTGGCACGGCTGGCGCGGTGGTGCAAGGTGAAGGGTGTGACGGATCTCCGGCCGGGGGCGGTGTGTCTTCGACGGACTAGACTTGTTCAACCGATTGAGGGATTTGTGAGGTTGGAGAAGGAAAGGGATTTTCTGATCGCGTATAGAGTGATATATTCCACTCCCAGATGCAATTTCAAAGAGGAAGGGCAGCAATGTAATTTTACCCTCTGCAGAGTCAGTGAGGGTTTTGCCGCCCAAACTTCCAAAAGAAGATAACTTTTTGACTTTTTTGATAACTTTTTGACTTTTTATCTTATTCAGCAGATGCCAAACCAGCCCTAAATTTATTAGTCTCTAACATCACTCTTATCATATTTTGAAGAGTTTCCTATCAATGTTTTAAAGCGGATCTTATTATTTTATGATAAATTATATATATGAATATTTATCTTTGTTGTGTGGTATATATTGTGGGTGTTTGGGAAGTGGGTTTTTATATAGGTTTTTTTAGTTGTAGAATATTATTAGATAAAAAGTTTTTAGTGTTTGAGAAGATAGTTGGGTTTTTTTATGGTTGGATGTAATGTTTGTGAGAGAAAAAGTGAAATGATTATGGGATTGGATGTAATATTTTGTTTGGATGTATTTTTTTTGATTTTGCAAAACTTTTATTTTTTAATAGAAAAAATAAGAAATAAATTTGAGAACCAAGTTCCCAAACACCACCGCATATAATTTTTATTTTAAAAAGTAAATTAAACATTTTTGAATAACAAAATATTGGTTAAAAAATTCACATAAATAGGTAGTGATTACCTCACCAACATCGGAACCAGATCACTTGCTTGCCACAAACTCGTGCTCTCCGCCACTGATTCCTCTACCCCGCCTAACACATTGTGCTAATCATGATTGTTCGTTGACTCGTACATCCATTTTCAAAATGTACAATCATTACAAGCAACAAATCCTCAGGGTTGCATAATAACTCGTTGCGCATAATTGCACAAGATAGCAACCCACAATTCAGCTTCTCGTCTCCGGCCATAACTACTCCACAGACAGACTCTCTCTCTCTTCTCTCTCTCTCTCTCTCTCTCAAATTCATTTCGATCGAAGCTAGAAGAATCGCGAACTCGAGAGCTTGTTTTTACCGGTAAATCAATCAATCAATCTTCAATTTGTCTACCTGTATGTGTTTTTTTATTCAATTTTCACGATCTGATCTTGCTATTGTTTTTCGTTTTCGCTATAATCATCTCTCTCTCGTTTCATGATTTGAGCAAGGATTTTGAACGAGATTCAGTTTCGGTTGATTTTGAATGATTCCATTGATGAATTTTAACGTCCTCTTGCGTGTCAGATTCAAATCGTCTATGTTTTGCTATACTCTTTCCGCTTATGCATGTAGTTTGTTTATTGGAGATGTATACTAGCTTAATTATGATAATTTCATGAACCTTGAGGACCTCACCAATCGTGTAGAAGATAGGGAGTGTTGTTCTGATGGTGGATAACTGCATATGGTTGTACTAGGTCAATGAATTTTGATTAGAGACTGGAATTTTGATTTATTTGATCCAGGCATTTCCTTAGATTTATTTGATCCAGGCATTTCCTTAGATTTATTTGTCAATGAATATGCAAGAGATTTGGGGAAACATGACACCTGAAAAGCATGTGGAAAACCGAGAGAAGATTTAGGATGCATATGCGTGCAATTTCCATTGAGTCTTCAGTTAGATGCGTTCTTCTTCTACGAAGATTATGAACACACTGGACAATTATATGCTTGAAACCAATGAAACACTCGAAGAAAAACCTATTAGGGCATGATTAGCAGAGAGGTTACATGAATAATAAGTATTTGAGTGTTATGGTTAGACATGTGACACAAATATCGTGCCGCAAACCTTACACAATATTGTAGGCCAATAATCAGCATTGTAGAGATTTTAAAGTATTCTTGACACTTCTATATTTTATGTTGCTCAAAAAGCCATGGATGAAACCAGATTTTACCATGTAAGTTTCTTACGTGGGAACTAAAAACTTGAGTTGCCATCCTGTATTTTCATAATTGTTGCATGTAATAATATATAACTAAGGATGATGATTATATGTACACTTTTAAATCATTCAGTTTGTTGAGAATCTATAGATCCTGTTTCCCAAGAGCCAAGATGATATTTTATTGGCATTCAAATTCTGTAATTACTTCTTTTATAGGATGGGCATGCGCTATTTCTGGACCACATTTGTGTATTCTTTTCCTTCTTCTCTTTGGCATAAAAGGAGGAAGATCTGGTGTTCGATTCGTTTATGTATTACATGAATTATTTGTGGGGAGTGGAATTGTAGTTCTTTTAATGTGCAGAAATTTTTGCTTTGGTATGGGCTTAAAAGTACATCTATTAGTTTAATGTATAGTTGGCAGTCAAAGTGTTATTAACCCTTCTTTTGATTAATTTTTAGATTATTGTAGAGATTTTTTATACACGTGGAGGTGTACAGGGTTTTTTTGGGGGGGCTTTTTGAGTCTCTTTTGCATATAGCTGGCATTCCCTTAATGCCATCTCTAATGAAATTTTTATAATTTATCAAGAAAATGCTGTCAGTTTCCTTCTGAATTATTGTTATTTGCATTGGAAATGTGCAAATAGAATTGATTTTGCCATGCAAAAGCTATGTAAAAATAACCATGCCTGCTTTGCCTATTCTTCATCTAAACTTTGAAGCGAGGAGAATTGGCTTGCAAGGCTAACAAACTGACACTGTGCTTGGAACATTCCACAATGAATGGTTGTAGATAGATTCCAAAACTGAAGCAGATTTGTTTCACTTACCCAACAGATTGGAAATATGTTTTTTTTTTCCTCTGGGAAACCTCTTTCCTTAGGTTGCCTGTCTATTTGTTTGATCAATATCTTTTCATTTCCCCTCAATGTTTAAGAGTCTGTTCATTCATCCTCTAAAGTTGGAAGTGTCAATGAATTTATCTCTGGCAGTCACCTCTAGTTGTTCATAGTAAATATAATTAAATAGTTTTGTCATGAGTATTGTAAAGGGGTTCAAAGTTTGGTACTCCTGTAAAGTAGGCTAGTATCCCCTTATTTGGAGTTAGGCCTCGTTTGGCAAGTTAACATTTTAGCCAAAAAGCCAAAAGTTATTAAAAAAGCTAAAAAGCCTATAACCTATACCAAAAAGTCAAAGATTTCATTTTCTCTCTACTTTTTGTACATCTTTTCGCAAAAAGCCAAAAAGTCACTTCAAACATACTAGTTTTTTTTATCTTATATTTTAGCCAAAAAGCCAAAAAGTTACTAAAATAGCCTGTTCCCAAATGAGGCCTTATTATCCTGCCTACTCGAAATACCACGTTGGTTGTGTGCCCACCCAATAATAAGGGGCTATGTGCTTACATTGCCCAAAAGGATAATGATGGGCAAATCATGAGACACCATTGTTCTCAAACACAGCTACGTGGTGTTCTGGAACTATGTGATAATTTCTGCCTTATTAGAGTTTGTTGCGAAAGTTAATTAAAGATTCTAATTCTTTCTAAACATAGCCAGTCACAGTCATCAGTAATGATGATTTAGGGTAGAGGCCTTTATTTCAATCCACTTTCCGAGGTAAGTAAGGTCTTATTTTATTTTATTTTTATTTTTTAATTCAAGTGGTAATTAGTTGGTGATCATTGAACCCTTTTTTTCTATTCATGTCATCTATTTGAGGATATGTTTCTTGAAATTAATAGTATATGCTATTGCAGCTGCTGTACATTGGATTGCTGCAAGAACACTATGTCAGGCAAGGAGGAAGATGTCAAAGAGCATGAAGGTGTGGATGAAGATGTCCCAGAGGACTCTGAAAAGGCCATGCCATCACCCCAACAGGAGGTTGTGTTCATATCCTAGTTTTCTGTACGTGCTAGAAAAACTTATTCTGCATTTGTTTCTTATTGTTGCAGCAGTTTCTCAGGACTTGTACAATGTTGCTTTCTACAGGAGGAAGCTGTTAAGAGCAAGTATGGAGGAATAATGCGCAAGAAACCACCACTTATTTCTAAGGTAATGTCTTAATTCAATTTTATTGATGGCTCTCTTCTCACAAAAATGTTCGAAAAATCGTTTGCAAGATATGCTAGTTTGTGCTCGTCTCCACTCAGACACTATACTTTTGATTTCAGGACCATGAACGTGCTTACTTTGACTCTGCTGATTGGGCTCTGGGGAAGGTACCTCCTTCTGTGGCCCATCCTTTTACTTGGGGCTAGAGGCTGGTAATAGTAGAAGTACCTGTGTCATCTTAATTACCTAATACTGTTCAATGTGTGTGGATGATAACAGCAAGGTGGAGAGAAGCCCAAAGGACCACTCAAGGCACTTCAACCTAAACTGCAGGTATTTAAACAATATTTTATTTCCTTCTCAAACATCTTGGCTGTGCTACTTATTTTTATTTTTTACCAGAATTGATATGCTTTGCACAAATAAACAATGTATCTAGTGTTATTACTGTTAGCTAGATTATTCAACCAGCCCCGTGCGGTGAAGTGACACTATTTCTGCATAAATTTTCAGTCAATGCAAATTCTAATACGTTTGTTACTTTTCCGTGAAACTGGCATTGATCAAGCGGTTTATACTTTATAGAGTCTGAATGCTGCAACATGGAACTTTAATTGCACGCAATGGTTTAGAAAATGAAGACATAACCTTTTTGAGTTCCGGACTTCATATTCGAAGAATATATATGGAGAATGAGTGCAAAGTTAATGACATAAATTTAAGTTATAGAACAGCACATAAATTTACCAGGAAAAAAAAAAACATTTAGAGGCATTTTAGGCCTACTAAAATGATTGAAACATGCCGGGCCTAAAAGAGAAAACCCTGTTATACGTTAACAGAAAATACTCAGAAGGGGAGCTTCTGCTATAACGGCTGTTTGTAGCCTATCAAATTGAAGCAACACGTCCGGAGTGCATGTCAAACTAATGGTTTTTAATTTTCAATATTTCTCAGTATTCATAAAATATCGTAAATTATATGATTCATAACTTTATTTCCATGGCTAGCTGAATAATAGAATTTGATATATTTTTGATCCATCGCATTTGTTTTCTTTCTTTTGGATACCTTTCGGGTGTCCTTCGGCAACCCTGTTTTGATGTAAATAGGTGAACTTCATGGGCCCAATTTTTTGACCCAATTTGTTTTAATTGGGTTTTCATCATCAGACAGGCTCAAGCATGAAGCCATTTTTTATATTTTTAAAAATTTAAATTTATTAGGAAGGGCTGATGTATGAAGAAAAAATTAATAATAATCCAGATTGATTCAGATTGGATCCATTTTCATGATCCGTAAGCTTGGGTGAAAATTTGGCTGTTTTCACATCCTCTCACAAAGCCTTAGCATTCAAATGACATTGGTTAGCTACAATTTCATTGGTAAGCCTGGGTTTGGATTGGGATTGGACCCTAATTGATGGATACTTTTAAAATGTTCTTGACATCTGTACTGGAGTGACTTAAATTAGAATTACTTTAGTGTTATTTTTCAGTATATATGATCAAATATATAACAAATAAATGCATTTTTTAAACTATTGTCATGGTGCTGTGTCTGTCTGTTCGTATCCACATCATGTGTGTATGCCCGTATTGATACTTGCTAAGCAAGAAGTCGATAATGCAGACTGAGAATTAGCATTCACTTTTATGTTTCAGTTTTGAAATTCAAAACTCAAGTGAGCTCATCTCAAATCTGGTCAAAATTTGATGGTTGCCATTTAGTTTTGTGATGGTAATATAGATGGTGGTTCAAAACTGAAAATAATGTTTGTTTTGATGAAAATCAAATGTAACATATGACTCGAGATCTTATTTGAGATTATTGCTGATTGATTTCACAATTATCAACGTGCTGTGGAATTTGAGTTTTGTTATTGCAATCCCATCCTAACTGATTATTCACACATTTGTCACATGCCTGACTAATGACATATTTTCCCCCTTTGGTTTTGGTCCTCTATCTTCAGCCAACACAACAGCAAACCCGATACCGGAAATCGCCTTGTGGTCCGTCAGATGGTGAAGGTATGCAAAATGATAATTTATTGGGTCGCCACAACTACTGCTAATGTTAGATGCACTTTCATCCTAAAGTCATTTTATCCTTTTTGGTGTAGGAGAGAACACTCCATCAGAGGATGCAGCTGCAAATGAATGAGAGGCCACTGTTGGTCTTTTGATGTGAGAACTAATGGTTCGTATTCTAATATCTGAATAGGCGACCACTAAATTTCTGTTATTTCAATAAAAGTGGCAAATATGTTTCAATGTTTGCTAAGAGAAAAGGAAAACACTTGCTGTCTGTAGCTCTGTGACTGTACTTCGGAGAGTTGAAGCTTTTTGTCCCTTTCCTTATTGATGCGGAACATATTTCTTTCGGATTATGAGTGAAGGAACTTACAGATGAGATTCAACATTTTTTTTGGTCTCAACTGGTTGGTTGTCTTCTAGGAATCAAATATAATCTTTTTTTTTTTTTCTTTGTTGGTGAACTTAGAAAAATGATATTTGAACTCTACGTTTGTCCTCTCATTCTTTTTGTCTTTTCACTCAGTATCAAGAGGTTGTTTATAGCATTGTAGATATATACCTATGTTTTTTATTTTATTTTATTTTCTGGTTGGGCTACACTTATGTTCACTCCCTCCTAAGTGGTTATCTTGTTCATTGGGCCATTTTTCTTTCTTTTTTTTTTTTTTGAGATAAATTTAAGATTCAAACATAGTATAAAAAAGTTGCGCTTTTAAACCTCACCAATGAAGCATAAGAGAAGAAAATGGTGAATGTTGACATCACATGTACGTCTATTGTTGTAGACAAGCATAAAAATGTTTCACTGGAGAAAGAATAGACAGATGGTAAATCCAATTGTACAGATTGATTTTTATTTTGTTGTGGCCCCATTTGACCTTTGTATTTGAGAAGTTGATCTTATTGTCCCTACTGTTCCTTTCTCTTTTTAATTCAGTTGGTTAATCGTGTCTCTTCAACTTTGAAATTTTCAAGGATTATCAAAAAAATTCCTTCGTTTAAAAAAAAATAGAAAAAGTAAATGCTAAAAGTGTCCATGGGTATTGTTTTATGTTAGAAAGTGTGTAAAAAATATCTTAAAAATATTAATTTTAATAAAAATGTATTGAATTTAGTGAAAAATATCTTATATTTTTAATTTTTTTTTGTCTTTTACTCGTCTTGGCTTGGCATGACCTAAAATAGTCAATCTTTTTATCTTTTTTTTGGTCATATCAATCAATATTTCTTATTTTCTTACACACCGTTTTATAAAAAATTAAAAAATGCACTTGTTTAGAACATCTAAAACCACAACTTGTTAGCAACAGCCAAATTTTTTTTTTTTTTTTTTATTATTATTAATTTGTTTTGTTGCACTACGCATTGTTTAATTTACTAGCCTTTCCTCGAAACAATTTTCTATAAACACGGCATATTTCAAATTAATGAAGTTATGTAAAAAGAGATAAATGAGATTGATTTTATCTTTTACAGTTATCCGATTAAAGTGACTCATATAAGCTTTATACATTTCATAACTACTGCTATTACTAATTCGAAAGCACCAGGGTAATATAATCGAATTTTGTGGCCTCAAATAAATTGTTAGTAACCCAAAAAGTCTATTTCATAGCCTTGAAGAAAGACCGACATGTATTGTCTGTCTGTCTCTATCTTTCCCTCAAGTTCCAAGCGGTGTATAATATTATGCTCTATTTGGTGATAGAATGGAATATAATGGTAATTTCTTAGGTTTTTGGGGATGATTATTATCTTGAAATGGTAAAATATGATTCTATGTATAATATATTTATCATTACTTTTTTAATCTAATCAAACATAAGAATAAATATTTTAATAGAATGATCATTTTATTTTATTTTATTCCAATAAACTAAATACTATCCTAGTTTTAGTGAAATTTCACTAACTCATTTAAGATTGATGATGCCATTGAAACATCGAGAGGTGACTATGGTAATTAAAAAACAATTAAATACAGGCTCGTACATTTTAAAATCCACGCACGTTATTATTATTATTATATGGTTTAAATTAGGTTAACTTTCGTGTCATTTTCTTAAAAAATCATTGAAGTGGCTATGGTAATTAAAAAACATTCAAACGCAAGCCCATTCATTTTAAATCAAAGCTTGGCCTTTTTTCATATTCTTTAAACCATGTTAAAATGTTTCTCATGTTTGTTTGGGAGATTAACATACGCGATTTGGGTTTAGTTCTTTTTTCTTTTTCTTTTTTTTCCGTTTCTTTTTTTGTAATTTTGTGTGTCACCTGATACAGAAATCTTACTAAGATAGGTAAAATGTCAACATACACAACAATAATCCATTACTGGGTTATGTAGTTGGGATAGGCTTCTCTTCATACTTTCATCTTTTCATACCTTTCTTGTGGGTCCCAATAAATGGTTTAAGTTTACAATCACATTTGTCGTTTATTTTATAAAATAAAATGTGATTTTTTTTTTTAAAGTTTATAGTTTTTCGATAAAACTCATTTTTTACTTAGATGACCTTTATTACGGAACTTATGAGATTAATAGTTCGAATTATCAGTGCGGGTCCAAATTGAAGCCTACAAAAGGAGTATGGAGAAATATAGAGAGATAAAGATATGAAGGGGAGCTTATCCTGATGTAGCCATGATGGGGGGTTGCCTCCCAACAGCAACAACTATAGCAATTCCAGTTTTGACCCATTATTTATTGTATTCCGGACTGGGGTTGGTATGGTTTAGAATGGTTATCCATATCTTGTTTCACTTGTCTCCCCTCTATCTTGGATATCGGATTGTATTTGTGCGTTTGGAACAGGTTGGTTGCTTGTTTTTCCAAGCCTGTGATGCTTAGATTTTGGCTCTTCCGCTCGAGCGGACATTCCTACGCTCGAGCGGGTTTCACAAATTTTGCTACTCCGCTCAAGCGGCCATTCTTGCCTTCGAGCGAGATTTGTCAACTCTCAGTATTTTCTTTTGTAGGTCTACAAATACTAGGAGAGTGTATTAGATGCTCGAGCGTCCAGTCTTACAGTCGAGCGGGGTCCTTCATCTGCAAAACTTCTGAAAATGTATATTTCATGCTCGAGCGTAACTGTAACGCTCTCAAAATAATACATTAATCCATCATACAACAGATCCATAAACATAAATGAAAATTCATATTTTCATACATCAGAATATTCTTTGCAAAAGTATTACATGTTGACAACAAAAGTAAATGCCCTACAGGCTTACAACTTTCCAAGTCAACACTTGGTTATACAAAAGAAAAGTTCTAACTCTTTGCATATTAAGTCCTCGACTTGAATTTACATGTAATACAAAACAAATACAACAACAAAAAGAAGCCTGCAACCTCCAGCCACCCAGGCTAAGTCCTTGGAGGCAGCATGTCTCTTGTACCTGAAAATAATGTCCCATATAAGGTGAGCTAAAGCCCAGTAGAGATATGCTAAACATGATATGAACGATAACTAAAACATTAGCATTCACCAAACGGTTAACGCAGGTAAACCAATGTACATCATTACCATACTAATCAACATTTATCTCTATGTTTCAATCCACTTCCTTTTTATTTATCCAATTCAATTCTAGAGCATGGTTCATTATCTAAGCAAACAATTTAAGTGAGACTACAGCTCATATTATCAACACTTCCGTTATCCACAATTCAGAATGAGACTACAACTCATGTTGTTAACCTTTTAATTATCAATAATTCAAAATGAGATTACACTCAATTATTAATGGAGTCCATTCCCTATCTCCTCCCAAACCATGGAGTACATCCCCTATCTCCTCCAAAACAGTGGAGTACATCCCCTATCTCCTCCCAACCTATGGAGTACATCCCCTATCTCCTCCCAACCCATGGAGTACATCCCCTATCTCCTCCCATACAAGATACATATGCAATGTATTTAAACGCTTTATCATATACAATGATCATTTAATGCACATATACTATATGTTATTTCAACCGTCATATTCAATGACATATTCCAGGTGATTAGTTTCAGTTTTACCTAATCATCATACAGTGTCTACAACAATCAAGACTATCCTATATCGATATCCCAAAATAGTTATTTCTAAACAGATAATAAATTTATCATACAGATAAACTATCAACAATTTCCAATGTGAGTGATTAATCGATCTAACTACACCATTCAATCTCAATCCCAT
Organism: Camellia granthamiana; assembly: GCA_036172215.1. NCBI lineage: Eukaryota > Viridiplantae > Streptophyta > Magnoliopsida > Ericales > Theaceae > Camellia > Camellia granthamiana. Next base: position 16,081,730 of record CM069906.1, on the reverse strand, counting down.
CCAATTGCATGATTTTCAAATCAATTTCATATTCCCACGATTACCTAATTAATTATACAAATTAATCAATTACATTAAATTAGGGCAACTTTTCCCTATCTCAAATATTGTTTCCAAGTCCACATTTTATCCATTATACACCATTAATCCCACTTTCAAGGACTCATAGGCACATAGAGCTCAAATTTACAAAATCCCTCTTTCTAACATTTCAAATCTCAAACCCTAGCTCTCCAAAATTTCCATAATTCCACCATTTAATCAAAATGCCTAAAGTTTATGTCAAAGCTCATAAAAGTGAGTAGTTATCCCTACCTGAAGAGAAGAGACCCAAAGGAGAGGATGAAGAAAACTCAAGATGCTCCAAATCCACAAATTTTTCGGATCAAAATGTAGCCCACGCGATACTCCGCCCTTTTTACAAAAGAACTAGGGTAGAAACCCTCTAAATCAAGTGTACTAGTAAAGAGAAGAAGTGTGTAGAGAGAGAGAGGGACAGATCTAGGGTTTGGAGAGAAATGGAGATGAAACAGTGTGTAAAAACACGCTGCTGTGAACTGATATACTCGAGGCTCCTCGAGCGAAAGAGTGGTCGCTCGAGCAACCAGATACAAAGAAACCTCGCTCGAACGTAAAAAGCCTCGCTCGAAAGAATAATATGAAGCTTCAGGTCTGCAACCGAGAAGTACGCCCGAGCGAAGGAAAGCTTGCTCGAGCGAAGAAACCCAAAACATAGTCCTCGTTCGCTCGAGCGAAGGAAAGCTCGCTCGAGCGAAGAAACACAACCATCAAGTCCAAACTAGACGGAGATGCACGCTCGAGCGCAAGAAAGCTCGCTCGAGCCAAGAGACACACCACTCAAATCTCGCTCGAGCGAAGGAACCCTGGCTCGAGCGAAGGAACTAAAACACAGAGCTCGCTCGAGCGACAAAAGCCTCGCTTGAGCGAAGACACCAAAAACTGGGCAGCAAGCATTGGTTTCAAAACACACCCAACTTACTACAAACCTGCCCAACACATCCTAAAACTCAAATACAAAGAATTAAAGGACGGAAAGAGACATATACAACAATAATCAACCATGGAACCCAAGTCCGGAATACCATACATAAAGGGGAAAACCCGGGATTGCTATAATAACTTTCCACGCTCGAGCGGACTGCGTATATAACAGTCTGTGAAGATGTCATTTTGAATCACTTTTTCATTTCTCTCTCTCTCTAAAACTTTCCAAAAACCTAAATTTACACATTCTCTCTCTAAAACTTACATTCTCTCTTAGATTTCATTTAGATCCATTGATCTCTTCACCCTAGTGCCTTTGGAAAAAAGATAGAGCATCTCAAGATCTACATTTTGATCCGACTAGAAGTGAGTTTCGGTATTCTTGGAGTTTCTCTCTTGTTTGGCTCATCTTCTAACTGGAGGTAGGGATTTTTCTACACTCTCATATGGTTTTTAGCCTAGTTATTTGTTATTATGTAATAATGGTGGGATTTGGGAGTAGTTTGACTAAACCTAGGGTTTGGAGGAGAAATGCAAAAGAGGGATTTTTGGTAAATATGAAATAAATGAGTTTGGGGACTGAAAATATGTTTATGTTGTGTCAAAATGGTGGATTTTGATACTTGGATTGGGTATATTTGGAAAAGAGAGATTTTTGACCTAATTGAATCAAATTGTTATTTTGTATAAATAATTGAAATTGGCATTGAAAATGTAAAATTAGATAATCTTTGATATAAATGGTGGAATTGAATATGTATTACTTCACACCTTTGGAAGTTTGGAATAAACTATCTGTTTGAGATCGCATATCTGTTTAGATATAACTATATTGGGCTATTGGTGGAGGATAGCTTTGATTGTTGTAGAAATTGCATGTGGATTAGGTGAATTGAAATTAATCTTTTGATTATTGTCATTGAATATAACCATGTCTAAATACATTGTATATGTATGATTATTTGGAAAGAGAAATGAGATGTACTCCATGTATGATTATGTGTTTAAATACATTGTATATGTATGATTGTTTGGGAGGAGAAAGATGATGAACTCTATTGTTTGGGAGGAGAAAGGGGATAGACTCCATTATAATTAAGTTGGCCGGAGTGTCGTAGATGAAAGTCCCGAAATTATACATGGGTGCCTAGCCCGCGGATGAAATATTCATAAAATGACAATTGTAATACTTGTATAGCCTACGTTTACATGGGTCTCGTTTGACAGTTGCCCATGGACGAACAATCCGTGAAATGAAAATTTGAAGTGTTTATATATATATATATAGGTTGTATGACTTGAAAACCATTGAGTTGTAGCCTTAGTTTGGTTATTGAGAAATAATGAAATTGACTCATGAATTGAGAAAGAAAAGTGAACAGAATATGAATTGAAGGAAAACGGGCTAAGATTTGAATTTGGTATCTTTCGAATATATATAAATTTGTGAATGTTTTATCCCAAGGCATTGTATATGCACTTCGTACTTATATTTCTGCTAAATCCCATATAATGTGTCAGATGATTCCTATTGGGCTGTGACTCACCTTATTTGGGAAAAACATTTTTAGATAATGATGGAATGCCTCCACAAAGGCAATAGCGTTGGAGAGATTTTCGGGGAGCAAGAGCTTATTATTTTGATTATATATTTTTGTAAAACCAAGGGTTTAAGATGTAATGAGCGAAACTCACTTTTGTTCTAACCAAGTCAAGACTTGAAAAAGTGTAAGAGCCAATAGGACATTTATTTATGTTAAACTCTTTTGTATCATTAACTTCATGTAATAAAAGGACTATTTACTCTAATTTATGCGATCATTATTATATGGTTTGAGTTGTATCTATTGTGTATTTTGGGAGCGTTACAACAACTCATCCCATTACAAACACATCTAGCTAAAGCATGCACTCACCTATTCTGTCTCTCACTTCCAAAATCTATCTGTTACTCTCTCAAAAAAACGACTCAAGATTATCATATCACTCAAAACAACTATAACATCTTGATGTATATCAACTATCCCATTAACGCTGTGTTTGGTTAGAGATTTGGGAAGGAAAAGAAAAAAAAGGAAACTAAGGAATTTTGCATTTATTTATTTATTTATTTTGCAATTAATAGAAAAATGAGAAATTAACATAAAAATGTAAAATTTCAGTTTGTGAACAAAACTATGAAATATCACAGCTTCTGCATAGTAACTACAAACTTTCTCAATTAGTCCAACCAAAAAAATACATATGAACCTTTTCAATTTTTTATATGTAATTTTATTTTCAATATTGATCCTGTTTCATGAATCTCGATGAATAGATTCCAAAAATACAAATTTCTTAAAAACAAATGTGTATGTTAAAAATTATGACATTTCAAAATTTGGAAATAAAGAAAAGGAAAAGAAAACAGTAACTTGACTTGCTATATGGACAAAACAGTCTGAAAAAAATTTTAAAAAAAATTTACAACAAGACGTGGTAAACGAGATTTATTACGTTAAATAAAAATTTCTGAGACTTAGGCCTCATTTGGCAAGTGGTCTTTTTAGTTAAAAAGTTAAAAAGTCACTAAAAAAATTAAAAAGTCAACAACTCATATCAAAAAGTCAAAGATTCTCTTTTCTCTCTATTTTTTGCACATCTTTTCGTAAAAAGCCAAAAAGTTATTCCAAACATACTAGCTTTTTTTAGCTCATATTTTAAACAAATTGTCAAAAAATTACTAAATTAACCTGTTCCTAAACGAGGCCAATATAACATAACAGCCATGCATGCAACTCTTCACCAAAAAAATTCTAAAAATAATTCACTAATTCTTATCCTATATATATATATATACATTTATCACAATCTAAATGACACATAATATGTATAAACCCATTGAGTTACAAAATCATGTTGATTCAACGACGTAGTTTTCACGAATATCGGAAACAGAATCCTCGGCTACCTGAAACAAATTGTGTGCTTCAAATAGAGATTGAGCTTGGTTTATGCTGTTTATTATAAGTTAAAAATTAAGAATAAAAAAATAGAAGTATAAAATATTTATCTTCTAACTTCTAAATAATTAACTTATTTTTCAGTTTATTTAAATTATTTCCATTTAATAAACAAGCAAAAATTATACTAAACGGCTTAGCACAAATTTTAGAATTAAAAAAGTTATGAGGTAATTTGCATTGCTAGGAGTGGATGATCTAGAAATAAATAAATAAACTATTAGGTGTTTGAAGGAAATCACGTTTCCCTTGCACTAGTCAATTGCCAATAGCCATACCTTCTTATTGTCCTCCATGTTTCCATACAAAATTCTGGTCTCATTCCCTCCGCCAATCATAATTTTTATGAAGAAGTTATTGATGAACGCGGGATATTATCACGTGATGTCCCAAGAAAATTATAATTGCTAGAGAAAGTAAGGGATTGTTTGGATAATTTAAATAAGTGTATTTTTTAACTTTTTTAGGTTGAGTTTGAAATGATGTGGTAGAAAAGTTATATGACTTAAATAAAATGATGTGACTTAAATAAGATAGTAACTTTTTAATTTTTAAAATTTTTTAATTTATGCCAAGACCTAAGACTCACGATTTTATATTTAATCATGAAAAAATTGTAAAACACATGATATTTGGTGATGGGTGAATGACATTGTCCGGTGATGGGCCACCAAAGAATTTTTGACCTCCTGCCACTTGGTTATGCCCCATGGCCCCATTGAATAACCTCATTCTAGAAGACGTAACATTGACTCCGGGTTAGTTGCTCTGCAAATTGACTGATCGATGGAAATTTTCATACAGCAATGATTCAGATCCCCACAAAATATCACTTTCATAATTCTTATTCATCTGTGATTGGTTCAAGTAAAAAAGAGAAAGAAAAAAAAAACAATACAAACACATTATTAGTCCACATCACTGTGAAAGTGATAGGAGTCTCCCCAAAAGGGGGTCCCAAACATTTTCCATTTTTATAATACATACTTTAAAAAATAAGTCACTATGTGTTCAATTATTAATTTTTTAAATTTTTGATTATGATCAATCATAGTATTTATTATAATTTATTATAGTATTGATTATAATTTAATTATAATTTATTATGGTTGTTCTTTTAATTATAATCAAAGAGGTCTTTGATTATATCTCAAAGTTTGATTATTACCCATTCTGATATTAATTATGATTCATTATAGTATTACTTATGCCATATTATTATGAAGATTATTTTGGTTATAACAGAATAGGTATTTGGCTAGTGCTCAAGTGGTGTTTGGTTTTATGATTTCTTGTATTTCTTATGTTATGACATGTGTAATATTAATATTATAAATTATTATAATTTGTATATCTATACATATACACTCCAAAAAGAAGTGTATTATAAAGCGATCTTCATTGGGAAACAATCCAAATTATTAAATAAATAAATTAAATAAAAAAAACACTCGATTGATACAGACATTTTTGTCCTCAAATTGCTCATTTTGTACGTCAACGCGTATTAGTAATTTATTAATTATTTATTAATAAACAACTGTGAATTACATGGTCTAAATAAAATTTCTAAGGTAACCAACCAACCAACCTTGTGGAAAACAGCATTGACTATTAGGAAATTATACTAATAGTGTATAATTGCCAGACATATGAACCAAATGGAAGCTCCAAAGTTTTTGCTTAGTCTTTTAAGATGGTCGATCTTTGTCATATCCACTTGTTTGATTTTTGTCTGTGCCTTTGAATATCAAATCACCATTTGTTTAATGGAGGACACCTATTTTGTCTTAATGGAGGGTAAACTACTCTTGTAATTTATTTTTTTTGTGTTAATTTAATTTCTGTAAAATTAAGAATAAAATAATTCATTTAAAAATTAATAAATCGTTTTGATTGGACGTCAACCCTTTATTATTGAGAATAGTAAATAAACTATTTCACTAGTTGATTTCTATCTAATTTTTATAAGGACATTAACAATTGAGCTAAATGCCCACCAAGTTGGGTTTTCGAACTTGAAAGATAGTTTATTCATTATTTGATTTCCATCTAAATTTTATAAGGACATTAACAATTGAGCTAAATTCCCACCAGGTTGGGCTTTTGAACTGGAAAGAACTTGACAGGCGGCAGGGTCAACTATAGGTTCTATTTCAATGATCTAAACGGTCATTTTGTAAAATCTTTAGTGTATATATTATATAAAAAAAATTAAGTCAATCCGATAATCTTTACTTTTTTTATTTTATCGGGACAAATATTTTTTTAAAAATATACTATCTATTTTTTTTAGATTCAATAAAATGAAAAAATTATAATTATCGGATTTTTTTTTTTTTGAGTTAATTACCTAAAAGTCCTATTTACAAATGTTATGGTAATTCAGGTCCTATCTAAGATATATTTTTTAAACCAATAAATCATATTCAGTAAAACTGAAAATATTATTAATTTTTCTCAATTCTTAAAACTAAGAACATTATCAATTTTGTATAATAGTGTTTCAGATAATTATTTCACTAACGGATGAAAAAAACAGAACATGAGATTAAACATTTTTGCCCTTCTACTTATTAGTTTGATTCAACCATCTAATAAAATCGAGAATATTATCAGTTTTTTTCATTCTTAAATTTATTTATTTTTCAATTTTGCACATCAATGTTCTATCACCATGCTCCTTTATAGACAAAATTTTCAATTTTGCACAAAAAATAATTCAACTTTTTTCAAAAAGTTGATATTTTAAAGTTGATGTTTTAAAAGTTGATAGTTTAAAGTTTTGAAAATCAAAATAAATGTCAACTTATCATGTTCCTTTAAAGATAATCATAAATGATGAGCAATCATTGTTTAAAGGACAATTCCAATTGTTAAAAATTTAATGGGACTTGAAGGTCCAAAAAATATTAATTATGACTTAATGGAGTATAAGTTCATAAATTAGAATTTGTGTGTAAATGTTCCTTTTTTTAATGGGTGATATACATGAAGGAACTTACAAAATGAACACTTCAAGTCATTAAAACAAGACCCGTGATGGGCCAACTACTCGTCGAGTTCTCTCAAATTTAACAGAATATGAAAAAAAATAAAGGTAAAATTAATATAATTAGAAATACAATAAAATTAAGAGAAAATTTAAAAAAAAAAAAAAAGGTTGGAGTTTGACTCTTGCAACAAAACAAATCCTGAATTTTTAATTTTATTAATTTAAATTCTAATCTTTTTATATGTTTTCAATATAAACCAATAACTTATTTCCATTAGGTAAAACCGATGAAAAAAAATCATATTTTAGTCATTAAATTTAAATAGGTGTACATAAAATGTTCAAAATATCCCTTTTCATTTAGTTTAATGATTATTATTATTATTATTATTATTTCAATCGCTTTACATAACAAAAGTATGCAAATGGGTTAAATTGAATTGGAGTTTAAATTGACAAAATTAAAAATTAAAAAATTATTTTATTATAATGGTCAAATTTTAATTTTTTTTTTTTTTGGGTGGTAATTTCTCCTAAAATTAATATAAGAAACAAACTATAAGAACTATTGGTATAATTTACCTAATATACAACAATTGTTGACACCTGAATAAAACACATGTTTTGTCACTATATAATATTAAAGAGGACCAAGAAACAATGGTAATGCAGTACAGTCCCAACAAAGGCTCAAAGGATATACTCTTTCTCCAAATTCTCTGTCCTTTTGACATTCCTTTATCTCGAGATTCTTACCTATCGAGTTCCAAAATTTTTGTTTTCTAACAACATTATTTTTGTTTTGTTTTGTTTTCTTTCACCTTGATCTTTTTTTTTGGGTAAGTAACCTTGATCTTCCTTAGCAGTTTGATTTGTGTTAGTAAGATTTTGATTATAAATTAGTGCAATATATGGCTTCTCTGCAAACTTCTTTCTATTCTGTAATTAAGCCGACATCTCTGATGCGTGCTCGGCCAGCCCTGGAATTCAGAGCTCAGAGCTGTAGAGATGAAGGTAAAAACTACTGCGACTGTGTCTCAAATTCAATCTGAATTATGCTTGTTACAAGTTGGCAACCTGTAACCCGATATTTATATTTGGGTTTATTTTGACCCGAGTTGGTATTTATTCGAATTGTTGTATACATTGGGTTATTTTGAAATTTGAGATTTTATGAGGTTGAGAGCCACACTGTGCCTGTTCTGTTTATCAAGAAGAAAGTTGTTTAATTTCAACCAGCATCACCTTCACCATTTCCTTCCTCAGTGATACAAAATAATAATCAAAGCCATGGGAAATTATTAGAAAAAATTAAGTTTTATATAAAGTAAAGTACACCTAGTTTAGTTCCCTATTAGATGGGTGATAAATAAGGCGAATAGTTAATATTGTTCAGGTTAGATTTGAAAATTTTAATGAGTTTCAAAATTTGTTAAAGTTTAGTTTGTTGAACTTTCAAACAGATCTTAAATGAGTTTTTGTCAGACTGAATTTGGTAATTTAGTATTTTTGCATAGTTTTAAGATTATTGAACTAAACCGAACGAGTTCTAAAACATATTCAAGGTTAACATGTTTACTTAACAAACTAAGCTTGAATAAACTTTTAACGAGTTTAATACAAGTCAAACTAAAACTATTCGATACGTTTATCACCTTTAAGTCTAAGAAATGGTAGATTGGGATATTGTCTTAACATTTAGCATTATTTACACGAAATGATTGCTATGTTTGAATCTACAACCTCAAAATTAACAAGTAAAGTTTTAACCATTGAACCAGTGACCATGCTCTCTCTCTCTCTCTCTATATATATATATATAATAGTTTGCTTCTATTTTAGTTCATTTTTGCTTGTTTGGTTTGGCAGGGAGATCAAGTAATATTGTTGATGCAAATTTGAGAGTTCTAAGGGAAAGGATAGAGGAGGTGAGGATGAAAGAGAGATTGGAAAGGTGTTGCACAAGTGAAAATGGATGGAATTATGCACCTTGCTATGAGTCCAAGACCAAAAGTTCCTCAGAGTCATCTCATTTTTTTGAACTTTTTGGCTTGTTCACTGTGAATTTTGGCCTCACCATTGTCAGTGCTACTCTTTGCCTTTGCCTTGTTTCCCTCTTAGTTCATGCAATTCAATAAACAAAACCATAGATGGTCATTTCTCTCTCAAATAATCTTAAGCTATATTTGCATCATGTAAGCGAAAAAAAATATGAATGAAATATAAATTAAATTTCGTTATTATTTTTCTTGCTTTTTTCTTTTCCTTTTTCAAATTTCTACTTAAATTCATGATTCAAACATAGTCTAAAGTAGATGATAGTTTGGCTAAAAATTTTGGACTTCACCAAGAAGTCAGTGGTTCAAATATTTTCACTTGCATGTGAGTGTTATTCGCCGTATATTTGTCGGGCTTTCTCTAAGAATTTGTTTATATTAATTATGTGTTATATTTGATTTTATTATTATGATTGTAATTCATTAAACTACATTGTAATATAATCTACTACAATTATAAAAGTGTGAAGAGCTTGCATGTTTTTTACTTTTTTTAAATTTCAATTTTACCATTTCAAATCTACTATATTTTTTAAAAGTCATGAAGAGTCCTACATAAACTAACTATTACTTCTTTTTCTTTTTCTTTTCCCCAAGAGTCCCATATAAATATAAACAAACCTTCTCTTTTATTATCAAAAAAATGTATTCTCTCTTATTATCAAAAAAAATATAAAATACATTGATGATAATTGAAGAACAAAAAATAATTACTATTTCTTATTTCTTGTGTCTGTTTCTATACTGATATACATAATATTTACAATTGTCTACCATGGATCAAATCACTGTGAATAATTTTGGTTGAATCTTAAAATTGTATACATTTGTTCAAATTTAGACAGAGGAAAGCGCATGCGTTATCTTCACACTTTATTTTTGTTTAAATTATATTTTATGAATTATAATATTTTATATAGTACTTTAATAACCAAGGTATAATGTCAAAATTTTAAATAAGAACCACTTTCGTTAGTTTTATTTTAAAAATTTTGGTTTTTCATATTTTCTCAATTTTGATAATTAAAGATACTAGAATTTCTTCATATTTTATATTTAAATTATACTTTTACATGAAATTTTAAAATCTAATAATCTAAATAGAATTTAAAAGTAAAATATTGATAAAAAAAAGTTTATAAATTCAAACATGTCACTACAACAAAAACTGCATTTAGTGGCACTATGTTAGTGTCATTTTTTATAAAAATGACACAAAAATTCATTCTAATGACATTTCATAAAAAACAATGTCACTCAACCACAAGTAAACCAAAATTCTTTAATGTTACATTTTAAAGGGATGCCACTAAATATAAGTAGTGGTGTCACTGAATTAAGAAAATATTGTAGTGTGTACTAATTTTTTTATTATATATTTTTTTGTTATTATAAATTCAAACATGCAAAAATCATATATCACATGAAACGCACGTGCCCAACCACTAGTATATATAAGAAAAATGGCATTGGCAAAATCACTTACATCGAAGAATTCGTTTCCAATTCTTGATTGAGTACTTTCTATAAAAAATTTTACTTTTGTAATTTATGGCTAATTTTAAATATTTCTTTACAACTTGAAATTAGTGCTATAAAATGAACTAATTCAACTTATATTCAGCTTATTAAAAATTGATTTGAGATTGACTTGTCATATAAACAAGTCAAATTTGAATACATTTTAAAATTTATTAAATTCTTAAGTCAAGTTTAAATAATCTACTATTTGGCATGACTAGGTTATATGCATTATTAAAAAAATTAATTTTATTTGAGCTCAACTCGTTATCAATTTGATTAAAACTCGTTTGAGATTGATTCAAAATTAAACAAATTAAATTTAAACACATTTTAAAGTTCATTAAATCTTCAAATCAATTTTAAACAATTTACTACGCTCAATTATTTTCATTTAGAGTCATGTCTTGAAACTTCGCAATCCCAAAATCAACTCAGGCAAAATGGTAAATGTGTTTTTGAAAATTTAATAAGCTAATAATGGAAGGAGAGTTGCTACAATTCTAAATTACTAAATAAAGGATCTTAGAATGTCTGTCACACTCCATAAAATCTTTTGAAGTAATCTATCAAATATTTACCAACCCAATACTTTAATCCCCTTTAATTTTATTTGAACACATTTTTAAATTTATTATATTTTTAAGTCAAATTTAAATTCAGCTCGTGTATAATCCTATTTTGAAACTTCGCTATCCCAAATTCAACTTGGGCAAAATGGTAAATGTGTTTTTCAAAATTTTATAAGCTAACAATGAGAGGGGAGTCGTTAGTTGAATATAATTCTAAATTAGTGAATAAAGATTTTTTGTCGCTCTATGATCTTTTGATTGTCACTTTATGATCTTTTAAATTGGTCACCAACCCAATTCTTTAATTAATTAAAAAAAAAAACAATTCTTTAATCCTCTTTAATTTTGTTTGCACCCGAATAATAAGTATTCACAGAGACATCTCCTTCTGATGTTATTTGACCAAATATTATTAATAAATAAGGAAAATGATTGGTGGCCCTAAAAATTGTGGCTCAAATGACTCAAATTTCCTTTTTTGGATAAGTTTGTTTTTTTTTTCTTTTTTTTTTTTGCCTTGTTTTTTTTTTTATTTCCTTATATGGAAATTTTGGGGCATTTGAGCCCCAAAATTTCGGGCTCCCAACTGCTACCGAATAAATAAATTACATCACTAACATAGCTCCAAATAAAACAAAATAATCATTGCATAATTAATTACTTTATCCAATTTATTTTAACTAATTAATTTGTCCAATTCAAATTCACTGCTGTTTGGTTTAGGTTGGAAGTCACTCTTTTTGAATATTTAAAAAAAAAAATTTTTTTTTTTTGAGAATCCAATTCCGTCCATTAGGCAATATTTGCTTGTTTAGCTGACAAAAGCACTTGACTTTTCCATTAAAAAAAACAACCCCGCTGGATACACCCAGTGGGGGTCGACCCCCAGTGACGTGGGGCGCCCCCACTGGTCAGTTTTCTGTTTTTTTTTTTTTTTTTTTTCTCCAATCCCACAGTGCCACGTGGCACTGGGGGTCACTGGGTGTAATGTTTATTGGGGGCCGGAAGCATTTTGGTAAAAAAAATTACATTAAGCAATATGTGTTTGGTTTCAAGACATGACTCTAAATGAAAATAATTCAAATTACATTTTTTTTTTTGGGAATCCAATTCTGTCCATTAGGCAATATGTGTTTGGTTTGTATTTGTAGAATAGTTTTTGAGGTAAAAAAGTATAAAAATTTGTTTGGTTTGTCTTTTTCTAAATATTCTCTCTAAAATAACTTTGGTTTTTTTTGTAGAGTAGTTTTTGAGATAAAAAGTACAAAAACTTGTTTGGTTTGTTTTTTTCGAAATATTCTCTCTAAAATAACTTTGGTTTTTTTTTTTTTGTAAAGTAGTTTTTGACAAGCAATTCAAATTACATTTTTTTTTTTGGGAATCCAATTCTGTCCATTACGCAATATGTGTTTGGTTTGTGTTTGTAGAGTAATTTTTAAGATAAAAAAGGACAAAAACTTATTTGGTTTGTCTTTTTCTAAATATTCTCTCTAAAATAACTTTGGTTTTTTTTTGTAGAATAGTTTTTTAGATAAAAAGTACAAAAACTTGTTTGGTTTGTTTTTTTCGAAATATTTTCTCTAAAATAACTTTGGTTTTTTTTTTTGTAGAGTAGTTTTTGAGATAAAAAAAATACAAAAACTTGTTTGGTTTGCCTTTTTGTAGAGTAGTTTTTTAGATAAAAAGTACAAAAACTTGTTTAGTTTGCCTTTTTTGCAAACACGTTTCAAAAGTAATCCTGAAAATTGGATAACCAAACACATTTTTGAGAGTTTTTTTGAAAAAATTTGTTTAATTTAGTTACTCTTAAAAAAGTGTTTGTAGAGTATATTTCTAAAAAATTTCTTCCAAAATCAAACACAGGTTTGATTACTCTTAACATTTGCCAACATATTAATTTTTGGGGCTGACCTTCTTTCCAGGATGCTGTTTGGGCCTGGGCTGTGAAGCCCACTCTAGATATCGTTTCGATTATTTAAAATGTTCATTTTGTTGAGTCTTGTGAATATATCATTTATAAAAAAATTAAATTAATTTGATATTTGTAACTTACTCATTTTATTGCATTTGTATCTAAAAAAAATGAATACTCTATTTTTAAAAACACATTGATCATTAATTTTTTTGAAGATAAACTCGATAAAATGAAGGAGTTACGAATATTGGATCAAACTAATTTTTTTTAATAGATGATATACACGTAAAGCCCGATAAAATAAACAATTTATATCATTGAAACCAGACAAATGATGCACTCTACGAGCCTGAATAACACCTTCCAATTTAGATTTAGATAAAAGGAAAACCCAACCCTAATTTTTTTAACCTACTCATAAAAACGAGTCAAAAACCAAAGGACTTTCTCACCCAACTTTTTCACTAGCAAGATTATTATTTTTTTATTTTTTTCAAACAACTCCATTTTTCTATTAAAAAAAAAGAAGGATAAATTATAAATACACCTCCTAAGGTTTGCTTAAAATATAAATTGTCTCCTGTGGTTTGAAAAATTACAAATACCTCCCTATCAGAATTTTTTATTTAACAGAATTAATTAAAAAAGTAAAATTTCTAACTGTTCACCTATACAATAATAAAATTTTCTGAATTATTAATTGAAATAAAATTTTAACATTATTAAAAAATGTTAATTAACTTGATAATTTATTAATAAAATGACCTATTTGTTATGAAATTAGAAATTTTAGAGGGACATAATGTAATTTCTAGAACTAAAGAGGGTAATTTGTAATTTATCTAAAAAAGAAATATGGAATTGGATGTGGATTTCATAATAATCATCATCATCAAGGTATACATTCCTCAAAAAATATAAAAAATCATCAAGAGTCTACCACTCATTTGATAAAGTTAAAAATGATAAAAATAATTTGTATCAACAAGAGTTTTTAAATTCTATTACACCAGGAGGAATGCCCCCACATGTATTGCATTTGAAAGTTAATGTCCCAATTATATTTTTGAGGAATCTTAACCCTTTCTGCTATTTTGTGCAATGGCACAAGGCTACTGTGTTGAGGTTTGAATGATAATTTCATTGATTCAGAGATTTTAACAGGACATTTCAAAAGCACAAAAGTTTTTTTGCATCGCATTCCATTAAAGACTCCAAAAAACATCAAACTTCCATTTGAAATGACTTGTACACAATTTTCAATTCGCCTTAGTTTTGCTTTAACAACAAACAAATTACAAGGCCAGACAATTCCACTTGTGGGCATTTACCTTTTGGATCATGTATTCAACCATGGACGGTTATATGTTGCTTTATCTAGAGGAATGTCAAATCAGACAACAAAAGTCTTGGTTAAAAAAGGTTCAATTAATAATGAAGAAGTGTATACTTGCAATGTAGTGTACAAAGATGTTTTATTACCAAATAATTGATACATGGGATACGTACCAAACATGCTCTTATTTCAATTAATTTGATAGTCATTTTTTTATTTATACTGCATCTTTATATGTAATTGTTGATTATAGGAATACTTGAAAAAATAAAACTAATTCAGCTTTGGGAGAGTTTTCAAAAGGAGACCGATATGGTACATACCAAACATGCATCTTTATATGTAACTGTTGAATATAGGAATACTTGAAAAAATAAAACTACTTCAGTTTTGGGAAAGTTTTCAAAAGGAGACCGATATAGTTGCGGATAAGAAAGTTAAAAACAAGGTATTTTTTCAACTTATTCGAATAATTACTATAATATATTTTGTTGATATTTGTCCATGTATATTTACATTTAACCTAACAACATTTACATACATTTTGGGTTGATTATATCTTTGAAAATCATAATGTAGGTCAAACAGTTCTCCGTATACAGTATTGGATGGAGATCTCTATTGAAGTTGACAAAACACAATAAAGAAAGTTAATTGTGCAAGAGCTTTTAGCGTTAGTATGATAACATATTTACAATATATTATATGTATAACTTTAACATGTTTATATACTAATAGTTAATTTAATTTTTTTAACAGAAATCCTGTCATAATTGAAAATGCAAGCATAGAAAGTAGAGATAATATGGACATACATGTGGTAAATTGATAATTCTTATGAACTTTACTACTATGAGTGTGTATATATGCAAATTTATCAATTATTATGTCAAATAATCGACTTAAGTGAAATGTTTTATTTCAGTTTTATAGGCAACGATTGATACAAAAACTAAAAACTTACAATGACATGTGCAATACTGTTACAAGATAATCAACTTACATATTTGTATCCAAACCAAAATTTTCTTACTTCAATTTTTATCAACTCAATCTTATTGTGAAAACAATTTGAATGAATTGTTGGAAGGACATGTGATTGGGATTATGTAATTAAATCAAAGCTTGGCCTTTTTTTATATTCTTTAAACCATGTTAAAATGTTTCTCATGTTTGTTTGGGAGATTAACATACGCGATTTGGGTTTAGTTCTTTTTTTTTTTTTTTTTTCCGTTTCTTTTTTTGTAATTTTGTGTGTCACCTGACACAGAAATCTTACTAAGATAGGTAAAATGTCAACATACACAACAATAATCCATTAATGGGTTATGTAGTTGGGATAGGCTTCTCTTCATACTTTCATCTTTTCATACGTTTCTTGTGGGTCCCAATAAATGGTTTAAGTTTACAATCACATTTGTCGTTTATTTTATAAAATAAAATGTGATTTTTTTTTTAAAGTTTATAATTTTTCGATAAAACTCATTTTTTACTTAGATGACCTTTATTACGAAACTTATGAGATTAATAGTTCGAATTATCAGTGCGGGTCCAAATTGAAGCCTACAAAAGGAGTATGGAGAAATATAGAGAGATAAAGATATAAAGGGGAGCTTATCCTGATGTAGCCATGATGGGGGGTTGCCTCCCAACAGCAACAACTATAGCAATTCCAGTTTTGACCCATTATTTATTGTATTCCGGACTGGGGTTGGTATGGTTTAGAATGGTTATCCATATCTTGTTTCACTTGTCTCCCCTCTATCTTGGATATCGGATTGTATTTGTGCGTTTGGAACAGGTTGGTTGCTTGTTTTTCCAAGCCTGTGATGCTTAGATTTTGGCTCTTCCGCTCGAGCGGACATTCCTACGCTCGAGCGGGTTTCACAAATTTTGCTCCTCCGCTCAAGCGGCCATTCTTGCCTTCGAGCGAGATTTGTCAACTCTCAGTATTTTCTTTTGTAGGTCTACAAATACTAGGAGAGTGTATTGGATGCTCGAGCGTCCAGTCTTACAGTCGAGCGGGGTCCTTCATCTGCAAAACTTCTGGAAATGTATATTTCATGCTCGAGCGTAACTGTAACGCTCTCAAAATAATACATAAATCCATCATACAACAGATCCATAAACATAAATGAAAATTCATATTTTCATACATCAGAATATTCTTTGCAAAAGTATTACATGTTGACAACAAAAGTAAATGCCCTACAGGCTTACAACTTTCCAAGTCAACACTTGGTTATACAAAAGAAAAGTTCTAACTCTTTACATATTAAGCCCTCGACTTGAATTTACATGTAATACAAAACAAATACAACAACAAAAAGAAGCCTGCAACCTCCAGCCACCCAGGCTAAGTCCTTGGAGGCAGCATGTCTCTTGTACCTGAAAATAATGTCCCATATAAGGTGAGCTAAAGCCCAGTAGAGATATGCTAAACATGATATGAACGATAACTAAAACATTAGCATTCACCAAACGGTTAACGCAGGTAAACCAATGTACATCATTACCATACTAATCAACATTTATCTCTATGTTTCAATCCACTTCCCTTTTATTTATCCAATTCAATTCTAGAGCATGGTTCATTATCTAAGCAAACAATTTAAGTGAGACTACAGCTCATATTATCAACACTTCCGTTATCCACAATTCAGAATGAAACTACAACTCATGTTGTTAACCTTTTAATTATCAATAATTCAAAATGAGATTACACTCAATTATTAATGGAGTCCATCCCCTATCTCCTCCCAAACCATGGAGTACATCCCCTATCTCCTCCAAAACAGTGGAGTACATCCCCTATCTCCTCCCAACCCATGGAGTACATCCCCTATCTCCTCCCATACAAGATACATATGCAATGTATTTAAACGCTTTATCATATACAATGATCATTTAATGCACATATACTATGTGTTATTTCAACCGTCATATTCAATGACATATTCCAGGTGATTAGTTTCAGTTTTACCTAATTATCATACAGTGTCTACAACAATCAAGACTATCTTATATCGATATCCCAAAATAGTTGTTTCTAAACAGATAATAAATTTATCATACAGATAAACTATCAACAATTTCCAATGTGAGTGATTAATCGATCTAACTACACCATTCAATCTCAATCCCATCCAATTGCATGATTTTCAAATCAATTTCATATTCCCACGATTATCTAATTAATTATACAAATTAATCAATTACATTAAATTAGGGCACTTTTTCCCTATCTCAAATATTGTTTCCAAGTCCACATTTTATCCATTATACACCATTAATCCCACTTTCAAGGACTCATAGGCACATAGAGCTCAAATTTACAAAATCCCTCTTTCTAACATTTCAAATCTCAAACCCTAGCTCTCCAAAATTTCCATAATTCCACCATTTAATCAAAATGCCTAAAGTTTATGTCAAAGCTCATAAAAGTGAGTAGTTATCCCTACCTGAAGAGAAGAGACCCAAAGGAGAGGATGAAGAAAACTCAAGATGCTCCAAATCCACAAATTTTTCGGATCAAAATGTAGCCCACGCGATACTCCGCCCTTTTTACAAAAGAACTAGGGTAGAAACCCTCTAAATCAAGTGTATTAGTAAAGAGAAGAAGTGCAGAGAGAGAGAGGGACAGATCTAGGGTTTGGAGAGAAATGGAGATGAAACAATGTGTAAAAACACGCTGCTGTGAACTGATATACTCGAGGCTCCTCGAGCGAAAGAGTGGTCGCTCGAGCAACCAGATACAAAGAAACCTCGCTCGAGCGTAAAAAGCCTCGCTCGAACGAATAACATGAAGCTTCAGGTCTGCAACCGAGAAGTACGCTCGAGCGAAGAAACCCAAAACATAGTCCTCGTTCGCTCGAGCGAAGGAAAGCTCGCTCGAGCAAAGAAACACAACCATCAAGTCCAAACTAGACGGAGATGCACGCTCGAGCGCAAGAAAGCTCGCTTGAGCCAAGAGACACACCACTCAAATCTCGCTCGAGCGAAAGAACCCTGGCTCGAGCGAAGGAACTAAAACACAGAGCTCGCTCGAGCGACAAAAGCCTCGCTCGAGCGAAGACACCAAAAACTGGGCAGCAAGCATTGGTTTCAAAACACACCTAACTTACTACAAATCTGCCCAACACATCCTAAAACTCAAATACAAAGAATTAAAGGACGGAAAGAGACATATACAACAATACTCAACCATGGAACCCAAGTCCGGAATACCATACATAAAGGGGAAAACCCGGGATTGCTATAATAACTTTCCACGCTCGAGCGGACTGCGTATATAACAGTCTATGAAGATGTCATTTTGAATCACTTTTTCATTTCTCTCTCTCTCTAAAACTTTCCAAAAACCTAAATTTACACATTCTCTCTCTAAAACTCACATTCTCTCTTAGATTTCATTTAGATCCATTGATCTCTTCACCCTAGTGCCTTTGGAAAAAAGATAGAGCATCTCAAGATCTACATTTTGATCCGACAAGAAGTGAGTTTCGGTATTCTTGGAGTTTCTCTCTTGTTTGGCTCATCTTCTAACTGGAGGTAGGGATTTTTCTACACTCTCATATGGTTTTTAGCCTAGTTATTTGTTATTATGTAACAATGGTGGGATTTGGGAGTAGTTTGACTAAACCTAGGGTTTGGAGGAGAAATGCAAAAGAGGGATTTTTGGTAAATATGAAATAAATGAGTTTGGGGACTGAAAATATGTTTATGTTGTGTCAAAATGGTGGATTTTGGTACTTGGATTGGGTATATTTGGAAAAGAGAGATTTTTGACCTAATTGAATCAAATTGTTATTTTGTATAAATAATTGAAATTGGCATTGAAAATGTGAAATTAGATGATCTTTAATATAAATGGTGGAATTGAATATGTATTACTTCACACCTTTGGAAGTTTGGAATAAACTATCTGTTTGAGATCGCATATCTGTTTAGATATAACTATATTGGGCTATTGGTGGAGGATAGTTTTGATTGTTGTAGAAATTGCATGTGGATTAGGTGAATTGAAATTAATCTTTTAATTGTTGTCATTGAATATAACCATGTCTAAATACATTGTATATGTATGATTATTTGGAAGGAGAAATGGGATGTACTCCATGTATGATTATGTGTTTAAATACATTGTATATGTATGATTGTTTGGGAGGAGAAAGATGAACTCTATTGTTTGGGAGGAGAAAGATGAACTCTATTGTTTGGGAGGAGAAAGGGGATAGACTCCATTATAATTAAGTTGGCCGGAGTGTCCTAGGTGAAAGTCTTGAAATTATACATGGGTGCCTAGCCCGCGGACGAAATATTCATAAAATGACAATTGTAATGCTTGTATAGCCTACGTTTACATGGGTCTCGTTTGACGATTGCCCACGGACGAACAATTCGTGAAATGAAAATTTGAAGTGTTTATATATATATATATAGGTTGTATGACTTGAAAACCATTGAGTTGTAGCCTTAGTTTGGTTATTGAGAAATAATGAAATTGACTCATGAATTGAGAAAGAAAAGTGAACGGAATATGAATTGAAGGAAAACGGGCTAAGATTTGAATTTGGTATCTTTCGTGTTAGAAATAGGGCGCCCATGTGGCATGGCCCTTTGAGCTTTTTGAGCCTGAACCTCTTGAACTTTATCCATGTAAGTTTGAATTTTAATTCAAACTTATTTGGATAACCATTCAAGATATCTATATCTATCATATCAATAGATATGGATAGATAGATAGATATTGGTTATATATCAGATTATATGGTTAATCTAATATATTAGAATCAGATACGTTATGGGTTTTTTACCCATAACTTTTTCTTTTTCCCTGACTCTCCTCTCTCTCTGACTCTCTCCCATAAACAACGATCAAGCCATTTGCACTGTGATTTGTGTGGGTGATATTCATTCTGTAATATCACTCCACTGCTGGGTTGGTTTATCAGATTCTGGAAGCACGTGATTTACCCACGAGGTTCTTCGATAAAAGGTATGATCCTGACATTTTATCCGCCGCGTTATACTGGTTTATGATTTACATTGGTATCAGAGCCTTAAATATGGGTATTTTCGTGCTTATTTTTATGCATTAAAATATGTGTATATTTTTTATATAAATATATATACATGATATATGTATGAATATTAATGGAGGAGGAAGATGAAGTGCACGGTTTTTCGCATTTTAACTCCATTAGATCGAGAGAGTGATATACCTCATTTTTATGATCATTAATGTCATTTTTAAGACTATAAATGTATTTATTTTGGAAAATAGAGTTCGGGAGTACCGAAATCGGACCAGAAAACACCCTGGAAGGCGGCGCGTGGTCTGCACGCGCCACCTGACGCCTTAAGCCGCTTCCACGCGCAGCCACGCGCTCCCACGCGCGCCCACGCGCCAGATGCGGTGCACACGCGCTTCCACGCGTCGTCACGCGCGCGTCAGCCGCGCCGTCCACGCGCTCCCTCCGCGCCACACACGCGCGCCGCGTGCTGAGCCGCGCGCCGAGCTGCGTTCCTAGCCGCGCGCTGAGCCGTGAGCGCCGAGCCGGGTGCTGAGCCGCACCGAGCCGTTTTTCCGTGCTGGCTTGTTTTTAAGGCTCTGTTTGTTCTGTCTTAAATTCTGAATTGCGTTAATTGGCCATAATTTATTCGTTATAGCTTTGTTTTAAGCATGGTTGGTACCATAAAATATTTTTTATGTGTTAATAATTCATTTTTTATGCTTTAAAATGATTCTGGTATTGCATAAATAATTTTCTGGGGTTGAATTTTTTATTGTGGACTTCTGAAATGTTTTACTATCTACTGGTAATATTGTCTCAGTTTATCAGTTTCTGGATTTTTTTTATATCTAATTTTATGTGTGTTTATTAGTTATTTAAAATTCCAGAAAATTTCAGAAAATTCCAGAAAATTTCAAAATGATGTACACTTTAATTATGGCATAATTTGAATATTGAATACAACATATTTTTTGGATTTTTAATATGTTGAAATTAGAGGAGCATGATTATTTATTTATTTATTTATTAGAATTCCATTATTAAATGAATATAGCATGAGTTATTTGTAAATTTACATTAAGATGCTATTGTATGGAATTTATCATGCTTTGTATATGCCATAGTCAGTGGGAGGTTATTCGGTTGAGAGAAATCTTTGTAGATTAACTCCCGAAAACCAATATTTGCGCATAAATTAAATTAAATTTTGGATAATTGTCACATGTGGCGCAAGAGATGATTACGAGCATAGCGGATTTTCGATCTTGCGACTTGTGTAATATTGTCACTATTTAATTTAGATTTTTGCGGCAAAATTATATTATGCTAATCAAATTAATCCTAATGCGAATTTCTCTCTAAATTAATTCAGCTTATGGAAGTTAATTTGGTTGACCTAGACTTAGTAGAGATGTTCAAATGTGAACAAACTAATCACATTCTTTAGATGAGCAAAAGTCTTGGAGACTTTAGGTCAAACCTTAATTAACCAAAGTAAGGAAACATGACTCAAAGTCGCCGTGGTTTTGTTACCTTGTTTGGCACAATAAAACTAATGCGTGCGCTATGGTTAGCGGCATGCTACGTAGTTTTGGTTGGCGAGTTTTGGAGTTATGAAATTAGTAAGCCCTCAATAGATCTGTATATGATCTTGACTATTGAGCTGCGCGGATTGACTTTGTAATTTGACTTGTAAATAATGTTACATCATTGGATGAAGTAACATTCAAGAGTCACGTCATTCAAGAAATGCGAGCTTAAATAAATTAGTCATTAAGTGTAAGACGAGTAGCCAGTATGAGCAGTGTTTTGCTCTCTACCCAATTATTGGGAGTGGATAGAGCAAAATTTCATGCACTATTATAGTGTGCATTGAAATATCACATGAAATTAAAAGATTAGCGCTTAGAAGCTGCAAAATCTATTAACACTAAGTGAAAAGATTAGCGCTTAGAAGCTGCAAAATCTTTAACACTAAGTGAAAAGATTAGCGCTTAGAAGTTGCAAAATCTATTAACACTAAGTGAAAAGATTAGCGCTTAGTGGCTGCAAAATCTATGAGCATTGCCAACTTATGTAAGTCAGGACACTTACTGTTTCCACACTTAGGTGTGAGACATGAGGAGGGGCTTCTTTGTATGATTCCTTAGCTAGGCTAACGTTTTTGAATAACATTTACCACTAAGCGCAAACGTTGCAGCATAGTATTGAAAAGGTCAAGGCCGACAAGGTTGTTATGACTCTAAGAATTTGACGCATCGCCTGTGAGAGCATTGTGTTGAATTAGACTCTTTAGCCTAATTCCCGCTTAAGTTACTTCAAGAGCTGTCAAAGATTGATAGCTTATTCTCTCCTTCTTGTGGATAGTAGAATTAATTGCAAGTAACTATGAAGCGAGAAATAGATATGGCAAGAGGAGTATCGTCATTTTTCAACTAGATGCATTAAAGTGTATGGAGAATAAAATTGACTTGAAGGTGCAGGGGATTAGCACTTACTAGTTAAATTTGCGATTTAGGCGCACTTGAAATCTCCATGACATCCTTTTATGATCTAGTAAATATGAGTTAGTTGTGAGTCATTACCTAGTTGGGCCTAAACCTTTAAAACTTGTCTTCGAGAACTCACACATAAAGATGATTGGAATTAGTTTATGACATTGGTCATGAACCGGTGGCTTATTATACTTAATCACATTAATGAGATGATGACACGATGGTTTGAGTAGGCCTTCTCGGGCCCACTCGCTTATGACATCCTGTTCTCATGTGAATGTGTAACTTTGTTCGCAATAGTTGCGCACAAGTAAGTAGGAAAGCCATAGAAGGTCATTTGTATTGGCGCATTTAGTCCACTATGATTTTTGTGACTAGATATGTGTAAGGGTATGATAGCTAAGCCTCAATCTCGACACATTTATAGATTACGATACGCATCTGAGTCAAGACTATTTGATCTCCCATAAGTCAAAAGTTTTGAGATGATTTTTTGACATTGCACATATGAGGTTGAGATCAATTAGATAAGAGCTTTTGTGCTTTTAGTTTTGACCAAGGTGGCGAGTATCTATTTGAGTTATTTTAGAAAACTCTGTGAAGAGAAATGGATGCTTAGAAAATTGATTATTCCTAGTACTCAACAACACAATGGTGTAGTAGAGATAAGGAATTAAATATTGTTAATGTTAGGTGGATAATGGCGCAAGTGTTTCCCAATTGGGAATTGCACTAGTTTATTGCCTATATCCCTAACTCAGTGCCCTCCATATCAGTTTTTACACTCCATTTTGAGTAATGGGTTAGCAGAGAGCCATCTACGGGCGATCTGTAACCGTTAAGCAGCTTATCTTTATTTTACTTCTCATAAGATTGCGAAGTTAAGACCTAGGGTTCTATAGCGCATTATTGTATGCTGTCTTGTAAACACATAGGGTTGTGTGGCGCATTATTGTATGCGGTCATGTAAACCCTCCGGGTCGTATGCATATAGGTAAGCAGCTTTGTGGTAGTGTAACTAAGTCACATAAAGTTTTCTTAGTAAAGGTGACGTGTATAGAGTTTTGGAACTCTATAAGATAGAGAGTTCTATGCATAACGCTTTTATGTAGCCTAGTTGAGAATGGAAAGAAATTTCCAATATCCTAGGGACAGTGGGAGCGATGTGCCTACTAATGGATTACTCCATTAGAGTAAAATACTCTACATTCTTAGTTGCGTGGTAGCAAATGTGAAAATTTTCCACGTCATCACTGGGTGATTGAGAAGGAAACATTCATGAGTGCTCCGCAAGATGATAAAGAGCCTAGGATAATGCCAAAGGCTCTAGTCCCCTGTTTTTTAGAAAGTGGATTAATGTTGCGCAGTTTAAGACAAAAGTCTTTGAGGATTAACCATTTCTATAATTTGGTTGACTTTCCATTATGACGCGAAACTGTTCTAAAGTTATGCGTAATTTGGATAGTCATTGTTGAGGCATAAGGCTCACTAGATACCGAAAAGTCGCACCATTGAGGAAGGTGTAGACCATGAGAAGACTTCCTCCTGGGGAGTGAGGTTATTTTGACTTAGGCTATGATTGACGTAAGTTTGGGACATTGATTTGTGGACATTGTGACCCAACTTTCTCGTTGGAGAATTGGATAAGTAGATCCGTAGGGATTTACCTTCTGCTTTTATGGTGAAAAGTTAGGAGCGCAAAAAGGTTGCTAATTCTAATAAATCTTTTACAGCCTAAAACAGTTATCCAAATAGTGGTTCTTAGATTTCGTCAAGCCATGATAGGCCAACGATGATCGATGAAGACCACTGAGGCATGATCAATAGTCCAAAAAGAACTTTTTCCTTACTTAGTCATTATGAGCCAGGAATTTATAAGGTTGTCGCCACCTAGGGTGGGCAGTCCTCTATTTTAGATATGATGGACATGGGTGATGTAATTTATATGCTCGGATGTACGATCTTTAGGGATTGTTTTGGGAAAATTCTCGGTTTGTCTTCGATGACTTACATAAGGAATATCCTAGAATGATTCTAGATGCAAAATTGCAAACCCATTGACTTACCTATCGGTAAAAGCCAGAGCCTTAGCTATTGAGTGTATCCTCGGATTGTCTTTGAAAGAAACAGATGACCTGTATTCCTTGATCTTTTCTTTGTTGTGGGAGCCTAAAGTACGCTATGTGGGCGTATTCGGCATGATAAGTGTTATCTTTGGTAAATGGTCAACTAAGTTATTTAGACATTGACCTTGCTCATTAGATTGTGGATAAAATACTTTGCTAGTAGTATATTAATTTGCTCCTTGTAAGATTCAATGCGCTAGTTGAGCGCATCTGCGCTAGTTGGGCGCATCAAGAATGAACGCAAATTGGTCACCAAAACATCTTTAGAGAGGTAATTGCGCAATAGGTAGTGATCTTGAACCACTTCATGTGAGGCGCAAATGGTGGATTTCGGTGTATATGCTTATCGCAAGAGGTGTTGATAAGGCTTATGCTTGGAATCTATAATTGCATAGACTTTGGTCGTTTTTTTTTAAAATCGATCACTTATTTGTTATGAGATGATGGGATGATGACACTATTATGATTTGTGTCATAATGATTAGCAGATGATGATATCAGCAGGCAAGATTGGCTCACTCACACGAGCAATCGCCCTTGGCGCTTGGGAGCGAGCAAGGATGAGACTAGTGGTTTAGTTTTATTTTGGAGCCAAGAGAGGCTTAAAATTATCCACTATGTATGTCGCCTTGGTTACAACCAAGATGAGGTCGTGTTAAGGACCAAACATGGATGTTAGTACCCACTTTCCATGTTGTGCCTGTTATGATTAGCCAGATGCGAGATCTCATTTGGCGCCTAGAAGGCGAGCAAATAGAGAATTCGGGTTAGGCGCTAGAAAGTGACTAGACTAATATCTGTACGGTGTATCGAGTATGACGTCACTCTTTTGGAAGAGTTACTCCACCGTAACATGTATTCATACTACATGTGCTTGGCGACCGAGTAATGAGGTGAAAGAATGGATCCCTGTTTCCTCACCGTGTGAGTCTTACATGTCATTATTGATATGACTTTCATTTATGTACCCTTTTGTGACTTTTGACTATGTCATAAGGTAAGGGGTTTATGTTCTGCTACTTTGGTATGTTGCCTGCGGTCATGTATGATTCGGCCTTAAGGGACATCACTGGGAAAGCGGTCAATCCTAAACTAAATGGCATGAGGGCAAAGGGAAGATCATCTAGTATTACACCACTGTTGTATATTCACTGCCGGCAACTCACATCGCTCTGTATGAGAGGCGGATTGAGTGTGAATATATTGCAAGGATTGAGAGGGTCAAACATGCTCTTTTTGAGGGATTATAGATGTTTTTTGGACCGGTGTAATTAGATGGGTCTGGGGTATATGAGACACTATTTCTGTTTTTTTTTTTTGGGTTGATGTCTCTATGCTGGCTCATTTTGAGTTTCTAGTATAGAGCTCCCACATGCAGGTGTTCTCAGCAGTCGCACGGTGCATTGGTTAGTATGAGATTGTTCATTTTTTTGGGAGATTGAGATAGAGATGTGGCAGTGTCATGCCAACTCATGTGCGAGTGGGAGATGTTAGAAATAGGGCGCCCATGTGGCATGGCCCTTTGAGCTTTTTGAGCCTGAACCTCTTGAACTTTATCCATGTAAGTTTGAATTTTAATTCAAACTTATTTGGATAACCATTCAAGATATCTATATCTATCATATCAATAGATATGGATAGATAGATAGATAGATATTGGTTATATATCAGATTATATGGTTAATCTAATATATTAGAATCAGATACGTATATCAGATACGTTATGGGTTTTTTACCCATAACTTTTTCTTTTTCCCTGACTCTCCTCTCTCTCTGACTCTCTCCCATAAACAACGATCAAGCCATTTGCACTGTGATTTGTGTGGGTGATATTCATTCTGTAATATCACTCCACTGCTGGGTTGGTTTATTAGATTCTGGAAGCATGTGATTTACCCACGAGGTTCTTCGATAAAAGGTATGATCTTGACATTTTATCCGCCGCGTTATACTGGTTTATGATTTACATTTCGAATATATATAAATTTGTGAATGTTTTATCCCAAGGCATTGTATATGCACTTCGTACTTATATTTCTGCTAAATCCCATATAATGTGTCAGATGATTCCTATTGGGCTGTGACTCACCTTATTTGGGAAAAACATTTTTAGATAATGATGGAATGCCTCCACAAAGGCAATAGCGTTGGAGAGATTTTCGGGGAGCAAGAGCTTATTATTTTGATTATATATTTTTGTAAAACCAAGGGCTTAAGATGTAATGAGCGAAACTCACTTTTGTTCTAACCAAGTCAAGACTTGAAAAAGTGTAAGCCAATAGGACATTTATTTATGTTAAACTCTTTTGTATCATTAATTTCATGTAATGAAAGGATTATTTACTCTGATTTATGCGATCATTATTATATGGTTTGAGTTGTATCTATTGTGTATTTTGGGGGTGTTATAACAACTCATCCCATTACAAACACATCTAGCTAAAGCATGCACTCACCTATTATGTCTCTCACTTCCAAAATCTATCTGTTACTCTCTCAAAAAAAAGACTCAAGATTATCATATCACTCAGAACAACTATAACATCTTGATGTATATCAACTATCCCATTAACGCTGTGTTTGGTTAGAGATTTGGGAAGGAAAAGAAAAAAAAGGAAACTAAGGAATTTTGCATTTATTTATTTATTTATTTTGCAATTAATAGAAAAATGAGAAATTAACATAAAAATGTAAAATTTCAGTTTGTGAACAAAACTATGAAATATCACAGCTTCTGCATAGTAACTACAAACTTTCTCAATTAGTCCAACCAAAAAAATACATATGAACCTTTTCAATTTTTTATATGTAATTTTATTTTCAATATTGATCCTGTTTCATGAATCTCGATAAATAGGTTCCAAAAATACAAATTTCTTAAAAACAAATGTGTATGTTAAAAATTATGACATTTCAAAATTTGAAAATAAAGAAAAGGAAAAGAAAACAGCAACTTGACTTGCTAAATGGACAAAACAGTCTGAAATTTTTTTTAAAAAAAAATTTACAACAAGACGTGGTAAACGAGATTTATTAAGTTGAATAAAAATTTCTGAGACTGTATAACATAACAGCCATGCCTGCGACTCTTCACCAAAAAAATTCTAAAAATAATTCTATAATTCTTATCCTATATATATATATGTTTATCACAATCTAAATAACACATAATATGTATAAACCCATTGCATTACAAAATCATGTTGATTCAACGACATAGTTTTCACGAATATCGGAAACAGAATCCTTGGCTACCTGAAACAAATTGTGTGCTTCAAATAGAGATTGAGCTTGGTTCATGCTGTTTATTATAAGTTAAAAATTAAGAATAAAAAAATAGAAGTATAAAATATTTCTCTTCTAACTTCTAAATAATTAACTTATTTTTCAATTTATTTAAATTATTTCCATTTAATAAACAAGCAAAAATTATACTAAACAGACTCTGTCTGATTTGGGTGGTACTGTTGTGTTGTGCTGAATCTGGTCTTATTTTTTCCAGATTTAGTAGGTTTTGAAGATATCTTTGGGTTATTGCTATTGTGAAGATGAAGATCTGGTGCTTTTCCGGCCAGTTGTTTTAGCTCCTATACTAATATCTGTGTTAGTGAGCTTGTGTTAGGGAGAAAGTGTTCTGTGGTGCTCTGTTTGCCATTGTTTCTAACTATGGTGAAGAGAGTTTGAAGATGACTTGTACCAGTCTGGCTAATTTTAATCCAACCTGCCGTGCGTTAGGTTGGTGACTTGTGTTTGGTTGGTCCTGGTCGGATGGTTCTGTAGAGGTGATGATCGTGTTCTGGGCTCGTATAACCAGGTAGCTGAAGCGAAGGTTTTGTCTTCGATCTTGGCTCTTTGTGTTGTCTTGTTTGTTCATGAGGTGGTGCTGTGTGGTGGGCTAGTTATGTGTGGTGGTGTCCTGTCCAGTGCCGGCAAGCTTTGTTCGCCGTTCATGGTAAATCACGGTGATGGTACTGTTCAGCCGGTCATTGCAGGTTTCTAGCATGGTCGCTAAGTGTCTTTGGGTGCTTGGCAAGGATTCTCCGGTGTGGTGTGTTTGTTTGCTACGCTGGTAACATTTTCTGGGTTTAGATTTTTGAGCTGACCGGAGAAGATTTCCGTCTACTTCGGCGTGTGTTTATCCGACGTTAGTTGCTCTACTCCAACGTTGAACTGGTTCGGTTGGTTGGGGCCATTGCTACAGAGAGCACGAGTTGTTCCTGGTCAAGGAGACGAAGGCAATCTCACGCGCACTAAGCGCGTTGGGCTTTGTTTCATGTGCGGTCTGCAGAACATGTGGTAGTGCAATACCGTATAGTTGTATACCACTGGTTTTGGCCTTGTTTTGAAAAACTGTGGGCTGAATTTCATAACAGTTGTTTGGCGTGTTTGAGTGGTTATATTCACGCCTGAAGGTCTTTATCATTTTAGATTTTGATTGACTCAGGTGGGGCCCTCCATTGAAAATGCTTAACGTGGGGAGGTTTGTGCATATTATTATATATGCTGTTGAGTAGCAAGGGGTGAATGGGCTACATTAATTTTGTTAGACCGTGGGCTGTTTTTGCTGTCCGTGGCTATTTTTGGGCCCACGGTTTGGATTTTTTGGGGCTGTCCGTGGGTCACTATATTGGGGGCAGATGGGCGCTTTTTGTGGCCCTTTGTTGTTTATTGGGTTTATATCGTTAATTCTCTTGTTTAGACTATTGGCAGCGGATCATTTATAGTTAATGACTTTATGGTGATTGATTGTGTGATCCTCATGTGACTCGATATGAGGGAGGTTTTGAGCCATCTCCGCCAAGAGTGATTGGGGAGTCACTGCTATGGGGAATAGTGGTTCGATAACCAACCGAGTTAGAGACTGGGAGATGAGCGGGAGGATAGCTACCGGTTTTCTGGTTGCTTCTTGTCTTCATGTGACCCGTCCTAATTGATTGTATTGCCACGCCTGCCATGGAGTGAAGGGCACACTGCCGTGGGGTTTGAGGCTTGTGATCTACCAAGGAAGGAACTGGGGGATGTGATAATTGATCTCTTGATTTTGTTGGCTGTGAATTGGTTTGTTGCTGAGAGTCTACTGTCTTTCCACTTCAATTCCCGAGACCGTGGCTTATGGTTTTTTTGATCGTGCTAGTTTCATGTGACTCTGTTGGGATTTCTCATGGGGTAGATTTTTTCCTCCGGCATGGCTTGAGTTAAGTGGCTTGGATGTCACGGCTGTGAGGAGTGGGTTGCTTATTGGATTCCATGTTGTATCTGCAGTAGAGACTGGAGGCCTGTGGGGTTGATTATTATCTTTGACTCGGCTTGAGGGTTGTTGTTTTGTCTGTGTGCCAGTTTGTTTATTAGCTTCGTGGTGTTTTTTGTGTGTATCTTTGCCCATATATCCGCCTCAAGTTCCCTACTATTATCTCTGATGATAGGGGTTACTTGAGGACAAATAAGATATATGGGCAGAGTTGGGGTTTTTCAGTATTTTATGTTGTTCTTGTTTGTCCCCCCTGTTTTAGGGGGGTGCAGTGGTGTTTATGTTGGTTATATTTGTTTTTATTTGTTGTTGGGCGTACCTGGGGTATGCCCCTTGTAAACTTGTAAATTTTCATTGTCTTTATTTTATGACTTACTTACCCAAAAAAAAAAAAAAAAAAAAGCTTAGCACAAATTTTAGAATTAAAAAAGTTATGAGATAATTTGCATTGCTAGGAGTGGATGATCTAGAAATAAATAAATAAACTATTAGGTGTTTGAAGGACATCACGTTTCCCTTGCACTAGTCAATTGCCAATAGCCATACCTTCTTATTGTCCTCCATGTTTCCATACAAAATTCTGGTCTCATTCCCTCCGCCAATCATAATTTTTATGAAGAAGTTATTTGATGAACGCGGGTATTATCACGTGATGTCCCAAGAAAATTATAATTGCTAGAGAAAGTAAGGGATTGTTTAGATGATCTAAATAAGTGTATTTTTTGATTTTTTTGGGTTGAGTTTGAAGTGATGTGGTAGAAAAGTAATGTGACTTAAATAAGATGATGTGGCTTAAATAAGATAGTAACTTTTTAACTTTTTAAATTTTTTAATTTATGCCAAACAAGACCTACGACTCACGATTTTATATTTAATCATGAAAAAATTGTAAAACACACGATATTTGGTGATGGGTGAATGACATTGTCCGGTGATGGGCCACCAAAGAATTTTTGACCTCCTGCCACTTGGTTATGCCCCATGGCCCCATTGAATAACCTCATTCTAGAAGACGTAACATTGACTCCGGGTTAGTTGCTCTGCAAATTGACTGATCGATGGAACTTTTCATACAGCAATGATTCAGATCCCCACAAAATATCACTTTCATAATTCCTATTCATTTGTGATTGATTCAAGTAAAAAAGAGAAAGAAAAAAAAAAACAATACAAACATATTATTAGTCCACATCACTGTGAAAGTGATAGGAGTCTCCCCAAAAGGGAGTCCCAAATATTTTTCATTTTTATAATACATACTTTAAAAAATAAGTCACTATGTGTTCAATTATTAATTTTTTAAATTTTTGATTATGATCAATCATAGTATTTATTATAATTTAATTATAATTTATTATAGTATTGATTATAATTTAATTATAATTTATTATGGTTGTTCTTTTAATTATAATCAAAGAGGTCTTTAATTATATCTCAAAGTTTGATTATTATCCATTCTGATATTAATTATGATTCATTATAGTATTACTTATGACATATTATTATGAAGATTATTTTGGTTATAACATAATAGGTATTTGGCTAGTGCTCAAGTGGTGTTTGGTTTTATGATTTCTTGTATTTCTTATGTTATGACATGTGTAATATTAATATTATAAATTATTATAATTTGTATAACTATACATATACACTCCAAAAAGAAGTGTATTATAAAGCGATCTTCGTTGGGAAACAATCCAAATTATTAAATAAATAAATTAAATAAAAAAAACACTCGATTGATACAGACATTTTTGTCCTCAAATTGCTCATTTTGTACGTCAACGCGTATTAGTAATTTATTAATTATTTATCAATAAACAACTGTGAATTACATGGTCTAAATAAAATTTCTAAGGTAACCAACCAACCAACCTTGTGGAAAACAGCATTGACTATTAGGAAATTATACTAATGGCCATGTTTGTATGGGCGGACTGGATTAGCATTCCCATGACTAATAGTCCTAGGGTTACGAATTCGTTGGATTATGTATCCTATCTTAACTAATAGTCAAGTTTAAAATAATTAGTTCGTACTTCAATTGTTTAACCAAATATCGGATTAATAATTTTATTGGACTATTAGTTCAATCCCAACCTCATGTCCACCTAGCCAGACATATAAACCAAATGGAAGCTCCAAAGTTTTTGCTTAGTCTTTTAAGATGGTCGATCTTTGTCATATCCACTTGTTTGATTTTTGCCTGTGCCTTTGAATATCAAATCACCATTTGTTTAATGGAGGACACCTATTTTGTCTTAATGGAGGGTAAACTACTCTTGTAATTTATTTTTTTTTGTGTTAATTTAATTTCTGTAAAATTAAGAATAAAATAATTCATTTAAAAATTAATAAATCGTTTTGATTTGACGTTAACCCTTTATTATTGAGAATAGTAAATAAACTATTTCACTAGTTGATTTCTATCTAATTTTTATAAGGACATTAACAATTGAGCTAAATTTCCACCAAGTTGGGTTTTCGAACTTGAAAGATAGTTTATTCATTATTTGATTTCCATCTAAATTTTATAAGGACATTAACAATTGAGCTAAATTCCCACCAGGTTGGGCTTTTGAACTGGAAAGAACTTGACAGGCGGCAGGGTCAACTATAGGTTCTATTTCAATGATCTCAACGGTAATTTTGTAAAATTTTTAGTGTATATATTATATAAAAAAAATTAAATTAATCCGATAATCTTTACTTTTTTTATTTTATCGGGACAAATATTTTTTTTTAAATATACTATCTATTTTTTTAGATTCAATAAAATGAAAAAATTATAATTATCGGATTTTTTTTTTTTTGAGTTAATTACCTAAAAGTCCTATTTACAAATGTTATGGTAATTCAGGTCCTATCTAAGATATATTTTTTAAACCAATAAATCATATTTAGTAAAACTGAAAATATTATTAATTTTTCTCAATTCTTAAAACTAAGAACATTATCAATTTTGTATAGTAGTGTTTCAGATAATTATTTCACTAACGGATGAAAAAAACAGAACATGAGATTAAACATTTTTGCCCTTCTACTTATTAGTTTGATTCAACCATCTAATAAAATCGAGAATATTATCAGTTTTTTTCATTCTTAAATTTTTTTTTTTTTCAATTTTGCACATCAATGTTCTATCACCATGCTCCTTTATAGACAAAATTTTCAATTTTGCACAAAAAATAATTCAACTTTTTTCAAAAAGTTGATATTTTAAAGTTGATGTTTTAAAAGTTGATATTTTAAAGTTTTGAAAATCAAAATAAATGTCAACTTATCATGTTCCTTTAAAGATAATCATAAATGATGAGCAATCATTGTTTAAAGGACAATTCCGATTATTAAAAATTTAATGGGACTTGAAGGTCCAAAAAATATTAATTATGACTTAATGGAGTATAAGTTCATAAATTAGAATTTGTGTGTAAATGTTCCTTTTTTTAATGGGTGATATACATGAAGGAACTTACAAAATGAACACTTCAAGTCATTAAAACAAGACCCGTGATGGGCCAACTACTCGTCGAGTTCTCTCAAATTTAACAGAATATGAAAAAAAATAAAGGTAAAATTAATATAATTAGAAATACAATAAAATTAAGAGAAAATTTAAAAAAAAAAAAAAAAGTTAGAGTTTGACTCTTGCAACAAAACAAATCCTAAATTTTTAATTTTATCAATTTAAATTCTAATCTTTTTATATGTTTTCAATATAAACCAATAGCTTATTTCCATTAGGTAA
Organism: Camellia granthamiana; assembly: GCA_036172215.1. NCBI lineage: Eukaryota > Viridiplantae > Streptophyta > Magnoliopsida > Ericales > Theaceae > Camellia > Camellia granthamiana. Next base: position 16,047,693 of record CM069906.1, on the reverse strand, counting down.
AACCGATGAAAAAAAAATCATATTTTAGTCATTAAATTTAATATAGGTGTACATAAAATGTTCAAAATATCCCTTTTCATTTAGTTTAATGATTATTATTATTATTATTATTATTTTTTCAATCGCTTTACATAACAAAAGTATGCAAATGGGTTAAATTGAATTGGAGTTTAAATTGACAAAATTAAAAATTAAAAAATTATTTTATTATAATGGTCAAATTTTAATCTTTTTTTTTTTGGGTGGTAATTTCTCCTAAATTAATATAAGAAACAAACTATAAGAACTATTGGTATAATTTACCTAATATACAACAATTGTTGACACCTGAATAAAACACATGTTTTGTCACTATATAATATTAAAGAGGACCAAGAAACAATGGTAATGCAGTACAGTCCCAACAAAGGCTCAAAGGATATACTCTTTCTCCAAATTCTCTGTCCTTTTGACATTCCTTTATCTCGAGATTCTTACCTATCGAGTTCCAAAATTTTTGTTTTCTAACAACATTATTTTTGTTTTGTTTTGTTTTCTTTCACCTTGATCTTTTTTTTTGGGTAAGTAACCTTGATCTTCCTTAGCAGTTTGATTTGTGTTAGTAAGATTTTGATTATAAATTAGTGCAATATATGGCTTCTCTGCAAACTTCTTTCTATTCTGTAATTAAGCCGACATCTCTGATGCGTGCTCGGCCAGCCCTGGAATTCAGAGCTCAGAGCTGTAGAGATGAAGGTAAAAACTACTGCGACTGTGTCTCAAATTCAATCTGAATTATGCTTGTTACAAGTTGGCAACCTGTAACCCGATATTTATATTTGGGTTTATTTTGACCCGAGTTGGTATTTATTCGAATTGTTGTATACATTGGGTTATTTTGAAATTTGAGATTTTATGAGGTTGAGAGCCACTGTGCCTGTTCTGTTTATCAAGAAGAAAGTTGTTTAATTTCAACCAGCATCACCTTCACCATTTCCTTCCTCAGTGATACAAAATAATAATCAAAGCCATGGGAAATTATTAGAAAAAATTAAGTTTTATATAAAGTAAAGTACACCTAGTTTAGTTCCCTATTAGATGGGTGATAAATAAGGCGAATAGTTAATATTGTTCAGGTTAGATTTGAAAATTTTAATGAGTTTCAAAATTTGTTAAAGTTTAGTTTGTTGAACTTTCAAACAGATCTTAAATGAGTTTTTGTCAGACTGAATTTGGTAATTTAGTATTTTTGCATAGTTTTAAGATTATTGAACTAAACCGAACGAGTTCTAAAACATATTCAAGGTTAACATGTTTACTTAACAAACTAAGCTTGAATAAACTTTTAACGAGTTTAATACAAGTCAAACTAAAACTATTCGATACGTTTATCACCTTTAAGTCTAAGAAATGGTAGATTGGGATATTGTCTTAACATTTAGCATTATTTACACGAAATGATTGCTATGTTTGAATCTACAACCTCAAAATTAACAAGTAAAGTTTTAACCATTGAACCAGTGACCATGCTCTCTCTCTCTCTATATATATAATAGTTTGCTTCTATTTTAGTTCATTTTTGCTTGTTTGGTTTGGCAGGGAGATCAAGTAATATTGTTGATGCAAATTTGAGAGTTCTAAGGGAAAGGATAGAGGAGGTGAGGATGAAAGAGAGATTGGAAAGGTGTTGCACAAGTGAAAATGGATGGAATTATGCACCTTGCTATGAGTCCAAGACCAAAAGTTCCTCAGAGTCATCTCATTTTTTTGAACTTTTTGGCTTGTTCACTGTGAATTTTGGCCTCACCATTGTCAGTGCTACTCTTTGCCTTTGCCTTGTTTCCCTCTTAGTTCATGCAATTCAATAAACAAAACCATAGATGGTCATTTCTCTCTCAAATAATCTTAAGCTATATTTGCATCATGTAAGCGAAAAAAAATATGAATGAAATATAAATTAAATTTCGTTATTATTTTTCTTGCTTTTTTCTTTTCCTTTTTCAAATTTCTACTTAAATTCATGATTCAAACACAGTCTAAAATAGATGATAGTTTGGCTAAAAATTTTGGACTTCACCAAGAAGTCAGTGGTTCAAATATTTTCACTTGCATGTGAGTGTTATTCGCCGTATATTTGTCGAGCTTTCTCTAAGAATTTGTTTATATTAATTATGTGTTATATTTGATTTTATTATTATGATTGTAATTCATTAAACTACATTGTAATATAATCTACTACAATTATAAAAGTGTGAAGAGCTTGCATGTTTTTTACTTTTTTTAAATTTCAATTTTACCAGTTCAAATCTACTATATTTTTTAAAAGTCATGAAGAGTCCTACATAAACTAACTATTACTTCTTTTTCTTTTTTTTTTCCCCAAGAGTCCCATATAAATATAAACAAACCTTCTCTTTTATTATCAAAAAAATGTATTCTCTCTTATTATCAAAAAAATAAAAAATACATTGATGATAATTGAAGAACAAAAAATAATTACTATTTCTTATTTCTTGTGTCTGTTTCTATACTGATATACATAATATTTAAAATTGTCTACCATGGATCAAATCACTGTGAATAATTTTGATTGAATCTTAAAATTGTATACATTTGTTCAAATTTAGACAGAGGAAAGCGCATGCGTTATCTTCACACTTTATTTTTGTTTAAATTATATTTTATGAATTATAATATTTTATATAGTACTTTAATAACCAAGGTATAATGTCAAAATTTTAAATAAGAACCACTTTCGTTAGGCCAAGTTTGGCATGTCTTGAAAAAGACAAAAAGTCAAAAAGTCACTATCCTATTTAAGTCACATCATCTCTCTAACACATCACTTTAAATCCAACCCAAACCCAACCCATATTTTATAAAAAGTCAAAAAGTACACTTATTTAGATCATCCCAAACAACCCCTAGTTTTATTTTTAAAAATTTTCGTTTTTCATATTTTCTCAATTTTGATAATTAAAGATACTAGAATTTCTTCATATTTTATATTTAAATTATACTTTTACATGAAATTTTAAAATCTAATAATCTAAATAGAATTTAAAAGTAAAATATTGAAAAAAAAAAGTTTATAAATTCAAACATGTCACTACAACAAAAACTGCATTTAGTGGCACTATGTTAGTGTCATTTTTTATAAAAATGACACAAAAATTCATTCTAATGACATTTCATAAAAAACAACTCAACCACAAGTAAACCAAAATTCTTTAATGTTACATTTTAAAGGGATGCCACTAAATATAAGTAGTGGTGTCACTGAATTAAGAAAATATTGTAGTGTGTACTAATTTTTTTATTATATATTTTTTTGTTATTATAAATTCAAACATGAAAAATCATGTATCACATGAACGCACGTGCCCAACCACTAGTATATATAAGAAAAATGGCATTGGCAAAATCACTTACATCGAAGAATTCGTTTCCAATTCTTGATTGAGTACTTTCTATAAAAAAATTTTACTTTTGTAATTTATGGCTAATTTTAAATATTTCTTTACAACTTGAAATTAGTGCTATAAAATGAACTAATTCAACTTATATTCAGCTTATTAAAAATTGATTTGAGATTGACTTGTCATATAAACAAGTCAAATTTGAATACATTTTAAAATTTATTAAATTCTTAAGTCAAGTTTAAATAATCTACTATTCACTACAAGAAAATGCACAATTGGCGACCAAAAAAAGCATTTTCGTCGCTGAAAAGTGTAGAAATGGCGACTAAAATCAGTTTAGTCGCCAAACCTAAGAACTTTTGCCGACTAAATCAGTTTTGTCGCCGAATATGGGTCTTTTAGCGACTAAAAGTCGGTTTAGTCGCCGAATATAGTACTTTTAGCGACTGAAAAAATTTTAGTAGCTAAAAGGCACGGTTTTTGGCGACTAAAACCATTTAGTCGCCAAATCTATAGGTTTTGGCGACTAAAAAAAACTTTAGTCGCCGAATATAGGTCTTTTACCGACAAACAAATTTTTAGTAGCTAAAACCTGGACAAATGGCGACTAAAACTGATTTTAGTCGGCAAAACTCGAGCTTTTGGCGACAAAAAAAGGGTTTAGTCGCCGATTGTAGTATTTTTGGGCGGAAATTCAATTTTTTAGCGACAAAACAGAATTTAGTAGCCAAAAAGCATCAAATTGGCGACTAAAATTCATATTTAGTCGCCAAAAGTGTTCTCATATTTTTTTTAGTAAATACTTTATTTTTTTACATTAAATACATTAAATAAAAATAATTATTTATATTTATAGTTTGTACTAAAATCGGAAAATTTAGTATATAAATAATATATGTTGCAATTATATTCGCGTGAGAGTGTAGTGGCATAGTGGGGAAAAGAGTGTTGCTGAAAGTTGACACACCTGTGAAGTCAGTGGTCACAGGTTTGAATCTTGGTAGACGCAGGGGAAAAAAATTTTTTTTTTTTAAAAGACTTTCAGCGACTAAAGTTATTAGTCGCCAAAGGTAAAAATAATAAAATAAAAAATTAACTATTGGCGACAAACGGTTTAGTCGCCAAAGGTAAAATGCCAAAAAATGAAATTGACTATTGGCGACTAAATCTTTAGTCGCTGAAGACCTGTCTATTGGCGACTAACAGATTTTTAGTCGCCAAAAGCATCCGCGACCAGATTTTGGCGACAAAATGGGCGACTAAAATTTTTAGTCGGGGAAAGCGAATTTGTGACATTTGGCGACTAAAATGGGACCTTTGGCGACTAAAAATTTAGTCGCCAAAGGTGTTTTTTTTTGTAGTGATTTGGCATGACTAGGTTATATGCATTATTAAAAAAATTAATTTTATTTGAGCTCAACTCGTTATCAATTTGATTAAAACTCGTTTGAGATTGATTCAAAATTAAACAAATTAAATTTAAACACATTTTAAAGTTCATTAAATCTTCAAATCAATTTTAAACAATTTACTACGCTCAATTATTTTCATTTAGAGTCATGTCTTGAAACTTCGCAATCCCAAAATCAACTCAAGCAAAATGGTAGATGTGTTTTTCAAAATTTAATAAGCTAATAATGGAAGGAGAGTTGCTACAATTCTAAATTACTACATAAAGGATGTTAGAATGTTTGTCACACTCCATAAAATCTTTTGAAGTAATCTATCAAATATTTACCAACCCAATACTTTAATCCTTTTTAATTTTATTTGAACACATTTTTAAATTTATTATATTTTTAAGTCAAATTTAAATTCAGCTTGTGTATAATCCTATTTTGAAACTTCGCTATCCCAAATTCAACTTGGGCAAAATGGTAAATGTGTTTTTCAAAATTTTATAAGCTAACAATGAGAGGGGAGTCGTTAGTTGAATATAATTCTAAATTAGTGAATAAAGATTTTTTGTCGCTCTATGATCTTTTGATTCACTTTATGATCTTTTAAATTGGTCACCAACCCAATTCTTTAATTAATTAACAAAAAAACAATTCTTTAATCCTCTTTAATTTTGTTTGCACCCGAATAATAAGTATTCACAGAGACATCTCCTTCTGATGTTATTTGACCAAATATTATTAATAAATAAATTACATCACTAACATAGCTCCAAATAAAACAAAATAATCATTGCATAATTAATTACTTTATCCAATTTATTTTAACTAATTAATTTATCCAATTCAAATTCACTGCTGTTTGGTTTAGGTTGGAAGTCACTCTTTTTGAATATTTTAAAAAAATATTTTTTTTTTTTGAGAATCCAATTCCGTCCATTAGGCAATATTTGCTTGTTTAGCTGACAAAAGCACTTGACTTTTCCATTAAAAAAAACAACCCCGCTGGATACACCCAGTGGGGGTCGACCCCCAGTGACGTGGGGCGCCCCCACTGGTCAGTTTTCAATTTTTTTTTTTTTTTTCTTTTCTCCAATTCCACAATGTCATGTGGCACTGGGGGTCACTGGGTGTAATGTTTACTGGGGGTCGGAAGCATTTTGGTAAAAAAAATTACATTAAGCAATATGTGTTTGGTTTCAAGACATGACTCTAAATGAAAATAATTCAAATTACATTTTTTTTTTTGGGAATCCAATTCTGTCCATTAGGCAATATGTGTTTGGTTTGTATTTGTAGAATAGTTTTTGAGATAAAAAAGTATAAAAACTTGTTTGGTTTGTCTTTTTCTAAATATTCTCTCTAAAATAACTTTGGTTTTTTTTGTAGAGTAGTTTTTGAGATAAAAAGTACAAAAACTTGTTTGGTTTGTTTTTTTCGAAATATTCTCTCTAAAATAACTTTGGTTTTTTTTTTTTTTGTAAAGTAGTTTTTGACAAGCAATTCAAATTACATTTTTTTTTTTGGGAATCCAATTCTGTCCATTACGCAATATGTGTTTGGTTTGTGTTTGTAGAGTAATTTTTGAGATAAAAAAGGACAAAAACTTATTTGGTTTGTCTTTTTCTAAATATTCTCTCTAAAATAACTTTGGTTTTTTTTGTAGAATAGTTTTTTAGATAAAAAGTACAAAAACTTGTTTGGTTTGTTTTTTTCGAAATATTTTCTCTAAAATAACTTTGGTTTTTTTTTTTTGTAGAGTAGTTTTTGAGATAAAAAAAATACAAAAACTTGTTTGGTTTGCCTTTTTGTAGAGTAGTTTTTTAGATAAAAAGTACAAAAACTTGTTTAGTTTGCCTTTTTTGCAAACATGTTTCAAAAGTAATCCTGAAAATTGGATAACCAAACACATTTTTGAGAGTTTTTTTGAAAAAATTTGTTTAATTTGGTTACTCTTAAAAAAGTGTTTGTAGAGTATATTTCTAAAAAATTTCTTCCAAAATCAAACACAGGTTTGATTACTCTTAACATTTGCCAACATATTAATTTTTGGGGCTGACCTTCTTTCCAGGATGCTGTTTGGGCCTGGGCTGTGAAGCCCACTCTAGATATCGTTTCGATTATTTAAAATGTTCATTTTGTTGAGTCTTGTGAATATATCATTTATAAAAAAATTAAATTAATTTGATATTTGTAACTTACTCATTTTATTGCATTTGTATCTAAAAAAAATGAATACTCTATTTTTAAAAACACATTGATCATTAATTTTTTTGAAGATAAACTCGATAAAATGAAGGAGTTACGAATATTGGATCAAACTAATTTTTTTTAATAGATGATATACACGTAAAGCCCGATAAAATAAACAATTTATATCATTGAAACCAGACAAATGATGCACTCTACGAGCCTGAATAACACCTTCCAATTTAGATTTAGATAAAAGGAAAACCCAACCCTAATTTTTTTAACCTACTCATAAAAACGAGTCAAAAACCAAAGGACTTTCTCACCCAACTTTTTCACTAGCAAGATTATTATTTTTTTATTTTTTTCAAACAACTCCATTTTTCTATTAAAAAAAAAGAAGGATAAATTATAAATACACCTCCTAAGGTTTGCTTAAAATATAAATTGTCTCCTGTGGTTTGAAAAATTACAAATACCTCCCTATCAGAATTTTTTATTTAACAGAATTAATTAAAAAAGTAAAATTTCTAACTGTTCACCTATACAATAATAAAATTTTCTGAATTATTAATTGAAATAAAATTTTAACATTATTAAAAAATGTTAATTAACTTGATAATTTATTAATAAAATGACCTATTTGTTATGAAATTAGAAATTTTAGAGGGACATAATGTAATTTCTAGAACTAAAGAGGGTAATTTGTAATTTATCTAAAAAAGAAATATGGAATTGGATGTGGATTTCATAATAATCATCATCATCAAGGTATACATTCCTCAAAAAATATAAAAAATCATCAAGAGTCTACCACTCATTTGATAAAGTTAAAAATGATAAAAATAATTTGTATCAACAAGAGTTTTTAAATTCTATTACACCAGGAGGAATGCCCCCACATGTATTGCATTTGAAAGTTAATGTCCCAATTATATTTTTGAGGAATCTTAACCCTTTCTGCTATTTTGTGCAATGGCACAAGGCTACTGTGTTGAGGTTTGAATGATAATTTCATTGATTCAGAGATTTTAACAGGACATTTCAAAAGCACAAAAGTTTTTTTGCATCGCATTCCATTAAAACTCCAAAAAAATCAAACTTTCATTTGAAATGACTTGTACACAATTTTCAATTCGCCTTAGTTTTGCTTTAACAACAAACAAATTACAAGGCCAGACAATTCCACTTGTGGGCATTTACCTTTTGGATCATGTATTCAACCATGGACGGTTATATGTTGCTTTATCTAGAGGAATGTCAAATCAGACAACAAAGTCTTGGTTAAAAAAGGTTCAATTAATAATGAAGAAGTGTATACTTGCAATGTAGCGTACAAAGATGTTTTATTACCAAATAATTGATACATGGGATACGTACCAAACATGCTCTTATTTCAATTAATTTGATAGTCATTTTTTTATTTATACTGCATCTTTATATGTAATTGTTGATTATAGGAATACTTGAAAAAATAAAACTAATTCAGCTTTGGGAGAGTTTTCAAAAGGAGACCGATATGGTACATACCAAACATGCATCTTTATATGTAACTGTTGATTATAGGAATACTTGAAAAAATAAAACTACTTCAGTTTTGGGAAAGTTTTCAAAAGGAGACCGATATAGTTGCGGATAAGAAAGTTAAAAACAAGGTATTTTTTCAACTTATTCGAATAATTACTATAATATATTTTGTTGATATTTGTCCATGTATATTTACATTTAACCTAACAACATTTACATACATTTTGGGTTGATTATATCTTTGAAAATCATAATGTAGGTCAAACAGTTCTCCATATACAGTATTGGATGGAGATCTCTATTGAAGTTGACAAAACACAATTAAGAAAGTTAATTGTGCAAGAGCTTTTAGCGTTAGTATGATAACATATTTACAATATATTATAAGTATAACTTTAACATGTTTATATACTAATAGTTAATTTAATTTTTTTAACAGAAATCCTGTCATAATTGAAAATGCAAGCATAGAAAGTAGAGATAATATGGACATACATGTGGTAAATTGATAATTCTTATGAACTTTACTACTATGAGTGTGTATATATGCAAATTTATCAATTATTATGTCAAATAATCGACTTAAGTGAAATGTTTTATTTCAGTTTTATAGGCAACGATTGATACAAAAACTAAAAACTTACAATGACATGTGCAATACTGTTACAAAATAATCAACTTACATATTTGTATCCAAACCAAAATTTTCTTACTTCAATTTTTATCAACTCAATCTTATTGTGAAAACAATTTGAATGAATTGTTGGAAGGACATGTGATTGGGATTATGTCAATCCATGTCCAAATGTAAATTTATAACTTTTTAGTTTCGTTTATAAAAACTTCAAAAATATTTACACTTTGAATCTTCATACATAACGCAATTAGCCAATTACAAAAAAAAAAGTTATGCTTGCAATCTATTAATTAAAGTACATTTATTTTTGAATTTAACATGAAATTTTATTTTAATCTTTATATAACAAACGAAAACAATACTAATTTTTTTAATGTATCTTATATATTGTTTACAGGATTTATAATTTCCAGTCTCATGTCAACGCCAAATTGAGATGTTTTATGAATTCATAATGTGTATATATATATGTTTTTTGGGTGAAAATTAGGAAATATTTTAATTTTTTTTTTTGTATATATTACATTGTACATATTTTATTTATGAAATATATTAAAAGTAAATGTTATATTACACATGGTTAGAAATATTTAACTTGCATTACATTACACTCATAATACATATACATATTATTATAAAAATATTAAAAGTAAATTTTATATTGCACATAGTTAGAAATATTTAACTTGCATCACATTACACTCATAATACGTATGTATATTATTATAAAATATTAAAAGTAAACATTATATTGCACATAATTAGAAATATTTAACTTGCATTACATTACCCTCATAATATGTATGTATATTATTATAAAAAAATATAAATTACACAATATAATTTTTTTTTTTTTAGATTTGCGCACGCATCGTGTGTGCCTCGGTCTCTAGTATATTTTATGGGAAAGCCTATACCATATACACCCTATCACAAATTGATATAATTTTATTATAAAATTTCATAACATGAATTACAAAATGTATAACCTCACCACAAATTAATGTAACAAAATTTCTAAAATTTTGCAATTCATGTAACAAAAATTTGTGATTTAATTACAACATTTTTTTTGTTATGTCAATTTGTAATGATGTTACGACATTACACATTTTTTAATTAATGTCATAAAATTTGTCATAAGATGCATAGGATGCACACCAGAGAGTTTTCCATGTATTATATATGCATCATCACTATTTCAAAGTGCTTTCAGGATTAGCTTCAATATGTTTATTTTGGAAATATGATTAAAAATCATCTTTTAATCTATTTTAAATCACATCATCTCTCATATTTTTTACACGTTTTTTAAAAAAAATAAAAAAACTAACTTTTAACCATCTTCACATAGTGTTGCCAAAAATATATGCAAGTAAGAATCCAAAGATCAATCTAACTTTTATCTATAGTTTACAAGCAACCAGGAGCCCAAGCATCTGCACTTCCCTCCCTCTGAATAATAGTCCAAATGAGTCCAAGCTCAATCCAACTTTCAGTTATAGTTTGAGAAGTCCGGACACTGACACGGAACATTTTTTTGAAAAATGCACGACAAAAATTTTCAAATATATATATATATAAAAGACACGACGCATAGAAACTCATGCAAAATATATAATTTTATATATTTAATTTATATATACTAATATTTATTCTCATCAAATTCATTAATCTTATTCAAAATATATATATATATACCAACCTTGGGTGTCCGTTAACTTGTCTCCGAAGTGTCCCCAACTTGTTCCAGAGTGTCCAACAAAAACAAAATGGTACACTTTCTCCAGCGTGTCCAACGAGTGTCTGGAATATCCTTGCTTCATAGGCTATAAACATGGCTACAAATCATTTGCCCAAATTATTAAGTAATAACCAAATCGGTACAACTGAAAAAACCTAATATAAGCCACAGAATACAGCAATTAAAAATCAACATGTTCAAAGGAAGCATAAACACAAATGGAAATGTGTTGGCTGGAAAACCCAACTGCTTTGCAATAAAGAACCATATGAAACTCAAGGTGCAATAGATCATTTTTAGCACTAGATTTGAGACCTTTACTTCAAATCCCAAACAAAGGTCAGATTTACACACATAGTATAGTCAGATCAATTCCCAGCAAAGTACAAACCAAAAAAGCATCTTGTGCAAATCAAATTCAGAACCATATATCCTTAACTTTTAAAGGTTAGTAACTTTCACTTCCTTGACCACAAATGGGCACACGTAGCTCAAATCACAACAAAACCAATTGACAGAAACGACATACCATGATGGAAAGTGGCTGATTTCAGTTCCTCAGGAATGCTACAGTAGTCACACGTGATCCTTCAGATCCCCCGAACATGAATGTTGGATATGAACGAACATGATCAAGGAAGCGGAATAGAGGAGGATCTCTGCCAGCCTCTTGGTCCACGATGGTCCCAGCAGCTTCTTGGGAGGCACCAACTCTTCTTTGATTAAAATTATCCACTTCTTGCACCAATTCATCTTTCGTACTGTTACACGATGTAATCACCTGCCATAATGTTCAACAAGAGTGAAAGATAAAACTAGCAAAGGGTTACTTGTCTACGAATTGCTTAGAATTTGGATTTTAACTAGATAAGTTTCTGAAAGAAAATGACTTCAATTGTAAAGCAAGGATTACTTATGTGAAGAATGATTATCATTTCTTAAGGTACTATGCAAGATGGCAGTACCTTCAACAGAAAAATAAGAGGATATGCCAGTCCAATTTATAGTACCTAGAACAGGTTTGATTTAAAAAAGGAGATTAAATGGAGTACAGATACTCACCAATATTCCATCAGATGCCACCAACCTTGAGACTGAATCCCAATACATGATTCTGAACAACAAGAATAAATTCATTTAGTCCAACTGTCCTTGCACATTGTAGGTCAGTGAATGAAGAGCGAAGAACATTGAGAACACAGAAACATCCACAGAAATTGCAGAGATATATGAAAAAATAAACTACATTTTCTCATATGTTTGTGTTCCCAGTTATTATAACAAATGTAAGACAGCTTGGGCATTATTGATCACACATTTGAATGAATGTGCAAATATGCAAGCAAGATGGTACTTCACCTTTTGATAGGGCCATCTGGATGTAATCCAATGGCATCTAGAGTCCCCTTATCTATGACAAGTTTGTACTTCCTTTCCAACTTTGTCTCAAGAACATCATCAACCTGGAAACAAATCAGAAGCAAACAAATCAAGGTCTTCTTCAAAAGGGGAATGCAATAACTGACAAGGTATAACAGGAAGATTCAGTTTGCAAAGAAACTAATATTAGCATATGGACATTTTTATCTCATTAAGCATATTAATGTGAATTGCAGTCTGTGCTGAAAAATGATTTATTAGTTATGACAAGGAAGTAATATTGCTATAACTGGTTAACAAGAGGCTATTCAGATATCCCCATGGAACAGAAACAGAAGTAACTAATACCTTGTGTATAACTCAAATAGGAATTGAAAAGAACAAAGAAAAACAGAATCAATCTGGTTAGCATGAAGAATCAGATCGAATTATTTTGGGAGTAAAAGCCACCCTAAAAATCTTGATTGTATTTAGGAATTAAAAATCTATCATCTTAATTGTTAGGATTTTTCAGCACAAGACTAGGTATATCATAAGACCAATGATGATGTATGATGACAATGAGTTAATTCTAGAATTATAATTAGGGCAACCTACTACTGAAGATAATTTGAATTTTTCGTATGCAGGGGCTTTGCAGATGTGATGAACAGCTGAGTTTCATCTAGTAAAAGCTTAGAGGAGGTGAGTGATGTTGTCATTATTAACCACAAGTGACGCAGAAACGCTACAAAATCTTTCAATCTTACCCCTAATTTCTATAATTCCAATGATCAATGAACAAATTCTCCACCCAGTTATTGCAATCAAATCCTGAACTCTTCATATAAATGGGGAAACGTTAGTTTTCAGACTGACCAACATTGTCTACAGATGAAGAATGGCAGTTATATGTGACTGGCTGTGATATTTAAATCTTTTGCTCCACTAGTAGAACTCAGCTGAACAACCAAGAATTCAAGATATGGAAATCCTATACATCACCATTTTTTCAATTGTAACCCAACATTAGAGTGCTCTGTTTCTAGTTATAGAGCTAGTGCTAGTCCAGTACCAGTTGAAAAGGGGGATGAGTAATTTGTAAATACAGAAAGGTTTTTATTTCCTTGGCACTTACTCAAATTCAAGGTTAGTTGATCACTCCATGGCTTACCAATAACAGAAATCAAAAGGGCAGAAAAAACTGCATAGGAATGAAAGAGGATACAGGGCCATCATTCCAATGTAATTGCAAAGTTCTCTCATACCAAAAACTTAATGTTGGTGAATCCACCACGGTCAGCAAGGTTTTGAGCAAGGTCAATTGCTCCTTCACTGTAATCAGTTCCGGTGAGATCTGAGAACCTGAAACCAAAAAGATCAAAAATTGGTTTTCTTCTTACAATCTTCACTAGATTTTAAACATGTTAAAACAAATTGGAGAAAAAAAAACAATTGATCACACATCTAATTAAAGTGTGTAATTTGTTTCATCGCAGACATATATAGTCTGCATATTCAACCGCTGAAGTCTTCTAGGTGCCAATGAAAATCACCCAATAATGGTGTTCTAGGGCCAACTCAGGAAAGATATTGATTTATATCCCTGGCTATAGGATTTTTCAGTAAGTTTCATTCACAATCATAGGTTGTGTTTACTCAGTTTTACTCAGCTAGTAGTTATTCTAAATAAAAGGAATATATTTATTATGATGAGCTAAATGGAATTTACAAGAACTACAGCAAGAAGACAAAAGGTAAATGTAAGAAGTTAAGAACAGAAAAGAAATCACATACAAGATTTGACAGCCTCCAAATCACAAACATACTGAACAAGCAATCTCCATTCCGTGAAATGATCTGAAAGAAACTCCTACATTAAGGCAGACAAAAATACCAAGATGCCAATATTCATGGAACTTTCCATTTCCTACATTTACTTCCTTCGTCTTTGACAACTTTTATATTCCATTCTTTCCGTATGGACCAAAATGTGACACAGATAATATTTCATAGAACTAGGAGATATATGTCCAACAATTCTAATAGAACCCAACATCTCCTCAAGAGTCCAACAGGCTCCTCAAGAACCCAAGCAAAATAGTTAACAGTAAAGCCACCATAAATCCAAGACAATTGTTGTCTGCCAAGATCCTGTCATTTACTGTCCATTCAATATTTTTTGTACTGTTCCCAGATGATGGGCCTACATCAACCAACCGGGACACATTCATCAACTTTAAAGAGAGTAGATGATAAAACATTAACCTAACTTTGCAATTTTAAAAACTCAATTATGACAAATTAATTGCTTTCTAACTGAAATTTGCGCAGAAGACTAGAGCAGCAGGAAAAGTTTAAAATTTACCCCTGCTTAGCAAGTTCTTGTAGAAGCAGACCATTGCCAGTGCCAATGTCAAGTACACTCCAACTAGACAAATCTTTGTCATTCTGTTGAACAGGCCCAGATTTGTCATCATCAACATGATTCACCAAGTGTCCTTGTGAAAAGTCAGTACACAAGCTTTTGGTCCAAGAAGCAACAGTCTCCATAACATCAGCCCCAAACCTATAGAAACAGTGTATCAAAAGTAAGAGTTAGCTTTCTTCATACTCTCAAAGAAAGACACAATTTCTATTTCCTCCACCACTTTCCCTTTTTTCCTGAGGGAAAGAGTGAGGGCTGGGGATGAGTGTTTGCCCGTGTGTGTTTTAGCTACAAGCCTACAATTTGTTAATATTGAACAAATTTGTTTGGTCCAGATCAGAGATGACAAAAGCTCATAACCGCAATCATGCTGTTAGAGTATTCAGTGAGAGCCCTATGATTACCCTTTAGCTCCAAGCCGATAACAACAAGAACTTTATTCTCATATTTACAAATTGATAGCATTCTCAAAGAATTTATTACTACATTATAGTGATAACTGAGTTGAACTTCCTCTCTCAAACAAAAACGAACCAAAAAGAAGAAGAAAAAGAATTCTAATGTGGGAATATACGGTTAATAGCAACTACCAAGGATACTCCTTTTCCACCAGGTACAAGACAATGACCTTAATAATTGGGTAAAGACAGTAAAGTAACACTTACAATCCCTAAAGAAGAAGATCAAAGAGAAGTGACAATAGTCAGAGCAAAACTTACCAAACTTCACCAGCATGGCCATGCTCACGAAAATTCGCCAATTCATCTGCATAAGTGGCATCCCAATAACTTTGGAAACCCAACATGGATGTAACTGTTTCAGCATCAGGCTCCTCTTTATCAGAACTGTTCATGAAAGCAAATTAAAACTCAAAAAGGCTATACTCAGATTATAATAATAGACCTCTTTTCCCAACTTTAGTATTATTAAACAAATCTCCTATTCTCTCCACTCAAAAAAACAGTACAAACCCAGGCTCAGAGTTGGCTAACAGCAATAATAGTCATACACAATCTACCTCTGATCTCTTCCTATTACCATCAAGTTCCATAATAGGGTTGTTTGGGATGATCTAAATAAGTGTACTTTTTGACTTTTTATGAAATATAGGTTGGGTATAGATTGGGTTTGAAGTAATTTGATAGAGAGGTGATGTGATTTAAATAAGATGATGTGACTTAAATATGACAGTGACTTTTTGACTTTTTTAGGACATCCCAAACAAGGCCTAACAACCAAAACAGCATTTGTCAAAAAAAAAAATAATAATAATAATAATCTCTCCATCCCGAATTGTTTGTCTATTTTCCGCATCCATACCCGTTAATCGGGTCAATAAATAATGTATTTCGTAAAAGAAGTTCATAACTTTTTTCATAAATTAAAAGATCTAGTTCTTGTAGAAAATGTCTTCCGAATCATTGAAAAAATAGTAAATTAAAAAAAATAAACAACTTTTCCAGATGTCTAGGATAGTAAAAATAATTAGAGAAAAAAAAAGGATCAAAAGTCATAATTAAAATGAATCAAACCAATCAGATATTGACAATTATGAATTTGAAGATCTGAACATAATACAAATCAGCTCCTCATAGTTCCAATTTATAAATTTTTAGGGTCCATTTCGTCAACAAATTTAGGAATCAAACAGTTAATTGAATCAAAGCAAAGAGAAAAAATTTTACTCCTACAAATGCACTGACCTCAAAATTAGCACAAAAGCCCTAACTAGACGAAATTCACCAGTTCCTAATGCAAATCCGATATCAAAATTCAGTTTTTTTTTCACGTTCCCCTAATTTATCAGCAATTGAACAAAGAGAATGAAGTAATTTGCAAGCATTGTGGAAACAGCTATGGACCTGTAATCAGAGGCGGCGCGGAAGGTGGCGGTGGAGAGAGCTTCGGCAGCGTCGGCGTGTCGTTGATCGTCGTCGAGAGTACTACCGTAGTCGCTCTTAATGGACCATGAGTCCGCCGCCACAGACGGTCGTCGTCGGAGATTAGATCGGTTGTGGTCAAAGCTCGCGCCTGCGAGACCTCGGAGTCTTCCGGCGGTAATCGGATCCCGGCCATAAGTTATAGAGAGGGAGAGAGAGAGAGAGAGAGTAACAATGGAAATGGCAAGGGTTTTGCAGAGAGAGATGGTGGAAAGAGCAACGATACTGAGAAGGGAGTGGACAAGGATGAAATGGAAGAGAGAGGTACGTATGAGTCTTGTTTTTGTTTATGCTAAATTGCAATCGCCACCCCTTAGATTTGTAAAAAATACAGTTAATTCTATACTTTTAATATAATTATATTGATTTTTTTAGTAAAATTAAAATAATTAAAATTAATATAGATGGTAGGTAAATACTAAAATAAATAAAGATGAATATATATATTTTAATAAAAAAATATGATAATTATATTTTTTTCATTTGTATAATTAATGAATTACTAATGAAAAATGAACTAACTGTTATGTTAATTAAAATCTCATAAAAAAATAATATAATTATGTTAAAATGTAAGAATTAGTACAAATATAAAAAAAAAGTAAATTAAATTCATCTTCTTTCATGTTTA
This sequence comes from Camellia granthamiana, assembly GCA_036172215.1. Lineage (NCBI taxonomy): Eukaryota > Viridiplantae > Streptophyta > Magnoliopsida > Ericales > Theaceae > Camellia > Camellia granthamiana. The sequence goes on along the minus strand of CM069906.1, from coordinate 16,030,439 downwards.
GAAAAATAATTAGGCGTGATTTGAAAATAAGTTATTTTAGTAATTTTTTCTACAATATAAGGTGAAAAAAATTAATTAGTGTGTTTGGTTTTAGTTTTCTGAAAATTGAGTTTTTATTTTTCGTGTTTTTTTTGTTTTTAATGAATATTTTTAAAATTTTAAGTAATTTTTTTACTTTTTTAAATACACCTTACTTAGATTATTCTAAAATAGTAAAATATTTGTGAAAAAATATTTTTAAAAATTAATAAATACACAAAAATACAAAAATATACTGAATTTATATTTTTTTGTATTTTTTTTTGGTACTTAGTGTATTTTTTAAAGATTTTTTTTTACAAATATTATGCTTTTTAAGTGTATTTATGTTAGGTGAGTCTAAAAATTAAAAAAAATGTTTAAAATATTAAAAAAATTCATTAAAAACATTAAAATACAAAAAATAAAAAAAGTAGAATTTTCTAAAAACTGGAACCAAACAAGCTTATGTTTTCAATATTTTTGATTTCTTAAAACAAAACAAAAAAAAGTACATAAAGTAGAGAGGAAATAAACTTTTAGACTTTTTTTAATATAATTCTTTAACTTTTTGATTTTTGTGACAATTTTTTTTTACTTTTTGAATATTTATGAGTGATGTTAGAGACACAAAGAAATTTATTAATAAAATTACCAAATATCTCACATATCATATCTATGTAAGACATTTGATAATTTGTCAATAAATTTCTTCAGGTTTGTAACATTTTTCTTTTTTGAACTTACCAAATTTATCCTCACTATTAATGATTTTGGGTCATGCTAAACGGGTGAGTCCAATCTATTCCAATTGTAGATTGTTTAATATTGTCCAATCTAGTCTAAAAATGTGTTTAAATACGAATTTTTATTTTTATTTGATGTGATCTGAAATCATTTTTAATTGACTTGATTAGCATTGGAGTTCACCTAACTTAAATGTTTTTTACATATAAAATTATCGAGTCAATAAAAAATTAATGAGTGTTAAAAGTATCTAAAATTAACTAATTTATATAATTATTTAATTTCAAATAAATTGTACCGAACCAAATATAATTAAGTTTAAGTAATTTATTTCATTTTACAGTGGGAGGGATGAACATTGATTGGTTGGGCCTATATTAAAAAAATTAGAAATTTCATGTCCAAATTTCACATCACATTTAAAATCTCTTATCAAACACAACCCCAAAATAATAAATTTAGGTTGCATTTTAAATTTTTTTTTTTTGGATTTTATTTTTGAACGAAGACAATATTCAGTATTTTTAAATATTTTTATCAATGGAGATGAAAATGATATTTCAATATTTATACGTACAGCATTTAATTACCAAATTAAACATAATTTTCTTATGTAAAGTGGATTCTATATATTTGATGAGACCCATTCATATAAAAAAATTGTATTCACTTTCGTGATCAGTAATAAATATTTTAAAATGCATTGTACTAAATAATTAAAAAACCAACGAAATCACGAAAACTCAAAATTAACGGTTTATAGATGTGTATAGATCTGTGATATCATTATATATACAACATTTTGTTGTTGTTGTTGTTGTTTTTTTTAATTTTTATGGGAGACAAGATTATACATTTTAAAACTTGTTTAACAAATTTTAATTAAAAAAACTAGATAAATTAACAACACTCTTCCACACACCCATGATAAAAATAAAAATAAAAACAGAGGAATTAACCCATTTCATCAACACCCTCCATCACCTCGACCAAACAGGTTCTTCCACAATCGTCTCCAACAACGGTTTCCTCGACCTGCACACAGACAACCTACGCTTCATAAACTCCGCCGCCAAACCATCTTCCACGTCATCCTCCTCCTCCTTCTCCTTCTCCGGCTCCGGCGCCACCCTAAGAATTCCCCCGGCGGCCGCGGCGGAGACCTTGTTGGCGGCGAGGAAGAGTGGGCCCAAGTCGGCGGAATTGATGACGGAATTGAATCTCTTCATGGGGAACATGAGGTAGACGTTGGAAGTCTCGAGGTCTTCGTTGGCGTTGAGGGCTGAGAATCTCCAGCCGATTTGGAGAGAGAGAGAGTTGACGAGGAAGAAGTTGGGTTTCTCGAGCATGAGTTCGGCAGCTTTGATGGGTTGGTGGAATTGTTGGGTTTTGCCATTTGGGAAGATTACTGTTGGAGCTTTGCCTGGTGAGGATGATAGGGTGCAAGAGATGTAGTTCCCCATTTGAGAGAGAGGGTGGGTTTAAAGACAATTGGAAATGGAGAAGATGAAGTGTTCAAAGCTTTTGGGAGATGGAGGTGGAGATGGGTAGGATTGTGAAATGAATGTGCAATGTATATAAGGGGATGGAAAGAGTCTGTTTGGAACATCAGTGATAAAGACAATGGCTTTTATTATTATTATTATTATTATTTATTCTATTGTTCACTCAAATTGATGCGAACACTTGTTGTCAATTTTTTTTTTTTTTAAATGCCTGCCATAGACGAAAATTGTCAATTTCTGTTATTTTTTATAAATGCCTACAATAGTTGAAATTTGTCAATATAAGAAAATTGTGTGAAAATTAATTCATATATTGAAAATTTCCTGATTTGTGCATCCACGAGTGGTTTGTATAAATACAATCAGTGTGTTTGGTTTGAGTTTTTTGGATTAAGTTTTTTAAAAATTGAGTTTTTTGATTTTTGTATTTTTTTGTTTTTAGTGAATATTTTTAAAATTTTAAATAATTTTTTTACTTTTTTAGATATACCTTACTTAGATGTATCTAAAAAGTAAAAAATTTGTGAAAAAATATTTTAAAAAATTAATAAATACATAAAATTACAAAAAATGTACTGAATTCTCGTATTTTTTTTATATTTTTGGTATTTAGTGAATTTTTAAAAGGTTTTTTTCACAAATTTTTTACTTTTTAAGTATATTTATGTTAGGTATGTCTAAAAAGTAAAAAAATTGCTTAAAATATTAAAAAAATTTAGTAAAAACAAAAAAATACGAAAAATAATAAAGTAGAATTTTCTTAAAAGTGTTTTTGGAAAAATGGAACCAAACAAACTGAATAAATTTTCTCAATTGCAACCTGAAAAATTATGAATTTAAATTACAAAAATAATATTTTTACATGTAGAGATAAAATTATGAATTTAAATTACAAAAATAATATTTTTGCATGCAGAGATAAAGTTAGGGATTGTAACATTTATAAGTAACCCTTTGGTCACTAAATCTTTCTTAAAGAGGGGTCTTAAGCTCTACTTTTAGAAGTTGAATAAGTTGTAGAGTAGGTATGAGTTTAATTCAGTATAGGTGCTAATCTAATAACTAATTGTGCATTGAGATGCACTAAGATTGTTTGATCTTATTTGCACAAATATTATAAATTATTTTATATTAAGAAAAGTTTGGTTAATAAGTGTTCATAAGGTAATAATAAATAAATAATAATAATAATAATAATAAAAGTGCAATGAGATTGATCTTATTTGCACAAATGTTTATAAATTAATTTATGTTAAGAAAAGTCTAGTTAATAAGTGTTCCAAAGATTAAAATAAAATAAAATAATTGATGAACACAAAATTAAAATTACAATTAAAATTAAACCATTTCTAACATTTATATTTATTTTCAAAATGGTTTTTTAATTAATTTCAATATTAAATAAAAAAAAATGTCTAAAAAAAATTATATATAACAATTCTGAAGTACGAATAGATCAAGCCAGTTGTATGTTTGGAATTGGGTTGACAATAGTTGAGTCCGCGTCTGGTAAAGTAACAAACTGTGTCGTTTCATATAAATATAAACGATCGTGCTACGTAACTCGAAACCGCGGCTCGACACCAAAACGACGTCGTTTTGGTGTCGAATTTTTTTATTTTTTTTTTTATTTTTATTTTTTTTCTTTCTTTCTTCCTGGTTTTTTCTGGTTTTTGGTTCAGGGAGAAGAAGAGAAGAAGGGAGGAGGAGGAGGAGGAGGAGGGAGGGAGGGGAGGGGGCCATAAAAATGGCTGGAGGAGGAGTCGGGGCCGGCGCTGCGACGATCGGAGCTTCTGTGCGAGGCGGTGACGGCGACGAGGCGAGGCGGCGGCGAGGCGACGAGCTCTGATCGGCGATCGGCGAGGCGGGGCGAGGCGGTGGCGGTGGTGCCTCCTTTTTCTCTTCCCTCTCTTTCTCTCCCTCTCCCTCTCCCTCTCGAGCCATTCGAGCCTGATAGCTTCGAGCTACCAGGCATTTTCCAAATATAAAAGGAGATAAAAGAAGAGGTTTCTGTTCAGTTTATTGTGTGGATTAAAACGTATTGTTAAATTTGTAAAATTTATTATGGGTCTTTTTTTAATTATTCAAATCGTTGAAGATGTAAAACTTGTCAAGTACTTTATATCTGTAAAAAATCACGTTAATCAGATATCAATAACTCTTTGATCGAAATACTCTCCCAAATATAAATATTAATTTCTGTGTGGGTGAAAATCTGACCACACTGCCAACTTAGTATTCAGTTGGAGAGCACTGGCAGAATAGATGACACCTGTCTAACCTGCAACAGAAAGAGAAGATTCTGGCGGTGGTTCGTCCACCCGGGGGTACTCCGACGATCAAGTCAGTATATCTCTCACAGATAATCAATAGTGCAAACTCACTATTCAGAATATAAATTGCGTACCTTAGACCCACGGGGGTGCCTCTCTTTTATAGTTAACTCAATCCTAGTCCCGATAGAAGCCTGACTTCTATGAACTCTCATTCAGTGCTTACTTTGGACTCCTCAAGAGATAAGGATAGATTCCCTAAGAACATTATCCTTATCCATCTTGAAGTCTTTCCTCATTCTAGGACTCTTGTCCCTTATCCGCTTATCTCGGATTCCGATGTCTTCGGAGATAACCTCGGCCATGCCGAGATTATCTCGGCGTTACGACTAGGATACGTGGTATCTCGGCTGATACATCAGCGTCACCTTGCCATGTGTTGGTACTCAAAAATATATCCCCACAACTGCCCCTTAGGTTCTATTACCTCGGCATTCTGAGGTGATGGAACCTATATCGGTACCTCCTTCCAGTACGTTGGCTTAAATCATTTTAGTCGAGATCATTGTTTAAGGCCGACATGTCTCCCTTAAAAGAACAAGAATTCCAATGAATTCCTTCACTCGTATGAGCTGTCATGCATCACTATTCAATCGCTTCATTCACGCGTCTTATCCTCATTGGATCGTGCCCGTGACGCGCATGTAAGCCGTCTTGCGCTTGCGTGCGCTGTCTGACGAATTAGCTGTTCTAGGCGCATTAACTGCCCTTTTTTGCTGCCGTTTCAAGTTTTAACAAAAACTTTTCCCTCTTGTTTCATTTCTTCACTTTTCATTCGATACTCTTGCTTTTTCTCTCTCTTACTTTTTTCTCTCGAATCCGCCATTGTTCCAGACTTCAAGCTCTGCAACTGCCTTCATTCCTCCCTCTTGGTGAAGCTTTCGCCGTTCTGTTACTTCTGTAACCGTCGCCTGACTTCGGCGATATTCATACCGGCTTCACTTTTTCTGGTAAGCCACTGTTCCTTTCGTTTTCAATTCTCTGATGCTTTTTACTACTTGTTGCCATTACTGCTTTGTTTAAACATTCAAGTTGTGAATCTCATATCTGAGTGTGTTTATTCAACAATTTTGCCCTTGCCCATGTCTTGAATACACGCATTGTTCACCATTTTCTTGCACTTTTGCCACTGTTCTTGACCTTGTACCACTTGTACTCACTATGTTCTTGATAGTCCATCTTTGTTCTTGATTCTAAAACTTGTTCTTGTTTTCTATTTTTTGTGTCTTTGCCAGATTTGTGCCTCCAATCTTCGTTTCCATAGACTTAGGTTTGGGATTTGTCTGTAGAACCCACAATTTAGGAAAAAACTGAAACCTGCATTTACCTAAGTGTTTGCCAAGGTCCCAATAACCCTTTCAAAACATCTTCTGAAATCCAACCTCTTCGATTAAGCCAAAATCATGGGTATGTGGAAACATAGGGTAGACACCCCATCCAAACTAGAATTCTTTAGACAAGAGTTTGAAATTCCAGCTGACGTCCATTTGAGGTTGGCTGGGGATGATGACTCCATCATACCTACTAATGACTCCATGTCTTTCCCTGTGGTGGCTTTCATCGAGTGTGGACTTCGGCTCTCACTCAACATTCTTTTTCGCGAGATTATCCATTATTACAAGTTAAACCCAATGCAGTTCGCCATCAACTCCTACCGAGTTATTAATGGCATCATAGCCTTAGCAAAACAAGAAAACGTTAGGGTCACTTTAGCCGATATCCAGTATTGTTATACCATGTGTGGCCTAAAAAAGGACACGGACTATGTTTACTACCTCAAGCCGAGGTCAACGGAGTATAAAATCGTTGCCTACCTCCTAGACTCCAACAAGGGAGCTGGAGATGATTACTTTATTACTTCGGGGAATTGGGAATTTGCTCCAGATGAGGACCTCCACCTCTACGCTCTTCCTCGGACAGTTTTCGTAGAGGGCAATGGTATGAGCCCTGTGTTTCACATTTACTTGCTTTCAAAATCTTTAATACTTCAAATATTCTGATGTTTGTCTTTTCTTGCAGCTCTTCCAAAGCCAGGAAAAGACTTCCGCAAGTCCTTTTACCTAAGTCCGGGTTTAAAGAAACTACTGGACCTTCCTGTTCATAAGTGAAAGGCCCCACTGGTGCTCAATTTCATCCCGACGTACAAATCAGCTCTCCCCGACATTCCTAAGAGGAAAAAGAAGAAGAGCCTATCTCCTCCCTCTGCCACAACCCCTTTAGTTGCTATCGAATCTCGGCCAGATCAAGGATCAACTTTTGATCCAGCAGAACAGCCATCTACTTCGGCTCCATACCTGATCCCACCATCTCAACGAAAACGCCGTCGACAACTTGTTCTTGCAGTCGAGATGGGCCGCCCAAAACCAGTTGCAAAAGACCTCTTAGCCAACATTCCAACTGATGTTGATGCTCAATCAACACAAACCCTGCCTCCACCGAAGTCAAAAAGAATCAAAAAGGCTCAACTAAAGGCCAAGGTGACTCAAGTTGAGACTGAAGACACTTTGCCAATTTCTAAATTGGCTGAGAGTGGGAAGACTGCCTCTGTCCCCGTGAAGAGGTCTGCTGAAACACTTCCATCCGAATCTACCAAATCCAAAAGGCTGTGGTCATCTTCTGCAACGACCTCGGGGTCTAAAAAGCCTGATGCCCCCTGGACCCCCAAAATCACTCTGGAAGATAAGCCTGTTTTGGCTAGTGATAGCGCCAATGATATCAATGTCAGCGTTGCCCTTAGTACTGCTCTACTTCTTCCAGGCGATCTGAAGCAAAACGCCGAGTTCAATGAGTACGAGAACTACGCTCTGATGCTTCAGCGCTCTGTTCAGGTAAGTGTTTTTGCTTGGTACTTTTTCTTTCTTTCTCTTCATTTCATACTTAGAATATTTTCTAATACTTCTGTTTTCTTTCAGGCCATCCAGCATGCCCACTCTTTCTCAATACAATCTTTTGAGAACTGTGAGAAGCTAGCCGAGAAGAAGAGGGAGGTCTCCACACTTCAAAAAACCAATAAGAACTTGCAATCAAAGATGAAGACCCTGGAGGATCAGGCCGAGGTTGCTATTAAAGCCAGAGATGAAGTTGAAGAGAAGGTTGGCACTGCTGAGGCGATAAATAAAGTCCTTCAAGCCCAGCTGAAGAAGGCCAAGGAAAAAGTGGCCCAGGCCCAGAAGGAGCTTCAAGACGCCTTGGCCACCAAAGAGGCCGAAATCAAAGATGCCGACGAGAAGGCGTATGCTCAGGGTATGGCCGATGTTACGGAGGCCTACGAAAAGCAAGTCAAGCAAGCATGCAACAAGGGTTTCACCCTTGGTTGGATAACCTTGCTGAAGAAACTTGATGTCCCCGAGGACTCCCCCTTTAAAAATGTCGATGCCATTCCCTCCAACTCCAACTCCAACTCCAACTCCAACTCAATCTGATGATGACTCTGAATCTGAGGAGGAGGTTCTGGTGAGGAAGTCAAAAGATGTTGCTGGGACCAAGTATTCTCCTCAAAATGAGCAAGTCCTAGGCTTGACTCAAGATGAGGATGGTGAGGAGGTTCCTGAAGATGCTGTTCCTGAGAAGACATCAGCCGACGTCACCTTTGCCGACAAGAGCCTTGACGAAACCCTTGCCCAAATTGATGCCGAGCTCGTGGTGGAAAAGGCTGCCGAGGCGTCCTCTTAACAATCGTCTAAACTTCAAACTCAACCAACTGCTACTGCTCAAGAGCCTTAGTTTTATGTTTTGTTTTTTTTGTTTCTTTCTGAAGTAATGTAAAACTCTTTACATCGCCGACGTTCTCTTAATACAACTCCTTTGCTTTTGAATGCTTGCATGTTTACCTTGTATGCTTTCATACTTAGAATATTTTGCATATCTTCAATATACACTTTAATCCTTGTGCAACCTTCTCGGGGTGACACACCTCGGTTGTACAAACTGATGATTTATCTCGGCAAGTACCTAACTACCTTCCTCGGCGTAGTCTTGGTTTCACCTTGTAAATATAAAATTTCAGCAAGTGTTAAACCTTAGTCTTCAATCTTGTAAATTGTCCACAAATTTCAACAAGTGCTAGACATTATCTCGGTTTAACTTCAACTTGTAAATTGTCCACAAATTTCAACAAGTGTTAAACAATGATTTCGGTTTAACTTCAACTTGTAAATTGTCCACAAATTTCAACAAGTGTTAAACAATGATCTCGGTTTAACTTCAACTTGTAAATTGTCCACAAATTTCAACAAGTGTTAAACATATTCTTCTTCTCTCTGCCCCCTAATGTGAACCTGAGTTCCACTTGGGTTCTCATTATGCATGTATTCTAGAGATAATGTCAAGTATCTTGAAAAGAGAACTAGCTGAATCTTTGTTTATTTATTTCGGCAAATGGCCAAGGAACAAAGACATTCTAATGATAGAAAAATTTCAAGTTACAAGTGTTCCAAGGCCTTGGCAACTCTTTGCCCTCATTATCTTCAAGCCGATATGCCCCATTGCCCAGCACCGAGATGATTCTGTAGGGTCCTTCCCAATTTGGGCCAAGCTTGCCCTCTCTGGGAACCTTCTTGTTGCCGACGACTTTTCTTAAAACGAGGTCACCAATCTGAAATTCCCTTGGGTTAACCTTCTTGTTGTAAGCTCTGGCAAGCTGTTGCTGGTATGCTGCAAGCTGAATTGCAGCTTTCTCCCTTCGTTCTTCTAGAAGATCTAGATCTCGGGCTAAGAGTACATCATTAGTCCCGTTCTCTACCCCCTGGGTTCTGATCCCAGGGATGCCGACCTCCAGCGAAATGACTGCTTTTGTGCCATAAGCCATGGCAAAGGGGGATTCCCCTGTTGATCTTCTCGGCGTAGTCCGATATGCCCAGAGTACATTAGGCAATTCGTCTACCCACTTTTCTTTTGCTGCCTGCAGCCTCTTCTTTATTCCATCCAGAATTACTTTATTAGATGCTTCTGCTTGTCCATTGCTTTGTGAAAAGCTTGGGGTTGAAAAATAGTTCTTGATCTTGAACTTTGCACAGAAGTTCTTGATTAGCTTACTGTCAAATTGAGTTCCATTGTCTGCAACGATTGCTCTTGGAATCCCAAACCTGGTGATAATGTTCTTCCAAATGAAGTTCTTCACGTCCACATCTCGGATCCTGGCAAGAGGTTCAGCTTCTATCCATTTAGTGGAGTAATCTGTTGCTACCAGCAAGTACTTCCTTTGTCCAGTTGCTTGGGGCAGTTTCCCGACGAGATCCATGCCCCATTGGGCAAATGGCCAAGAACTGGATACAGTCTTTAGGTCTGCTGCTGGCTGGTGTATCAGAGATACAAACTTTTGGCATTGTTCACACTTCTTTACATAAGCTTCTACATCTTTCTGCATGTAAGGCCACCAATACCCCTGGGTGATGGCCCTATGAGCGAGTGATCTGCCCCCAGCGTGGCTTCCACAAATTCCTTTATGTATTTCATATAAAAAATCTTCGACTTGTAAAGGGTATATGCACCTTAAAAGGGGTTCAGTGAAGGACCTTCTGTAAAGATGTCCTTCTGCTGTTAGACTGAATCTTGCCGACTTCAATCTGATCTTGTGTGCCTCATTGCGGTCATCTGGCAGCTTCCTTCTTTTAGGAACGCAACAATTGCGTCCATCCAGCTTGATCCCATGTCTACGCACATTGCTTCACGCTCTGTGGTTACTAGTTCAATGCTCGGGCCCGACAAGTAGTCAATCATTATTGTCCTTGCTTTTCCAGGTTGTACTGCACTAGCTAGGTTGGCCAACGCATCGGCGTGGCTGTTATCATCTCGGTTTACCTGGAGTAGTCGGCAGTTCTGGAATAAGGCTACCAACCTGATGACCTCCTTTGCATATGCTAACATTCTTTCATCTTAGGCTGCATATTCTCCTATTGCCTGATTAACTATCAGTTGTGAATCACAAAAAACTATTACCTCATCTGCTTGTACTGCTGCTGCCAGTTTTAGTCCTACAATGAGTGCTTCGTATTCTATTTTATTGTTTAAGGCCTTGAACCCCAAACGAATTGATTGTTCTAGTACCTGCCCATCTGGGGATATCAGTACTACTCCTGCCCTCACTCCTTGTCGGTTTGAACTCCCATCAACAAACAGTCGAAAAAAGTCGCCGATGTAAATGCTGCAGAGTCTGAGTTTGTCCTCTTTCCTTTGTTCTTTTGTCTTTGGATGGGCTTTTCCTTACTTGTTTGGACATCGTTTATCTTGGCTCAACGAAGCCCGATGTTCGATGGATTCTGGCGTGAACTCGGCCACGAAGTCGGCCAAAACCTGGCCTTTGATTGCTGTTCTAGGCCTGTATTCCAGATCATACTGGCCTAGGGCGACTGCCCATCTGGCTATTCTTCTTGTTAAGTCTCCCTGCTGCAATAGGGACTTCAATGGATGTTCTGTCAGTACCACAATTTTATGGGCCTGGAAGTAATGGTTCAATTTCTTTGAAGCCATTACTAAAACCAGTGCCAATTTCTCTAAGGGTAGATACCTCGTTTCTGCGTCGGCTAGGGTTTTGCTTACATAGTAAACAGCCCTTTGCTCCCCTTTTTCTTCTCGGATTAATACTGCACTTATCGCATGTTCTGAAACTGCCAAGTACAGGAGCAGCTCCTCCCCGGGTTCTGGATTCGAAAGAACTGGAGCTGTGGTCAGGTACTTCTTCAGATCGGCTAATGCTTCTTCGCACTCCTCTATCCAAAGAAAGTCTGTGGCTTTTTTCACTAAGTTGAAAAAAGGTTTGCACTTGTCTGAGCTTCTACTTATGAATCTGTTCAGGGCTGCGGCCCTTCCAGTTAGCATCTGCACCTGTTTTGCCGACATCGGGCTCTTCAATTCTAGGATGGCCTTGATCTGATCTGGGCTGGCCTCAATGCCCCTTCTGGTGACCAGGTATCCTAAAAACTTACCAGATCCAACTCCAAATGCACACTTCGATACATTGAGTCGGAGCCGATATGTTTTAAAGATTTCAAAGACTGCTTTTAGATCGGCGAGATGACCCTCAGGCTCCTTGGTCTTAACGACCATGTCGTCGATGTAGACTTCTACTGTTCGGCCAATCAGGTGTTTGAACATTTTGGTTACCAACCTTTGGTAAGTTGCTCCTGCGTTTTTTAACCCGAAAGACATTACTCTGTAATAGTACAGGCCTTTTGGGGTGATGAACACGGTCTTCTCTTCGTCTGGGGGTACATAGCTATCTGGTGGTACCCCCTGTAGGCATCCAGGAAGCTCATTCTTCCATGCCCTGAAATGGGATCTACCAGCTGGTCAATCTTGGGTAGAGGAAAGCTGTCTTTGGGATAGGCTTTGTTGAGGCTGGTAAAGTCTACGCAGACCCTCCATTTATCGTTCTTCTTCTTTACCACCACTGTATTGGATAGCCATGTCGGGTAGTGAACTTCTCTAATGGCCCTGGCCTCCAGAAGTCTGTCTACTTCTTCCTCTACTGCTTCGACGTGCATCAACACCGGTCTTCTGGCTCGTTGAATTACAGGTTTGGCCGACCTATCAACATTCAGTTTGTGGCAAGTGACCTCGGGGTCAATGCTAGGCATTTTGTAAGGTGTCCAAGCAAACACCTCAATATTTGCTCTCAAAAAAGCTTCCAACTCTTTTTCCTTTTCTTCGGCTAAGCCCGAGCCGAGAATAAAGAAGCGTTCTTCATCCCCATCCTGGACGAGGATTTTCTTCAATGCCTCTTCGCTCTTCTCGGTTGGTTCCTTGCCGACGTCTTCTAGGACTTCCACATCCTCATCTTCAATTTCTGCCTTTTCTGGCTCTCGTATGCTGCAGGTAGATTTCATTGCTGCCGTGGAGCAATTCTTCGCCTGCAGCTGATTGCCTCTGACTTCCTCTATCCCATGCTCTGTTGGGAATCGCAATAGTTGATGCAATGTTAAGGGAACTACCCCCATCGCATGCAACCATGGCCTTCCCAAGATGATGTTGTAAGGGGAGGGTGTGTCGATAATGGTGAATTCTGTCTTGATCTTCTTGGTGCCAGCCTGCACCTCCAAGCTTACTGCTCCCAGTGGCTATGTCGGCATTCCATTGAACCCAACCATTGGGCCATTGGATTGTTCCATATCATCTGGGTGAAGGCCGAGCTCCTTATAACATCGGACGTACATGATGTCACAAGTGCTGCCTTGGTCAATCAGGATGCGTTTCACTTGGCACTCCCCAACCTGGAGGAATATTACCAAGGCATCATTATGCGGATGCTGGACCATCTCTAGGTCGGCTTCAGTAAAGGTTATCATTGGTCCCTGGCACTCTTCTGCCCGATGTCTTTTCTCCCCGACTTGGTAGACATGTTGTAGGTGTTTTACCTTCTAGGTCTCTCCTCGGATTTTGTTTTCGTTGACCTTCGAGTGGATTACGTTGACTACCCGAGGTCCTCCTGCCTACGGCTACTGTGCTAAGGGAGGTGGGGCTGCTGGTGCCTGAGGCAATCTTGCCCGTTCTTCCCTTGTCCTGGTCTCATCGACAAGGTCTCTCAAATGTCCTTGTCTCACCAGGTCTTCCAAGTGTGTTTTCAAGGCTCTACAACCCTGAGTTGTATGTCCATCTTCATTGTGGTAGGCACAATGCCTGCCAATGTTTCTTTCCATGAACTCTCCTGGAGTCCTCTCTGGCGTTCTGAAATAGGGCTGGTTCCGAATTTGATCTAGGACTTTGTGAATTGGGATTCGGAACACAGTTGTCACTGCCTGCACAGCCCTCAGTTCTGCCTCTTGTTTGAAGGATCCATTGTTACCTCGGCCTCGCTTCGGCGAGCCGTTTCCTTTCTCTTGATTTGCTTCCTTGGTCCCCGATATGTCTTCTTTGGCTCTGGTATACTTTTCGATTCTTGCCATGAGCTCTTCCATGCTTTTTGGCAATGTCTTTGCCAAAGACTTCCACAGTGGACAGTTGTCTTTTAGGCCGTTATTGAAAGACACGACCGCCACTTCTTGATTACACTCGGGTATTCGGTTGAACACCTCATAGTATCTTTTTGCATAGGCCCTAAGGCCTTCATCCTTGCTGATCTTCAGAGCCATCAATGCGTCCACCCTTAATGGCTGCAGCTTGTTTGTCACGAACCTGGCCACAAACATCTCAGTCAGGCCTTCCCAAGTCTTTACGCTTCCCTTTGGTAGTTTGTGGAACCAATCTGATGCAATCTCCCCGAATGATGAGGGGAACACTTTGCAGAGCAACGACTCGTTCCTACTATACAATGCCATTGAGTTCAAATATAATCCAACGTGGAAGTTGGGGTCTGACTTACCATCATATATTTGGAACCTCGGCATGCTGAATCTCTTCGGCGCCTCAAACCTGTCCAACTCTACCGAGAATGGTGTCATCGGCTTATTTGGGAAGGTTACCTCGGCATTGGCGTTCTGTTGCTTCCTCTTGAGGTAATCTCTCAAGTCTTCTTTGCTCCGCCCAGGAGCTCGACTATCTTTCGACTTCAGTCTTTCCAGTATACTACTCTCGGCCTCGTGGTGAGCCCTTTTCGATCTTTCTCCATGAGTTGTGTCGAAGCATAGTGCCCGCCCTTGAACATGCTGATGTTCTTTGGGGTCGGCCTTCTTGGTGTGTTGTGTCCTTTGTGACTCTTCCTTCCTTGACTCCCCTCTTCCGACCTCTCTTGAAGGCCGGTGAGAGTGTCTTTCGCTCCTGGTATGCTGGGGGGCTTCTAGGATTGCTTTTTGCCCTCCCTTCTGGACATTGGCCGCTGGAATTGGTGTGTCCTGCAGCAGGTATGGTGGCTACATGACGTTATTTTGCATCATAAAATTGATGACCGATTGCAGGTCTGCCAATTTGTTTGCCATCTCTTTCACCTCTTCATCCCTTCGTAGGCACATGTCCTTCCATACCTGGAGGTCGCCTTCGTTGTAGTACCTGCTTCGATCAGGTTTCTTTGGTACGTCGCCAGTCTAGCTGACGTCTTTTACTCCGTGAGTTTGCTCATGAGTTTCTGCGTTGGACCTGTCTCCTTCGACATCAAGGTCAATAGGTCTCCCACTCCTAGCGGGAGTGTCGTCCCCAATCTTTTCCTTCTGTCCGTTACTGGCCATCTATTCTACTTTTGTTCCCACAGATGGTGCCAAATTGTGTGGGTGAAAATCTGACCACACTGCCAACTTAGTATTCAGTTGGAGAGAACTGGCAGAATAGATGACACCTGTCTAACCTGCAACAGAAAGAGAAGATTCCGGCGGTGGTTCGTCCACCCGGGGGCACTCCGACGATCAAGTCAGTATATCTCTCACAGATAATCAATAGTGCAAACTCACTATTCAGAATATAAATTGCGTACCTTAGACCTACGGGGGTGCCTCTCTTTTATAGTTAACTCAATCCTAGTTCCGATAGAAGCCTGACTTCTATGGACTCCCATTTAGTGCTTACTTTGGACTCCTCAAGAGATAAGGATAGATTCCCTAAGAACATTATCCTTATCCATCTTGAAGTCTTTCCTCATTCTAGGACTCTTGTCCCTTATCCGCTTATCTCGGATTCCGATGTCTTCGGAGATAACCTCGGCCATGCCGAGATCATCTCGGCGTTACGACTAGGATACGTGGCATCTCGGCTGATACATCGGCGTCACCTTGCCACGTGTTGGTACTAAAAAATATATCCCCACAATTTCTATGTTAAATCCGTGTGGAGCCCATACATAAACAATTTTAGGATTATACAGATCATTTTTAATTTGTTTTTCTTCAATTCAAGCTATGGTTAACGGTGATATATCAATCAAAACCTAATTAAATAATACATAAAGCTTTTTTAATACCAAGAAATAATTTTATTTATATTATTACAATCAGGCTTTGAATAGAGTCGAGTAGAGAAAAATAATTCATATAACTGATCTCATTTGATAGGACTTAAGACTGGATTAATTTAGTTTGGTTTGATTATATTATTACAACCACATCAAATTAAATATTTAATTATATATACAAGACAACACTTGGAAACACTTCTTTTTTCTTTTTTATTTCTTCTTTTTTTTTTTTTTTTTTGGCTTGAAGGAAACACTTCTTTATATGTGCCAAGATTCTTGCTGGTCAACTATATTTTTAGGAGTTATGTTTGGTGAGTCATCTCGAGAGGGTGATTTTTCAAATGGTTGAAATTTAATTTTATGAAAATTAAAGATATAATAATCATACAAAAAATTAAATTAAAGGTTGTGTTGCTATCGTTATACAGAGCAAACTTTGACCTTGTTTTGATTTTCTTTAATGCTGTGTTTGGTTGGGGGATTTGGGGAGGGATTTAGAAAGGGAAAGAGAAAAGGTGTGTAAAACTATGTGAAATATAAGCATGATTTATTCACATTTCACCTACCTTTTGCATTTTCCTTTCCAAATCTTTTCCCAAATCCCCCGATCAAACACAGTATAAAAAAATTTATTAAGTTAGTGGAGTTAGATTACACCAATAAATTTATGTTATTTTATTTAAAATTTGAAATCTCACCTCATTGGCATTTAAACATAAATTCATAATAACTCCAATGATCTCATCAATCTATCTGTCTATCTATTATATAAGGAAAATAGACTTTTTAGTAAGAAACCTTCCAGGAGCTCCAAATCCTAATTTTAATTTTCTTGATTTTCTTAATTTTAAATAATTACTTTTATTTGTTAATCTCATATCGAAAAAAGAAAGAAAAAATGAATTGTTTTACTCATACAAAGAGAATCTTATACTCTCATCCCATTTAATGAAGAGTCTTGTGAGAGTTTCAACATCTCATGCTAATTTTCTTTATTTTTCTTAATTTTAAACAATTAAGAAAATCTTCATTGGCTAACTTTTATTTGATAATCTCACATCGGAAAAAAAAGGAAAAAGTGAATTGTTTAGGTTGAGATAGTTTAAGTTAGAAGCTTTTATCATAGTTTAGGTTGATGATTCACCAAACTGTACGGTGAAAATATGTCTTTCTAATAGGAGGCCAACTTATATAATTTAAAGGCTTTTTTTAATAAAAGGGTTTCAAAATTTGGAGACCGTCACCCATCTCTCCCAATTGGGTCCATCTTGTTTGCATGACTCCAATTAATTATATTTTTAAAACAATATTTTGCTTCAAATGCAATAATGCAAGTTAATTCCACAATTATGACCACATAGATGACAATGTAACAAGGCACATGTCGAAGAGGAGAAAAGATCAGTTGATTGACTTTGATTTATTTTCAATTTTGTTACCCAAAAGACAACCTAAGAGGGGGGGTGAATTAGGTTTTACAATTAACAATTAATAATACCCTAATAAAAACTATGACTAACACAATAGATAAATATAAATAATTGTTAGACTTATTTATTTTGATAATTTATTTAATTATGTTTTAATTTATTTGAAAGAGAAAAATAGAATCCAAAATTTATATTGATGATTTATTTAATTATATTTTAATTTATTTGAAAAAGAAAAATAGAATCAAAATTTATTTTGATGATTTATTTAAAAGAGAAAAATAGAATCAAATTTTATTTTGTCCCATTATCTCTCACCTAAACCTTTATCTTAAATGTTGTTAGAATGTATTTAATATTTGATTAAATCAGGAGTTCAAACAACCCAAAACAAAGGTTCAAACAGCAACAGGCCAAAAGGTTCAAGTGGAAGATATTGAAATTTGTAATAATAGAGTGGAAGATATTCAAATTAGTAATGATGGAGTACAACGGCTATAAATTCAAATGTCTACAACGGCTATAAACGGCTATAATTTTCATTATACATACCAAAGCCTCTAATGTAAACAAGTTACAAAATCTAAAAATATTCTTTGATCTATAATCACTCACATCTGTTCTAAAAAATTATACACTGAGCCTTATAGCATTAAGCTCATATTTCCTGTGTGAGGTTTACAGAAAAATCAGAGCTTCATTTTTATATCTGTCTTTGAGAGATAATTCTTGTAACTTTCTGTGAAAGCAAAAACACATTCTTTTCAACCTTGTAAGAGTGTAGTACACTACGTGTTCTTGACTTAGAAAGTCAGTGTAAAATCTGTATAGGATTGCTCCATCTGTGAAAAGGTTGCTAGCACCCTGTGAAGTTAGAGTATAATGGAAAATCTCAAGTGAAGCTTGAGGAGTGGACGTAGGCCGAGTTGAAGCCGAACCACTATAAATTTGTTTGCCTCTCTCTCTCTTATCTCTTTATTTTATTTTAAATTGCCATAGCTATATTTCACATTTTTACTATACTAAAATCATTAACTAACATAGTTGTTAAGACACTTGTTTTAATTATTTTTATTTCATTAATTATATTTATCTATTGTGCTAGTCATAATTTTTATTAGGGTATTATTAATTTTAATTATAAAAACCTAATTCACCCCCCCTCTTAGGTTGTCTTTTGGGTAACAATTGGTATCAAAGCCTAGACTCTTGCTTTAGATTTAACCATCTAAGAGTTTTGATTCATGGCAATCTTAGCTAGCACTAGCACTACTGAAGGATAAGCCATCAATAGGCTACCATTATTTGACAGAAATAACTATAGTCATTAGAAAGATAAGATGACCCTATACCTACAAGCCACTGATTAGGCTATGTGGATTATTGTCACCAAAGATCCAAAAATTCCTACCAAATTAGTAGACAATATTAGTGTACCTAAAACTGAAGATGAATGTGATGAGAGGGATCACAAATTATTGCAAGCCAATGCTAAAGCCAAACTCACCATTGTTTGTAGATTAGACTCTAAGGAGTATAATAGAATTTCAAGTTGTGATTCGGCAAAAGAAATTTGGGACAAACTTGAAGTAACTTATGAAGGTACAAACCAAGTAAAGGAATCTCGTATTGATATGCTTGTTCATAGTTATGAATTGTTTAAAATGAACTTTGATGAATCTATTTTAAGTATGTTTACTAGATTTACTGAAATTGTAAACTCTTTGAAATCTCTTGGCAAAACTTATACTAACAGTGAGTTGGTAAGAAAAATTCTTAGATGTTTACCAAAGAATTGTGAAGTAAATGTCACCGCCATTATAGAAGCCAAAGATCTCTCCACACTTGGATTGGATGAGCTTATGGGTTCCCTTATGACTCATGAGATCACCATGAAAAGACATGAGGATGTTGAAAACAAAAAGAAAAGTGGAATTGCATTCAAAGCCTCATCAAATGAAGAAGAACATGAAAACTCCAGCGAGGATGAAAGCTATGCCATGTTTAGTAGAAATCTCAAAAAGCACTTCAAGAAAAACAATTATGAAGGAAGAAGACCTTTCAAGAAAGAGTACAACAAAGATAACAAGAAAGAGCCTATTATTTACTATGAGTGCAAAAATCCTGGACATATGAAGATGGATTGTCTAAAATTGAAGAATCATGGAAAAGACTACAAAAGAAACAAAAAAGCCATGGTAGCAGCTTGGGGAGAAAGTGAAGATGAAAGCTCCAGTGATGAAATTAAAAATGAAGTAGCCAACTTATGTCTCATGGCTCTTGAAGATGAAGACTCTACTCAAGATGAGGTAACTACTCTTTATGAAGAACTTGAAAGTGCATTCCATGAACTATCAAATGAATTTAGAAAGGTTTATGTCAAAAATAATGTGTTGAAGATATCTGTTGCATCTTTATCTATTAATGTAGAAGAATTAAAGAAAGAAAGAATTATTTTGAAAAATGATTCTGATATTATCTCTAATGAGAAAACTACTTTAAAAAACAATATTGATGATTTAACAAAAACACTTGAAAATTTTGTAAAAGGTAGAGATAATCTCAACATGCTTCTTGGAAATCAAACATGTGTTTTTGATAAAGCGGGTATTGGATATGACCCTATTAAGAAACAAAAGAATCTCAATACAATTTTTGAAAAGGCACCTCTCATGACACACCCTCATATTACTTGTCATTATTGTAGAAAGAAAGGCCATTATATATCTTATTGTCCATTCAAAAAGAATATGAACATGGGAATTAAAAAGATTTGGATTATTAAGGGATCTAACAAAACTAACCAAGAAGGACCCAAAAAACTATGGGTACCAAAAACCAACACTTTATTGTCATCTTGTAGGTGTGTTTTAAGTCCAAAGCTAAAGAAGAGAAGTAGTACCTTGATAGTGGATGTTTCAGACACATGACCGGAGATAAATCATTCTTTACTAAACTATCATCGAAAGATGGAGGATTTGTTACTTTTGGAGACAACAAGAAAGGAAAAATCATCGGTATTTGTAGCATCGGTATTGTCATGACCCGAACCCGCCCCTATAGATTAAGGTCATAATCGGCCAGTAATCATGAGATGACCTACAACATCAAATCAGATTAGGATATACTCCATCAGAGTTAAGGGGCCAAACGGAAGCAGACTTAAAAATTTTGTCCAATGAGCTATGCTTACATGGCATATCAAAACATTTCCCATGTACTTAGTAATAACTCACACCACATACCAGTAGTTAACATCTTGTATACCCAGGATCATTCAAACACATAGTCAGCTAAACCAAAAGCTTATACACATAAACGGTCTATCACGACCAATAGAAATAGCAGAAGAAATACAAAGATCATAAACAAAGCCTCTTGCGTGAGGCACCTGGGCTGACTTCACAAAACTTGGGTTCCTTCTTAAATTCTACTAAGACTGGGGTTGAACGTCCCTTTGCTCACCTACATACATATAAATGAGAGTGAGCTAACGCCCAGTGAATAATATCAAAATAAAGAGGTTAATGAATAAGATTCATTCATAAATGAATCATACTCGTAATGTACATATTTGAACCACTATTCTCATTCACACCAGATTCACAATTCTCAATAAAGCAAAACGACCTTAGGTCCGACACATCCTGTCCATATGCAAACCGACCTCGGGTCCATCTATACGAAACGACCTTTGGTCCAACCAACTCTCTATTCAAACGACCTTTGGTCCAATTTGAACACATCGAACGGCCTCGGGCCCCATTCAAACATATCAGGCATATCAAACGGCCTCGGGCCCATTCTCTTTATATTCGTATCCTTGCGTATTTCATATTCATGATCATGATCCCTTTCATTCAAACGGCCTTTGGCCCATCACGGTATTCCAACATATCAAATGTCATATTCGAACGACCTTTGGCCCATCTTTGCATTCATGTCAAACGGCCTTTGGCCCAATCGTTTATATCCGACGGCCTCTGGCCCAATCATTCATGTCTGACGGCCTCTAGCCCAATCATCCGTGTTCGACGGCCTCTGGCCCAATCATTCATGTCCGATGGCCTTTGGCCCAATCATTATCATATTCAAACGGCCTCTGGCCCATCTTTATATTTAGACATATCAATTGGTGAACGACAAATAGCAAACGACAGACGGTGTGACGCCCCGATTCTACACTGTAGGTTACAGTCAAGGGAAAGTCACTAGTGAGTCCTATGGCCAATAACCAAGTAAAATCCCAGATCGCCGGAGAAGTCAAGATAGCCTCCCTTCTAAGTCCAGCTTTCTTAGGCAGTGTACTACCTTTTTGACAGATCTTACAAGGTATTGACACAAGGTCTCATAAGCAACGATAAGGTTCATACATAGAATATAAATACATAACAACCACAATTATACTTGATTCAAAAGATTGTTCTATTACATTACATCCCAAAAAGAAAGTTTTAAACTTCAAATGAGTCTTACAAAATATCCAAAAGGAAACTTCTAATATTCTAGGATAGCCAAAAGTCTTCAAAGGTTTCAGGTTCGACGTCTCCAGCTATGAGTTCCTCTTCGTCACCTGGCATGATACGCCGTGAGCTTTGAATGCCCAGTAAACACACACACACCCTGCCCCTTTTTCCCCAATCCAACACACAATCATAGGTATAACATAAAGCATGATACTCAAATGAATAAATAAAAGGTTACAAGTTAGATGTTAGTAAACTAGAAATCCTCCAAAGAGATTTCGTCCTCCCAACCAGAAGAATCGGACGCGGATTATTCGGTATGCCCCCTCTTTTGCTGCTTTGTTGCAGACCTAACCTCGGATGCCTACCAACGGTTATATACCGTGTAGCGCCAACCGCAGGGCCTCAAAAGAGACGGTAAAATAGGGCCTTGCCCGAATCCCTCCTTACACCAAACCACCTAGGATCCGAATACAACCGCTCCGTTCAAGGGTTCCGAAAACCACTTACGCAAGACTTTAACTTCCAAATAGGGAACGCATCCCAACAATCCATATATCACATATTATCATCTTTTCAAGACTCAAGTGCTCGAAAACCCAATACCTTCCCAATTTGGTTTCCCGTTGAGTTAGATATTTTACATCAAGGTTAGACAACTTAACCAGATAAAAATGTCCACACAAGCATGTATCCATAAGGTAAAGAAGATAAAGAACATAACATAACACATACAATATCATGCCAAGATACGATCATAAGCTAATAAACATTTTTATGAATATAAGGGCATAAAACATCCATGCATAACAAATTTTCCAAATTTAGCATCACATAAAGATTAAAATGAAAGGACTATTTTAGATCTTCCACCGGACTTGGTCTTCCTATGGTTCGTACAGAATTTGATCTAGTTTCTAGAACATTTTTCGGAAATGGGATTACTTTTCCAGATTTTAAGTTATTTAGAAAATAGTCCAGTGTTGTCCAGAATCTGTCCGGATTCGTCGATCGTTACGAAAACTTGATTTTATTGCAAACCGCTTAATGTTTTTTTATGAAAACAATTTTAGTTGAAAGATAACTCCTTAAGGAAGGTTTTGACATAAAATAGAGGTCCAGAATATTTTTGTACATTTTTCTGGAATTTTTGAAAGTGGACTGCAAAAACAGATTCTAAGGTAGACTGTCCAAAACATGAAGATTTGTGAGAAAAGGGTTCCACCAAGGGAAAGTTTTCATTTATTTTGTGAAGAAAACATACTAACTAACATATATTTACTCAGAAAGTTTGCTTGAAAGTGTGCCTTGGAAAGTTGAGAGATTGGAAATAAAAGAGGATGGTTTTGTGCCAAAAAGGGAAAAATACAAGAGAGATGGAATCAATACTCAAATCTTAGTATTTCTAACATAAGAACTCTTTAATGACAGATCTGAAACATATTATTTAGAGACATGTATTGAAAGAAGGAAAATGAAAGAGAAGGTTGTGTTGTGGCTTACTTGCTAATTTTGCACAAGAATGCTCTCTTCTTGCTTCCTCTTCTTCTCTAGACTCCTTTCTCTCTTGCTCTCCTCCCTCTTTCTAACCGAATGTGTGTGTGGGTGAGTGTGTTATGTGTGTTTGCAAGCTAGGGGGTGTGTTGGTATTTATAGACAAACCTTTGAGGCAAAAAGTCTAAAAAGTCCCTTAGTTGGAAATGGATGGAAAGGTTAGGATTTGTTTGGATTCTAAGGAAATGGAAGAGATTTGGGAGGCTTGGTCAATGATTTAGGCAACACTTAGTTAAAAGGGAACTAGTTTTGGAATTAGAACCCTAGGTCTAGGTACTAGGTTGGTGGTTTTTCCTAGAAGTTCATGATGATGTTTCTTGGAAATTGATTTCTCACTTTCTTCTAGGAAGGCTAGACATAGGGAAGGGTGAAGGGAAATTTTTTAATTATTTTTTTGTCCTAGGCACACTCCTCAAGGTGTATACATATATATATCTATCTCTTGATGATGGTTTTTATGGTACAAGGTACAAATACTAGTTTTGGGGTAAATTTAGAATTTAAATAAAGTGTGAGGGCTTGGAGTTAATTTCTTGTATTGGGACCCTACTTAGGTAGAATTAAATTAAATTAAATTAGGTTAGGGAACTTAATCTGGCTAGGAAAATTTCAGTTTTGATGAAAATAAAATAAAATGCTAACCGTCAAAATCTGAAATAATCAAGTAACCGAGGGGCTTTAGGAAAATAATTCAAACATTAGGGTTTATTAGAGTGAATACATATTTCAGGGGCTTCACAGGCAGCCTTAGGCCCAAATCAATTTTTATCAAACGTATCAAACGGCCTTATACAAATTAGGCATATAGAATACTCATTCATATTGCAAATCAACAAATCCATGGAGCTTATACAGAAGTAGCATTTGGAAAGTAGCATACTTGAAAATATCTTTACTAAGATATTACTCACAGTGTTCTGTCGGTGGATTCGTCTTTATGCTCGACCCTACATAATGCATAACACATATGGGTTACAAACGATTCAATCCGTTCTTAATTTATACATCCCTCTTAGGCTTCTTTCTTATTCTTTTAATTCATTCATAATGCTCAATGCACGCCTAAGAGTACTTAGGAGTGAAAGAGAACGGCAAATAAAACACAGAACACATTTACAAAATTTCAGAAACAGGGTCCCCGCTCGAGAGTGGACTTTCCCGCTCGAGCAGACCCATTAGGTCTGCAAAAGTACTGGTAGCCTCATTTTTACACTCAAGCGTGAATTCGGACGCTCGAGCTGAAAGTCACTCTACATAGCTCCCCGCTCGAGCATGAACTTCTCCACTCGAGCGGACATCCATGTCTGTAAAAAGTTCTGGGAGCTCGTATTCCTCGCTCGAGCGGCGCTTTCCCCGCTCGAGCGGACATGCCAAATTCTGGGTTTTCCGGAATTGTTCTTGAGGCTCAAACCTGATATTTAAAGGCTTCAAAGCTCGAATTAAGGTACCAAAATAGGGAAACACATTACATATCATGAGTACGCAAACAATGTGAGGCCAATTATTCAAAATCATGGTCCAATTCTTCAAAATAAATCAATATTTCTTTGTATAATCAAGGCTCATGCATTCACACCTCATTTAAGCTTCATATCTTCACTAATCAAACATGCATGTCAATTTTTGACTTCAATCCCCTTTCAAATAGCACCAATGATGCTCATAAACATGAAAATCAACAAAACTATACTTGCATGTATGCTTTAATACTCATATTCCCATACTCAACTTGATACATGCTTGATTATGCAAAATCATGGTAATTCTCTACATGCATGTGTATATTAACTTCAAATTCATCAAGTATAACACAATTCTTGCTCTTGGTTATATATTCTCTTTGAATTCACAAAATTACAAACTTAACTTATGAGTTTATGCTCAAATACTCACCTAGGAGCTTCAATCTTCACAAATTCTTGTTAATTCTTGAGTGTAGCTTTCCAATCCACAATCCCTGAGTCAAAATGCACAATTCTCCCTCTTTCTCTCTCTAGAATCGACACACTCTCTTTAGGGAGCAAATTCAGATTCTAAGTTCACAAAAATGAGGGACTTAAGTGTGTAAGGGCCTATTTATAGGCTTGCTTAATCACATTGATTAAGTTTAAGTAATGGCACTCTAATTAACCATTCTGAATCTAATTATTTTGATCCGAATCAATTTTTAATTAAATTTCACCATAGACTCTAAAAATTACGCCAATCACGATGGCGTAGTCAATTTTGGCTTCGGTGGCCGATAAGGCCTTCAATTTTCAGTTCAAAGCACAGATTCTAACAGATTTTCCGATGGTGAATAGATACAGAGCCAAAATCACATGTAATCATGCAATTAACACCCAAATTCAAATTAAACACATAATTACAAACATAAGCATGATTAATTAACATAGTACATTATACGGTTATCACAGGTATTTCTCCTAACCCTTCTATTGAAAATGTTTTACTTGTTGATGAACTTAAGCATAACCTACTTAGTATTAGTCAATTATGTGATAAAGGTAATCGAGTTATTTTTGATAAATCATATTGCACAATTGAAAGCACAAATGATCATAAAACTTTATTCGTTGGTAATCGCCATGATAATGTTTATAGTTTTCATCTTAATGATCTCTATGCCAGTGATGTTAAATATTTATATGTTAATAATGAAAATAGTTGGTTATGGCATAAAAGACTTGGTCATGCTCATATGGATTTAATTGCTAAACTTTTGAGAAAGGATTTGGTCATTGGACTTTCAAAAATTAAATTTAAAAAAGATCATCTTTGTAGTGCTTGTCAATAAGAAAAACAAACTAAAGCATTATTTAAATCAAAATCTCATATTTTCATAACTAGACCTTTACAATTATTATATATGGATTTATTTGGTCCTTCAAGGACATCTAATCTAGGTGGTAAACGTTATTGTCTTCTTATTGTTGATGATTATTCAAGATTTACATGAGTTATGTTTTTAGCACAAAAAGATGAAACCTTTTCTTCTTTCAAAAAACTCTATCATAGAATTCAAAATGAAAAAGGCTTTCTTATTACTAATATTCGAACCGACCATAGTAGAGAACTTGAAAATGAGAAATTTGAATTGTTTTGTGATGAGCATGGTATTGGACATAATTTTTCAGCACCTAGAACCCCTCAACAAAATGGTGTAGTAGAAAGGAAGAATAGAACTTTAGAAGAGATGAGTAGAACAATACTTTGCGAAAATAATCTTCCTAAATATTTTTGGGCCGAAGCCGTTCACACCGTATGCTATATTTTAAATCGTGCATTAATTAGACCTATTTTCAAAAAGACTCCTTATGAAGTTTGGCATAATAGAAAGCCCAACATTAGTCACTTGTATGTTTTTGGTTGTAAATGTTTTGTGCATAATAATGATAAGGATAACTTAAGTAAATTTGATTCAAAATCTTATGAAGCAATTTTTCTTGGCTCTTCCTTAACTAGTAAAGCTTATCGTGTTTTTAATAAAAGAACTCTTGTTGCGAAAGAATCTATACATGTGGCATTTGATAAAACTAACATCTCTGCTCAAAGGCAAATTGGTAGTGATAATATAGATTTGGAACCCAATGTGGAAGATTCAAGTATCTACAAAGAAGAGAACCAACCACGTAAGTTGAACAAAGAGATTGAACAACCTATTCTCCTACCTCAAGAAGAAGGAGGAAACAATGATAATTTGCCAAGAGAATGGAAGTTTGTTCATAATCACCCTAAGGATTTAATCCTAGGTGACTCTACAAAAGGTATTGAAACCCGCTCTTCATTTAGAAATATTTGTAGTAACTTGGCTTTTCTCTCACAGATTGAGCCTAAAAACTTTCAAGAAGCCGAATTCGATGAACATTGGATGATAGCTATGCATGAAGAGCTTAACCAATTTGAGAGAAACAAAGTGTGGGAACTTGTGCCAAAACCTAAAGATCATACCATTATCAGTACCAAATGGATCTTTCGAAAC
The DNA here is from genome assembly GCA_036172215.1 of Camellia granthamiana. Taxonomy (NCBI): domain Eukaryota; kingdom Viridiplantae; phylum Streptophyta; class Magnoliopsida; order Ericales; family Theaceae; genus Camellia; species Camellia granthamiana. Next base: position 16,003,591 of record CM069906.1, on the reverse strand, counting down.
AAGCTTGATGAATCCGGCACAATTATAAGAAACAAGGCTAGACTTGTTACACAATGATACAATCAATAAGAAGGTATTGATTCGATGAAACCTTTGCTCCGATCGCTAGATTAGAAGCCATTCGCATGTTACTTGCATTTGCATGTTTTAGAAATTTCAAACTTTATCAAATAGATGTAAAAAGTGCATTTCTTAATGGTTTTATAAATGAGGAAGTTTATGCTAAACAACCCCTAGGCTTTGAAGATCATGCTTTTCTAAATCATGTTTTTAAACTATCAAAAACTTTATATGGTTTGAAACAAGTACTTCGTGCATGGTATGAACGATTAAGTAAATTTTTGATTGAAAATATTTTTTCTAGAGGAACAATTGACACAACACTTTTTGTTAAAACTAAAAATGATGATTTACTGATTGTGCAAATATATGTGGATGACATTATATTTGGTGCTACTAATGAAACCTTGTGTAAGGAATTTGCTAAGTGTATGCAAGGTGAGTTTGAGATGAGTATGATGGGAGAGCTAAATTATTTCCTTGGGTTTCAAATCAAACAATGTAAAGAAGAAATTTTTATCAACCAAACTAAGTACACCAAAGAACTACTCAAAAAGTTTGGTATGTATAACTCAAAAATAGCTGGAACATCTACGAGCATATCTATTAAGTTAGACAAGGATGAAAAAGGTAAGTCCATTGACCAAACAAAATATCAAGGTATGATCGGCTCACTTCTTTATTTAACTGCAAGTAGACCCGATATTAGGTTTAGTGTTTGTATGTGTGCTAGATATCAATCAATTCCTAAGGAATCACATCTCAGTACTGTTAAAAAAAATTTTAGATATCTTGTTGACGCTCAAAATTTGGGACTGTTTTATCCTAGAGATGTTGCATTTGATTTAATTAGTTATTAGGATGCCGACTTTGTCGGATGCAAACTTGATAGAAAAATCACTAGTGGTACTTGTCACTTTCTTGGTAACTCATTAGTATCTTGGTTTAGCAAAAAGCAAAATTCTGTTGCTTTATCAACGGCAGAAACTGAATATATAGCTTCCAGAAGTTGTTGTGCCCAAATACTTTGGATGAAACAACAATTGGAGGACTTTGATTTGCATTATGATCATATCCCTATTAAATGTGATAATACTAGTGCCATCAATTTAAGCAAAAATCCGGTTCAACACTCACGAACAAAACATATTGAAATTCGACGTCATTTTTTAAGAGATCATGTTCAAAAAGAGGATATTGTACTTGAATTTGAAAATACCGACAATCAATTGGCGGATATTTTCACAAAACCCCTAAGCGATGATCGCTTCAATTTTATTCGTGGCGAGCTTGGAATGTCGATTTCTACTTAAAAAGTTTTATTATAACTGTGAAACTTGAATTTTTGTTAAAATGATATATGTGTATTGCTACATTAATATGGAAACATTTATATCAGTTAAATGTTCTCAAGTCCTTCATATATTTATTCTTCTTAACAGTTTAGTATTCTCAACTGTGTAATTTTTTTTTATTCTGCATCTTGAGGTAAAGTTAACTTTGTATACATTGATTTTTTTTTAAACCCTCATGGTATTTTTTTTTTTTTGCATTACCATTCCAAGAACACCAACATCCCATTAAGTTTAATTTCTACTAGTATTATTTTATTTTAATTTTTTATTTTTTTTATTTTGCTATTAGGCTTAATTTCTTTTATTTTTATTTTTTTTTCTCATTATTATTTTTTGTTTAGACTTAATTTTCTTTTTTTTTTTTCTACTTTTTAATTTCATTTTTCAGTACTTAAACATAAAAACAAAAACCAATCAAAATACAAATATTTACATAAAAAAAAAAACCCTTCATTTTTTTTATGGCCACACGCCGATCAAAATAAACATACAAAAAAAAAAAAAACGATTCATTTTTTTCCGGCCATACACTCGCCTCTTCCATCGTTTTCTTCTTCTTTTTATCACCTTGGGCGACCCTTGATGCCCCTGCCCTCATGCTTTCGTCGAGAGCGACGACTCCCCACTTACTATCAAAGGCCAAGAACGACATTGCTTCAAATCGGGCCATGGAGATGGTCTTCCGTTTAAGCTCTTCATTTTTGGCCTTCAGTGCGCCTATTTCTGCTCGCGCATCCTTGTACATGCACTGGAGCAAAGAGAGTTGGGCGTTGACCTGATAGAGCTCACTTGTTCTATTCTGCAATGGGTGATCCAATTTTGTGACTGCCGTCACCGTCTCCATACAGGACGTCAGTGTGCAATGATTAGCTTCTATGTCAGATTAAGCTGCCATGAATTGCTCAATCGACATCATAGGAAGGTTAGGCAGAGGAATGACATGAAGAGTAGGAGTAGAGGCACTCGGTCCAGCAAGGCTTATGGGATCGTTCAGGTCCGGAAATAGAGTGAGGGGACGAGATGAGGAAGCCATGGTTTAGAGGTGAGAGGTGTAAAAGAAATGAGTTGCAAAGAAATAGAAAAGAACAAACTGAGGTTTGGCTTCCTCCATTCAGTTTTTTTTTGTCTCTCGATGAGGAAGAAGAACAGAAGAGAATGGTGAAGAAGAGATAAAAGAGAGTGAAGTGAAGAAGAAGAAGCAGACGAGTGTGATTAAGAAGAAGGCTGAAGAGAAGAAGACAAGGAGGGAGAGACAGTCGAGGCGAGCGGCAATCGAGGAGAGTTGCTTTTGTCGGTCGGCTGACGCAAAAGCGAGGTCGCGTGTTTGACGCGATTTTCAACAAAAAAGATCATATATATATATGTATGTATATATATGTTTTGATTATCTATTTTTTGATACCATTTATCACTATCATTTTCCTCCTCCTCCTCAGATTTTGACCCATGATTTCCTTTTGATAATGTCACAGGGGGAGAAATTATATGATGTTATGTATTATGGTATTATTTTCAAACTAATCTGATGTTATGTATTTATAGTTTGATATCTTAATCTTATATCACGTTGTTGATTAAAACTTATTTATTACACATGTGCTAACCTATGTATTTAGAAATGAATTCAGGGAGCATGACATGAGGGGGAGCCTTTCTTACTCCCAAATCAAATCAAAACATCATTGTGTGCCATCATCAAAAAAAGGGAGATTGTTAGACTTATTTATTTTGATAATTTATTTAATTAAGTTTTAATTTATTTGAAAGAGAAAAATAGAATCCAAAATTTATATTGATGATTTATTTAATTATATTCTAATTTATTTGAAAAAGAAAAATAGAATCAAAATTTATTTTGATGATTTATTTGAAAGAGAAAAATAGAATCAAAATTTATTTTGTCCCATTATCTCTCACCTAAACCTTTATCTTAAATGTTGTTAGAATGTATTTAATATTTGATTAAATCATGAGTTCAAACAGCCCAAAACAAAGGTTCAAACAGCAGCAGGCCAAAAGGTTCAAAAAGTTCAAGTGGAAGATATTCAAATTTGTAATAATTGAGTGAAAGATATTCAAATTAGTAATGATGGAATACAACGGTTATAAACGGCTATAAATTCAAATGTCTACAACAGCTATAAACGACTATAAACGGCTATAATTTTTATTATATATACCAAAGCCTCTAATGTAAACAAGTTACAAAAATCTAAAAATATTCTTTGATCTATAATCACTCACATCTATTCTCAGAAATTATACACTGAGCCTTATAGCATTAAGCTCATCTTTTCTGTGTGAGGTTTACAGAACAACCAGAGTTTCATTTTTATATCTATTTTTGAGAGATAATTTTTATAACTTTTTGTGAAAGCAAAAACACATTCTTTTCAATATTGTAAGAGTGTAGTACACTAAGTGTTCTTAACTTAAAAAGTTAGTGTAAAATCTGTGAAGGATTGCTCCATTTGTGAAAAGGTTGCTAGCACCCTGTGAAGCTAGAGTATAGTGGAAAATCTCAAGTGAAGCTTGAGGAGTGGACGTAGGCCGAGTTGAAGTCGAACCACTATAAATTTGTTTGCCTCTCTCCCTTATCTTTTTTATTTTATTTTAAATTACCATAGCTATATTTTACATTTTTACTGTGCTAAAATCATTAACTAACATAGTTATTAAGACACTTATTTTAATTATTTTTATTTCATTAATTATATTTATCTATTGTGCTAATCATAATTTTTATTAGGGTATTATTAATTTTAATTATAAAAACCTAATTCACCCCCCTTCTTAGGTTGTTTTTTGGGTAACAATAATGAAATAAAAATAATTAAAATAAGTGTTCTAACAATTATGTCAGTTAATGATTTTAGCACAGTGAAAATGTGAAATATAATTATGGTAATTTAAATAAAATAAAGAGATAAGGGAGAGAGAGACAAACAAATTTATAGTGGTTCGGCTTCAACTCGGCTTACGTCTACTCCTCAAGCTTCACTTAAGATTTTCCATTGTACTCTAGCTTCACAAAGGTGCTAACAACCTTTTCACAAATGGAACAATCCTCCATGGATTTTACACAGACTTTCTAAGTCAAGAAGACTAAGTGTACTACACTTCTACAATATTGAAAAGAAGATGTTTTTGCTTTCACAGAAAGTTACAAGAATTATCTCTCAAAGATAGATATAAAAATGAAGCTCTGATTTTTCTGTAACCCTCACACAGGAAAAATGAACTTAATGCTATACGTCTCAGTGTATAATTTCTGAGAGAGGATGTAAATAAAAATGAAGAATACTTCTTAGGGAATTTTTCAGAGAATAAATGAGAATGATTATTGATCAGGGAATGTTTTTTGGGTTGTCTCTCTTGTATATGATATCTTGTTTTTTTTTTTGTTCAGCAAAGGCTCTGTTATATATATAGAGAAGATTAGAGCCGTTATATTCATTTGAATAAAAAACATTCCATCATTACTGATTTGATCTTGTAGGAGACAAGGTTGGTCTGGAACATTTTTATTTTGAAAAATAGCCGTCGAGAGAAAAGTTCGAAACGAAGCAAAACTGGGCAAAAAGAGCTTGGCCGGTCGTTCAGCCGGATGTCCACCCGTACGTTCGGATCTTTGACTTTTCTGAACCTTTTGAATTGCTGCTGTGTTAGGCTTTTGAACCTTTATTTTTGGGCTATTTGAACCTCTGTTTTGGGCTGTTTGAACCTCTGATTTTGGTTTGAAATGAACTCCTGATTTAAGCAAATATTAAATATATTCTAACAACATTTAGGATAAAAGTTTAGGTAAGAAGTAATGAGACAAAATAAATTTTGATTCTATTTTTATTTTTCAAATAAATTAAAACATAATTAAATAAGTTATCAAAATAAATTTTGATTCTATTTTTCTCTTCCAATTAAATTAAAACATAATTAAATAAATTATCAAAATAAATAAGTTTAACAAGTTTTTATTAGTAACATTCTAAACAAATTAAAATTCGATTTACTTTGAGCGAGACTATCATTTATAATCAAGTAATTTTATTATATTTAATTTTTAAAAATAAATAATATAATTTTATAAATAGATCATATGTTTTTGTTAAAGATAAATACATTGAAATCACATGAACATGACTTTAAAATGAATTAAATTTTTTTTTTAATATGCATATGAGTTTACAAAATGATTGAGTATGATAAATTCACCAACCTAAATTTTGTCTCTCTAATTCCCGTTGGCTAGCTTTTATTTATCTTTTATTTTACAATCTCACATTGGAAAAAGAAAGAAAAAGTGAATCTTATGCTCTCATTTATATAAGTAAAAGGAGATTTTTAGTGAGAAGCTTTATGATCAACATCTCATACTCATTTTTTTTTATTTTCTTAATTTTAAACAATTAAGAAAATCCCTATTGGCTAGCTTCCATTTAACTTTTGTTTTACAATCTTACGTAGTTTTGATTTTAAAAATAATTTTATATGAGATTTTAAAACTCTCATGATATTTAACTTTAAAATAATTATAATTTCACATCGAGAAAAGAAAGAAAAAGTGAATTGTTTCACTTATATAAAATGAATCTTATAAAGGGAGTTTTAAGGAATAAGCCTTCTAGAAGGTCCAAACCTCATTCTAAAATTATTAAAAAAAAAATTATTTTAAACAACTAAGAAAATTCTCATTGGTTAGCTTCTATTTACTTTTTAGTTTACAATCCCAAATCGGAAAAAAATAAATAAACAATAAAAATTGAATTGTTTCATTTACATAAAGTGAATCTTATATTCCAATTTATATAAATTATTTAAATTTCTTAATTTTAAATAATTAAGAAAATTCCTATTGGTTAGGTTCCATTTAATTTTTATTTTACAATTTCACATTGGGAAAAGAAGAAAAAAGTGAATTGTTCCTCTTATATAAAGTGAATTTTATACTCCCATTTATATAAGCAAAATAAGATTTTTAGTGAGAAATCCTATAATCAATGCCATTTTTTGTGTGTGTGTGTTTAAGAACACATGTACAATACTCCTAGCATATCACCCGTGCTATGTGAAAGTGCTTTTGTAAACACAATTTCAATCTGCAATCCAATGTATATATCCATTTAAATTTTATTTTACAATCCCATATTGGGAAAAGAAAGAAAAAGTGAATTGTTTCACTTATATAAAGTGAATCTTATGTTTATAAAAGATTTTTAGTGAGAAGCCCTATAATCAATACCATTTTTGTTTTTTTTATTTTTCCAATTTTAAACAATTAAGAAAATCTCCATTGGTTAGCTTTCATTTAATTTTTATTGTACAATTTCACATAGATGTTTTGATTTTAAAAATAATTTTGTATGAGATTTTGAAACTCTCATAATATTTAACTTTAAAATAATTACAATCCCACATCGAGAAAAAAAATAAAAAGTGAATTGTTTCACTTATATAAAGTGAATTTTATACTCTTATTTAATATTATATTATTGTACATGTTTCAATTTAAGATGGTTTAAATTTTAAAATAAAATTTAAAGGTTTTAATTAATTAATTTTGTTGTAAACTGGTTGGTCTTTTGATTTAGCCGATTAGGCTAAATCATTTTCAGTTTGACTGATTCACTAATTTAACCACGGTTTTAACTATTTTATCAAAATATATTACTTAGATTTGTTTGATTTAAAATAAATTAAGATTGACCTTATTAAAAAGTGAACAACTAAAATTGTTTGATTAGAAATGAATTTCTTATCCAAACAACTGTTAACTTTTATTTTACAATTCCACATTAGGAAAAAGAGGAAAAAATGAGTTGTTTCACTATATAAACCTTATGCTCCCATTTAATATTGTAATGTTGTGTATGTTTAAGTTTAATACAGTTTAATTAATTAATTTTTGTATAAATTGATTGGTCATTTGACTTAGCTGATAGGGTGAACCGTTTTCGGTTTGACTGATTCGCTGGTTTAACTGCGATTTTAGCGGTTTTATTAAAATACATAGGTTAAATTTGTTTGATTCGAAATAAATTAAAGATTGACCTAATTAAAGATTAAACGATTAAGATTGCTTGATTCAAAATAAATTTTTCGCCCAAACAATTATTAACTTTTAAACAATTAAGAAAATCTCCATTAGCTAGTTTTCATTTAATTTTTATTTTATAATCTCACGTCGAGAAAAGAAGAAAAAAAGTAAAAAGTGAATTGTTTCACTTAAATAAAGTGAATCTTATACTCTCATTTATATAAGCAAATTGAGATTTTTAGTGAAAAACCTTATGATCAATATCTCATACTAATTTTTTTTTTTTTTTTTAAATTTTAAACAATTAAGAAAATCTCAATTGGTTAGCTTCAATTTAACTTTTATTTTACATAATATAAAAAAATAAATATAATTAAATAAAATATTATTTTATTCCGTATATAGCACAGGTAATATGCTAATTCATAATAACTCTAATGATTTATTTGGTTCACATAAATGAGATGAAATGAAATGGAATGATTCTTTTTTAGACTATACTATGAAATAATTATTTTATTATAATAGTGAACGAATCAATTTTTAATATATTTTTTTATTATTTTTTTAATCTAACTAAAATATGCAAATGAATATTTTAATGGAATTCCAATTCATTTAAATGAACAAAATATTACCTAAAGAATTATGACCTGATGGTTAAGACTTAAAAATTTGAGAGTGTGCTGTTATCAAGATTTTAAATTTATTTATTTATTTATTTTTTTAAGTTTAGATAATTTTTTAAAGCTTTTAAATCAAATTTAATTGGGCCATCAACCAACCAGTGAATAGTTTGCAGTTTGCGTTCGTTGTTTTGATTGATCCAATCAAAGATACTTTTTTAAAGTGGTAAATGATTGACCTTTTTCGTACCCAAAAAATAAATAATTGACCTTTTTTTAAAATGGTAAATAATAAAGGGTAAATTATATAAATGATCCTTATAATTTATACGATGTGTTAGTTTAGTTTTTGTTATTTTAATTTGTTTGATTTTGTCTATTAGGCTTTGTTTGTTTCACTGGATATAAAATGGAGGATATAATATGATGTGAGATTTAGTCAGGATATATAATGAATAGGATATAGATATTAGATAATATATCTCCCAATTCATGTTTGTTGACTTGATATATAAGATTGGATATATATTATCCATGTTTGTTTTCCAAAATATATTGTGGGATATAAACAAGTAATTTCTAAGATTGCCCTCATAACATTATATTATATTATATTAAATTAAATTCAATAATATTATATTATATTAAATTCAAAATTTGAATTAAATTATATTATATTAAATTAAATTCAATAATATTTATATTAAATTAAATTCAATAATATTATATTATATTAAATTCAATAATATTAAATTAAATTCAATAATTATATTATATTAAATTCAAAATTTGTATTAAATTATATTATATTAAATTCAAAATTTTATATTAAATTATATTATATTAAATTCAAAATTTGTATTAAATTATATTATATTAAATTAAATTAAATTCAATAATATTTATATTATATTAAATTCAATAATTATATTATATTATATTCAAAAAATATATTAAATTATATTATGTTAGATAGACAAAAGGGTAAATTGGACTTTTTAAATCATATCCTAACCAAGGGGATATGATATAATAGGGGGGTGGTGGTATTGTATATCCTCCACTTTTGGGGGATATACAATCTCATGGGATATTATCCTTTTTGAAAAAAAATTACAAACATGGGATATGTGGACCCACAGGATATAATTTCCAATCCCACCCTTTATATCCCGGAATCAAACAGAGCCTAATAGATTGTATCATTTTAGTCCAATAAATAACAGTTATTAAGTTTGGTGGACAGAAATTCTACAAAATGTGTTAATTTTGTCCTTATAGTTTACACAATGTGTCAATTTGATTCCTATTATTTTAATTTGCTCGAATATGGACCAAATTGACACATTGTGTAAACTACAGGAATTAAATTGACACATAATTTGACTTTTTGTCCACCAAACTTAACAACCGTTATTTATTGGACGAAAATGACACAATTCGTTAAATTAAGGGGCAAAATCAAGTAAATTGAAACAATAAAAATCAAATTGACACATCATATAAATTACTCATAACAAAATTTAGTTATTTGAGAGTCACTTTTTTTGGGACGTAGGGGTGTATTGTGCTTATAGACATAGTATAACGCGATTTATTGGGTCTTTATTTCGAGTATATTTTGATAATTTAAATTATTTATATTATAAAATTTGTCAAACATATTATTTATATAAAAATTCAAATTAGCTAGATCTGTATAATTTCATAATCAAGTTTTAATTGTTTTAAAATAAATTATCAAAATTACGTTAATAATTTAAAAAAAAAATAAATGTGATCTTATTTTAATGTTACAAATAATTAATTAATTAAATTTTTTATTATAGATAATTTATTTAACAAATCTTACCGTATAAACGGTTTGACACCAATAACACGAATTCAGGTTGGGGCCTAATGGACCGTACAGTACCCTGCTGCACAGCACACTCTCCAATTTCCTTCTTTTGACTTTATCTGGTTTGATTTATTTTTTGTCTTTAATAATTTTTTAAAATTTTGTTGGATTTTTTAACTTTTTAAAACATCCCAACAAGTGAACTAAAAAAATTTAAAAAATTGAATTTGTTTTGAAATAGTCTAGAAAAAACAAAAAAATAATAATAATTTTTTAAAATTTTTTTATTATAAAAAATTGATTTTTTAAAATTAATTTAATTTATTTATGTTTTAGAATCATTGACATACCTAAATAATAAATAATAAAAATTGACTCAAATTTTTTTTTTTTAAAAAAAGGGAAAAATAAATATAAGTCAAAAAAATAAATTGACTTTCTAATTTTAGACAAAATGAAGCACAGAAGTCTCCAATGGTTCTCTTTATTTCGTAAACTCTTTAGTAGACAGACATACTCTTTCTATTTCCCCTCGCCTTTAAAATTCTTTAATTTTTGTGATCGGTCTTCAACAATGTTGTTTCTTATGCTATCTCTTTCCTTTCTCTGTCAAAAATTCCATGGCTATTAGAAACAAATTATTTTGTTTACGGCAAAATTTCCATGGATGTGACACTTGAAAATAGTAACTGATTCAACCTAATCACCTATACATTTGTTGAGTTACTTGCACAAAATCTTTAAATAGGGCTAATAGAAGATTCCATAACCTCTCAAAAGAATTAAAAAAAATGCAATAATATTATGAATTCGGATCCTCTGTCGCACTTCCTTGTAGCCCTTCCTTGTCGTCCTCCAAAACGATCGTTTTGGAGGTTTTTTTTTTTTTTTTTTTTCTTCTTCTTCTTTCTTTGTTTCTGACTCCACAACACACCCATTGTCTCTGACTTCACCCCTCTTCTTCTTCTTCTTTCTTGTTTTGATTTACTATTATTAATTGTTTCTGACTCCACCCCTCTTCTTCTTCTTCTTTCTTATTTTGATTTTCCCCTCTGGTTTCTGGGTCTCCAGATCTGCTTCTCTGCTTCATCTTTTTTTTACCCACAAACCCAAGAACTAAAATCAAATTTCATCAATCATACTCTTTTCAAGTTGATTCGTCTTTTGTTTGGATTTCCTGTTTGATGTCACTGGACTGACCTTGTACCACTGGAACAAGTTCCTTACCTCTTGGATCTAAATGATATCCACCAGACTCGTCTGAGGAAATTGCTAACACATTACTTGCATCTAAAGAAGTGTAAGAATTTCCCATGGGCGTATCAACAGTAACTATCGCTAATTTCTCCATCTCAACTCTGAAACTCCAAAAATTTTGTGAGCCAACTCTATAAACTTTTCACCTTTTGAAAGTTCTCCAAGCCATGCAAAAAAAAAAAAATGGGATGATCCTCCACCGCTTGAATGAAGTGTTTTGAGGGAGAGAGAGAGAGAGAGTTATCAGTGAGAAGAAGAAGAAGTTTTTGGTTCAGATGAAATGCTTTCAGCTTCATCACAGTGAGAAGAAGAAGAAAAAGAAAAAATAGGAAGCTCCAAAAGCTTTGGTTCAGTTCGGCTTCATCATGTTTTGGGCTTCAAGAAGAAGAACACTTATTCAGCTTCCATGGCTCTTCTTCCCCCCTTTCTCTTCTTCAATTTCTGATGCTGTGTTTTTTGTTTTTTTTTTTGTTTTTAGTTCAGATTTGAAATCTGATTTTTTTTTACAGATTTACTCACAGATTTGTATTGAAAATATCATTTTAATCACAAACTTCACAATAAACTTAAAAAACAGAGATGACAAAAATCCCCAAAAAATAAAAATAATCAAGAAATGAAAGAATTTAAATAGAATTAAAAGAGACCCAGAAAATGGGTTTTGTGAAGAGAGAGAGAGAGAGAGAGTGGTGAGTTGTGGTGTTGTTGGGTATGTGATGTGTTGGTGCCTCTCTCTTTGTCTCGCGTCTGTCTGTTGAAAGAAGAAGAAACCCATCAGCAGAAAGAGAGAGAGAGAGAAATAAACAAAGAAAGAAGAAGAAGAAAAGAAAAGAAAAGAAAAAAAAAAAAAACTCCAAAACGACGTCGTTTTGGAGGGTGATAGGGAAGGGTTACAGGGAAGGGCTACAGGAAAGTGCGACGGAGGATCCGGATTCATAATATTATACTCCATTCTAGAGCTTGTATGAAAAGTTCCAAAATAGACTCTAGATAGTTCTAAGAAGGTTGTGGAAATACACAAAATATTAATTGTACATTTTAGATTATTTCTAGGAAGGCTAGGTAGCCTATATAAAAGAGAGGTCTTATTTGGTCAAATTATCTACTGAAGTGAAATTCAAGTGAATATAAGCAAAGTACTCTCCAATAATTTCTCTCTCTAGAAAATGTTTTTGCCTCTAGAATTCCTTTTGTGTGTGTTATTATTTCCTAGTTACAAAATCATAATACAAAGATGAGAAACGTAATGACAGAAACATAATGGCAATGAGAAAACCTTAATTACAACCTCCAAATCATTGCAATTTTCATCGAGGTAATGCCTGCTATCCTCACATTAACGAGCTTTTGTTGGCGGTAACTCCTGCAACCATAGATTTATCGACATAATCGTTCAAAAAATTGAAAAACTGATGAAACTTGTGAAGGGTTTAAGTTTTGCAAATTTAAGATTTGCAAAAATTTGGATTGAGATTTTAAATTGGAGTAAGATCATTAATGCGAGCTTTCTATCCATGAAAGTATCGGTAATGTTCTTTGCCTAGTTTTTGAGTGAGGCTTTTGCTGAGGGCACTATAGCCGCCCCTACCATCATCAGAGGATCTGTTTCTGCCTTGCTACCGTCGGAGGATCTATCTCCTCCTGCAACCGTCGGAGGAGTTACCGCGAAAGTTACTGAATCGGATGATCTGCCTCCCCTGCCACCGCTGGAGGAGTTATTGCCAGAGTTATTGAGGCCATCTACGGGAGCCACTACCGACTCAATTAACTAGGGTTTACATATGGAGTACATCCCCTTTCTCCTCCCAATAAACATACATATACAATGTATTTATAACATAGTCATATTCGATGACACCAACAATGGATTAGCATTAAATCGCCTAATCCTCATGCAATTTCTACAACAATCATAGCTATCCTCTACCGATAGCCCAATACATTTATCTCTAACAGATATTCAATCTCAAGATAAATAGTTTATTCACAACTTCCAAAAGTGTAAGATAATGCATATCTAATTTCACAGTCTATGCCCATAACCTTCCAATTTTACATTTTTTATGCTAATCCCAATTATTTATACAAAATAATATTTTAATCAAAATTAGGGCAAAAATTCCACTTTCATCATATATCAACCCAAACACCAAAATCAACGATTTTGGCCCAATACAACCTTGTATCCAAACCTCAAACCCACTTATGCCAATTTCATCAAAAATCCTTTTTCTTATTTCACACCCAAATCCTAGATTTGTCCAAGCCATAACCAAATCTTATCATCTATACACAATAGCAAATAACTAAGCTAAAAGCCATATCATAGTGTAGAAAATCCCTACCTCAAGCTTAAAGAAGAAAAGAGTTGAAACCCCTAAAATCAACGACAATGAAACTCGATCTCCACCACACACAACGAAGCCCTTGAGAAGTTACACAACTTTGACGAAGGAACTATGGCCAAAATCCCAATGGATTTGGAGAAATCAAAGAGAGAAGATGGTTTCTAGAGAGAGAGGCTCTAGATCTGGATCTTGGAGACTTTTAGAGAGAGAGAGAGGATTGCAAAAAGTGATCTGAAATGTCACTTTCGCGAGCTGATAAAACGCGGTCCGCTCGAGCGTTAGACACAGACTCCCATTCGAGCGTGAAACCCAGCGCTCGAGCGTGAAATACGCTCTCATAGCATTTTTTTGCAAACACAGTCCCTACTCGAGCACTCGAATGCCTGCTCGAGCGTGAAACGAAATTTGTGAAGCCCGCTCGAGCGCAATAATGCCAGCTCGAGCGGAAGAGCCAAATTCTGGGCAACAAAGGCTTGGAAAAACAAGCAACCAACCTGTTCCAAACATACAACTACAACCCAATAACCAACAATAAGGAAAAGACCACGAAAACAAGACATGAACCACCATCCAAACGAGTCTGGAACACTACAGGAGACGAGTCAAAACCAGGATCGCTATACACCATATTATATCTCGGGACACTCTATCATAAGTTTTCTCAAGATCGATAAACACCATATGAATGTCTCTTTTCTTTTCTCTATACTTTTTTATTACTCTCTTCAAAAGATAGATCGCTTCCATTGTTGACCTGCTAGGCATAAACCCAAATTGATTTTCTGACACTTCTGTTATATCTCGCAATCGACGTTCTATCACCCCTTGTCCCACACTTTCATTATATGATACATTAGCTTAATTCCTCTATATTTGTTGCAATTTTGGACATCTCCTTTATTCTTATAGATTGGCACTAAAATACTATTCCTCTACTCATCTGGCATATTTCTAGTCAACAAAATTTTGCTAAACAATCTAATTAACCAAGCAACCCTCTTTTTATCCAAACACTTCCAAGCTTCAATAGGGATATCATCGGGTCCTAAAGCCTTATTTGATTTCATCTTCTTAAGTGCAATTTCCACTTTTCCACTTCAAAGTTCATAATCCTGCGATAGAACCTATAGTCTTAGTTTATCGTATTACTGGCTATTTCTTCCTCTATTGTCGTATCTCCATATTCCTCATTTAATAGTTTCTCAAAATAGTTCTTTCATCTATCATCAAATTTAAGATTTTACTTTTCTTTCATCAAACTGAGAACCAATATATCTTTCATCAAATCATTGTTTATTGTCGTTGAATTTTCATCACCGGATAACCATCTCAAGGCAAAAATTTGTGAAAAAATTACATTGGCTGGTCCACCGGCCGGTCATCCGTCCGGTAGTCCCTCCGATCGACCTTCGGATGACTACCTCAAGGCAAAAATTTATGCAAAATTTACACTGACCGGCCAACAGGCCGGACATCCATCCGATCGACCAATGTCCTGATGAAACTTCAAAATTCTCCATTGAAATCCTTGATATCAAATGAATCTTTTACTCAAATTTAATAAATAATTTAATGCACGGTTGATGATGTTTTGTAAGAGTCAAATTCTTTGTCATTGATGAACAATGGACTACAAAGTGGTTGTGAATTTTCACTTGCAAATCCCCTATTGGATGCCTCCCACTCTGCAATCCCGAACGCATCCAGAAAAGCCATCATGAGCTCAATGTTTCCGCAGTTGGTTTTTGAAAATGTGTTTAGTCTTTTAGAAAAAATTCTTTCCAATAGTTTTTTCGAAGACATTTATGTTAAATATTTTCTATAAAAAATACTCTTTTTTTAAAAAAAGTGGTGATATACAAACTAACAAATTTTAATTCTGTTACAAATGGGTGGAGTCTCACCATTTTGGGCTATTTGGTAAAGTTTGTAGAAAGTGATTATAGTTTAATTTAAGTTGAGAATATGTACTAGACTGTTTAATCACCTTCTATTTATAATTTATTAGGAAAAAATAACTTAAATAAGTTGAAAAAAATTAATTATTTAAAAACTGAAGAATGAATATTTTTAATTTCTATTTTCCAATTATCTATTTTTAATATAAAAAAGCTTCACCAAATATGCCTTTGTCTCTCTGTTCAAAAAAAATAAAAAATAGGGCCTTTGTCTCTTATCTATGTCATACACACACACACATATATATATATAGAGAGAGAGAGAGAGAGAGATAGATAGATAGATAGAAATGGCTGACACGTCATCCATGTCGTTTCCCATGGTTGGAGGAGATGGTCCTCATAGTTACACTCAGAATTCCTCTTTACAGGCAATTCAATTTCAGCTTCTTGCCCCCATAGCATCTATTAATTTCATCAGTTTTTCTAAATGCACATAAACCAATCATATTAGATATTTTTATACAAGTATGAAACTGTGTTAAAAGGCTGTGTAACGTGATTGATTGCTGTATTCTTAGAATTTTTTTTTTTTTATAAATAAAATTCTAATTATAGAATCGGATACAATTCTCTACTTTTTTTTTTTTATATGTCTCACAGCTACACGTGAGATAGTCATACAAGAGAATTGTGTCTAATTTTATAATTGACTTGCGTTTAAGTAGAAAAACTGTTGCATTTTTTATTCAAATCATGATGTCAAAAAGGATGTAAATTTTCACATTTGTTTTGCTGTTGAATCCATTCCAAAATACCAAAATCTATAGCTTGAAACACACTTTTCCAGAGAAATGCAGTTGAGAGTGCCAAGTCCTTGATGAATGCTGCAATTGTTGATAACCTGGATCTAAACCAACTCAACCGTGTGTCATCTTCTTCAAACTCCTTCAAAATTGTAGATTTGGGCTGTTCTGTCGGTCCCAACACGTTCATCGCGGTGCAGATCATCATTGAATCTGTAAAACTCGTGTGCCAATGTCAAGGTCTCGATTCAGAAGCTCTCAAGTTTCAAGTACTCTTCAACGATCACGCTTCCAACGATTTCAACATGCTTTTCAAGTGCCTGTCAAAAGGCAGACAATACTTTGCAGCTGGAGTACCGGTTCTTTTCATGGCCGGTTATTCCCCAAGTCCTCTGTCCACCTCATGCACTCCTCTTACTCGCTCCAGTGGCTCTCCAAGGTATTGAATTGTTAGCCACCAGCTCATTTAAAATCTTATTCAGTTAGAAAGATAGATAATTTTGTTGTTTATGTTAATTAATTACATTTAGCACTCTAACACTTTTTTTTTTTTTATCAAAAATCTTACTTTGACCCTTCTACTTTTAATTGTGTCCATTAACCCTTACACTTTAAATCAAGTTTCATTTTTGGTCCATTGATGTTAATAAGGTTGACAGAACTTTTCATGTGATCCATTTATGACTTTGTTTCTCGTCTCATTATAACCTTTACACTTTCATCAAAATATCACTTCAGTCATCTCGCTTTTAAGTTTCGTCAGCTTCATTAACTAGAAATAGACAAAAACGTATCACCACAACTTGACTTAGAGCGTAAGGAGTTGACTCGGATAATTGAAAGTGAAAAGCTCAAAGTAATATATTGGTAAAAATGTAAGGATATTAAGTGTAATTAACCCTACTTATATTCTTAATATGTGGCGCCATGCTCTCTTTTATAAATACATGCAAATTTTTAATTATTGAGTAGGTAGTGAGATTCGAACACAAAATCTTACCCTGCTCCAATTTCATGTTGGATCGTTAACCACCAATAACTTTATTATTTGTATTCACAACATAGGTCCCTCCAGAGTTGGTTGACGAGCAATCGCCTGCGTGGAACAAAGGAAGGATCTATTATGGAGGTGCTCCAAAAGAAGTTTTTGAGGCTTATGAAGCTCAATTTGCCAAGGACATGGAGTCATTTTTAATGCCAGAGCATTGGAGCTTGTCCCTGGAGGTCTAATGGCACTTGTTGTCCCCTGTCACCCTTCTGGCACACCTCCTTCTCCCTTCTTTCTCATGGTACTTATTCAACTTCTTGAAGCCATCCTCAATGACATGGCCAACATGGTAAAGACTCTATAGTTTGATTTGATTCTCTACTAATTCAACAAAGTACATTTGCCATGAGTTTCCTCTTCTTATTATGAAAATAATCCATGGAACGTAAAGTCTTATTGGAGAAAGGACAACTTCATGTTGTAACAAAAGCTTTTACTCAATTAAAAAATACACCCTTTTTACTTAGGGGAAAGCATTGTAACTGTGGGAGCCGAATAAATAGAAGAGTTAGAAGGGATGTATTCCAGAAGTCAGAGACTGTTCGGCTCCGTGCTAATCAACTAAGATGCCCAATACATTGAGATCGCCGAATAGACGGGGAGATGTATGTGGGAATAAACAAAAGGATAATAAGTAAAAAGTGGGCTCTGGACCCGAGGTCCAGAGAATGAGTATAAATACAAGAGCTTCAGATTTAGAAAGGTATGTAAGAATAACTCCACTTAACTTAGTGAACAAGCTTTCTTGACCATTGAGACTGACTTGCCCATCGGAGTGCTAACCCCGGCACCCCCGACCGGAGTGTTGGTGCTTTTACAGGTGACTAGCTGAGGATCAAAAGCGTCTCCCAGGATCTGAAGAGTATTTCCAAACCACTTCCCCACAGTAACATATGGCCAGCTTAATTAGAATTGTAAACGAGCCAACCTTTTATATTTTATAGTAACAACCTCTCTAGAAATGGAGGTTATGTCGTATGACATGTTTTAGCGGTAACCTCATGCACTAAGTCACATTTTATATATATGTGTGAGGTCATTGAGCCAGGTTCAAGGTGACCTTAAAAATTACCGAATTTCAAAATATGTTCAAATTTTACTTATTTACGTAATGAGTCAAATTCGAACGAATTTTTAACAAGTGAAACAAACACAAGTAGCTTTGTTTGTAAACATTTGAGGTTCAGCCCCGGTTTCTCTCTCCATGAAATTACACTGAGTTCTAGAGTCATCTATAACAAAACATCATAAAAATTGTACCAGTACCACGTGTATAACTGTTTTCTTGAATTTTACTCAGATTAATTAATTAATTATAATTAACCTTTTTTTTTTTTTTTTGAAGGGATTGGTGGATGAAGATAAAATGAACACCTTCAACCTACCCAGGTACAATCCAACTCTCCAGGAGTTGCAGACCCTGACAGAGAGAAATGGGTGTTTCAGCATTGAGAAATTGGAAGCATTGGTTCATGCCCCAGCAAAAGAAATGTCTCCAGAGCATAAAGTTCTGCACTTAAGAGCTGGCTGGGAAGGGGTAATCAAACAGCACTTTGGAAGTGATGATCAGATCATCGACAAGCTGTTCGACACGTTCAACAAGAAAGCAGTAGAGTTGCCCATCTTTTCGCAACACGGTGAATACAAGTCGCTTGAGAACATATTTGTCCTTCTGAAGAGCAAAGTGGCATGAATTTCTGATGATGCCTTTAAATAAAAAAAAATTAAAAAAAAAACCAGTTTGTGTTTCTGTGGAATTACTAGTTATGCTTCACTTGCATTACACAAGCATATCATGCTTCTATCTGTGGAGAAATTATTTTGTAGGTTTGACTAATAACAGATGTGGTGTGCCTTTTCAATAATAAGATCCCTCTTTGTGTATCATCAGCTAAATTTATGGTGATTGATTATGATTTTCGTTACGTTGTTTTGTGGAGGGTGGTAGAAAGATATTTTGCCAAACAAGAGGAAACAAATTGTTTCCGTTACCAAAAGTTTCAATTTTTTTTAGCTAAAGTGGCAACAAAAATATTGTACCAAACAATGTGTTTCGTTTCCAATGTTAAAATTTTTTAAAACAAAGACAGAAGACAAGAAAAAAAATACCAAACAACTCCTTGATGATTCAGCTTGGCTTTGTGATTGTTGTGAACCTTTTTTTTAAAAAAAAAAATTCCCATTAACCCGTTTGGTGGACATAGCCTTTGAGGACTAGTAGAGCATTAAAGAGAAAATGAAAGCAAAAGTCCAATTATAATCTAATTATTACTTTCAAAGAGACAATCCAGTAACTTGTTTGTATCCAATTATGAAGCAAATAAATTTATATAAAACAAAATTAAGAATAAAACAAAAATGAGGATATAAATCACAGTTGATCTCCAGAAAACAAGTAGGCTAACCCAGCTCTCATTCGACACCGCCAACAACTAAAAGTATAGCTTAACTTACCTAACAAATAAAGAGGCGAAAAGATCAAATAATCATGCATTCTCCTTGGCAATCTTCTCGGCTTTCTCAAGAACTTCATCAATTCCCCCAACCATGTAAAATGCTTGCTCTCCCAGGTCATCATACTTCCCATCCAAAACAGCCTGCCAAAAGAATGCATTAGCGACCACAGGTGATACCCTTAACTATGTTCCACTATATCGTTAGACACTTGAACTGAAAAACTCCCAAAGATGCACAAGAGAATGCAAAACACAAACAGATAGAGCAGTTATGACTTATATGAATACCCATAAAAATAAAAATAAAATTCATTGGGTGAAGGTTGATTGGGTTATCCCTTCCTCTTGTGGGCATTTGTTATGTATTGATTTTAGAGACTGTGGTTCAAACTTGGATGCTTTGGATGTGCATGCTTCATGCAACTCTTTTTGGTCTTATGGATCAAATGGAATGCTAGAATTTTTATTTTTTATTTTTTTTTAAAAATTTTGTGGGAAATGTGAAGATTTTGAGAGTTTGTGAGAAAAAAAAAATAATAATAATAAATTCTTTTTGGCATGCTTTTGGTTTTTTTGTCCTTTTGTACTTCATTTTCTAATCAGGGAAAAAAAATAGTAAACAGCTTCCAAGTACCCGGAAACTTGTGATAGTCTCTTTCAACTCAACATATTTTCCAGGGGCGCCAGTGAACACCTCTGCAACTTGGAATGGCTGGCTCAGGAACCTTTGAATTTTACGAGCACGTGCAACAGTGAGTTTGTCATCTTCACTAAGCTCATCCATTCCCAAAATGGCAATAATATCTTGAAGATTCTTGTAATTCTGGAGAACCTTTTGTACGCCAAGAGCAGTTTCATAATGTTCTTGTCCTAATATATGAGGAGAGAGCATCCGAGATGTTGAATCTAGGGGATCAACAGCAGGGTAAATTCCAAGCTCGGAAATCTGCATTTAATAACAAAAAAAAAAAAAATCAACAATTAAATCATAGAGCATATTTATAGATCACTACATGTGAATTTGAACGCCCCAAAAACAAAACCTGTCGGGATAACACAGTTGTTGCATCGAGATGGGCAAAAGTAGTAGCAGGGGCTGGATCTGACAAGTCATCAGCAGGGACATACACAGCTTGGACGGATGTGATTGATCCTCTTTTGGTTGTTGTGATGCGTTCTTGAAGGCCACCAAGATCTGAAGCCAACGTTGGTTGGTAACCGACAGCAGATGGAATGCGACCCAACAAGGCAGACACCTCGGAGTTGGCCTGAGGAACAACAAAGAGCAAGAAAAACAAGAGACAATCAAGTTAATGGACTCTAATACTGTAGAAGAACAGATCATCAAGGAGAATTGTGATAAGAAGCCTTACTTGAGTGAAGCGGAAGATGTTGTCGACAAACAAAAGTACATCTTGCCCTTCAGCATCTCGGAAGTGCTCAGCTACTGTCAGCCCTGTAAGCGCAACACGAGCACGAGCACCAGGAGATTCGTTCATTTGACCATACACAAGGGAACACTTGCTTTCACCCTGAAAATGTTACCATTTTTAGACAACATCTATAAAAGCACAAAAGAACCAAAAAGGAAAAGTACGTTAAAATGACGAATTGGCAGCACGAACCAACTTATCACCAAGCTTGATAACACCACTCTCAATCATTTCTCTATACAAGTCATTGCCTTCTCGAGTGCGCTCACCAACACCAGCAAACACAGAGAAACCACCTGGTTGAAAAGAAAATAAACATTTAGATGAATAAGCATGAAAATAAAAACTAAAACAAACAAAATTTTGCCTAGAATGCAGAAACAAACCATGAGCTTTGGCAACATTGTTGATTAGTTCCATAATAAGCACTGTCTTCCCAACACCAGCACCACCAAATAGCCCAATTTTCCCACCTCTTTGATATGGAGCAAGTAGATCCACCACCTATGAAATATTATAGATGCATCAAATAAAACTTTCCAAAACATACACAGATAAATGCTCCATAAATGATGTATATAGATTTGAAATGCAAAAGTTCTGCACGAACTCAGCACAAAAATCACCTTGATTCCAGTGGCAAGGATCTGTTGTTCAGTTGACTGCTCGACAAAGGCTGGAGCTTCTCGATGGATGGGAAGAAAGTGCTCGGACTCTTTGGGATTGAAAACAAAGAATCAAATAAAAACTAAAAGAAAAAAACACATTTAATGCAACTTCACATGAAATACAAAATGGGAACTTCTATATAATCTTACTTATTTCATCATTCCCGTCAATAGCTTCTCCAATAACATTCATAATACGACCAAGCGTAGCCCTGCCAACCGGCACCTGTAGACAAACCCAAATGTAAAGATAAACAAAGAAGTATCATCACCTACGACGCTATAAAGTAGAAGACTATGCATGACAAAGAACAGAAAGTAAGACATTAGAAAACCTATTATGCAGAACGAGGAAGTTTGCAGGGTAAGATGCATAAAAATCTTGGATCTTACTGGACATTAAAATGATGCACAATAAGAAGGATAACAATCCCACAATGAACGATAACCAAAATCATCAGAAGACATGGATAATTAAAAAAATAAACATAAATGTGCACCAAAATTTGAAAAGATAAACATGCTTGACATCCTGAAATGGACCGCTAGTACAGGAATCCACACAAGTTTGTCACAACTTGACAATGTATCCATAACAAATTTAAATAAATTAAATAACATGCAAGCAATTGCATGACATTCAAGTCATAAAACATGAACTGTTCTAAATTTTACTGAAACTATCTAGAAAGCACTGCGTGTTCTGAGTCTGACTAATGCTAAATTATATCAACACCACCATTAGGTTAAACTTCAGCCAAAAGCGTCACAAAGGACACGGTACATATTTATTCAAGAAAAACTGTTTTCCATTTTCTTCTTTTTTCTAAAAAAAATTTAAAATTGCTCTCTTTTATACTTTATACCAATTGAATAAAGTCTTTCCCAAACTACATTCTTCAATTTGCATCGCAATTTTAAACCCAAGGAGTTGGCCCTCCAAGGTATCACTTTCGAAATCTCGTAGGTGTAAACAATTTTTTAGACCAGTCTATACGGGGCTTTGTTTTGATTTTAATTGGGCCCATTAGTAAACAACGAGATTGGTCCTAAATTAGTTAGTCTAATGGGTTTGATACAAGTTATCATGTTAGATAGCTAATTATAAATGCATTCATTTTTTTTTATAATCATTATCATCTCTTTTTGTTTGCAAACATGTTCTCTACAATCATGAATCACAGTTCATTAATGCTAGAAACGAAAAAAGAAAAGAAAAAAAAAAAAGAAAAAAAAAAAGAGAGTAAATTTACCGTAATAGGAGCACCAGTATTGAAGACCTTGTGTCCCCGAACAAGCCCTTCAGTCCCTTCCATAGAAATAGTCCTGACCATGTTCTCCCCCAAATGCTGAGCCACTTCAAGCACCACCCTCACAGGGAAATCCACAACCTCCAGCGCCGTCAAGATCGGCGGCAAATTCTCATCGAATCTCACATCCACAACAGCACCGATCACCTGACACACACGGCCCAGTCCACCAGCGCCCGTTAACTCACTCGTCACCTTCCCACCACCACTCCCCTGCTTCTTCGCCGGCGACGGTGACGGTGGAGCTGTAGCTGCGGCGGCGGCAGTGGCGTAATCCACCGAGCGATTGGAGAGGAAGCCCAACGGAGAAGGGCGAGATGGAAGAGACGGTGTTCGGGGCTTGATGGAGTGGCGGAGGAGAGAGAAGAGGTTTCGAGAAGCCATGAGAGAGAGGGAGTTTGAGAGGGAGGGAGAGAGAGTTGGCGATATAATATGAGAGAGAGTGAGAGAGAGAGAGTGAAATTGGTACGGGGTTGATCCGAATTGGAAGGCGATAGCGATTAGGATTGAGGGAGATTTGGCGGGGAGGTAGTTACCGAGATTCATGGAGGAAGTTAGTTATGGGAGCTGGTTTTTCTGGTTGACATGTACGGCTTCCAGACTGGTTCAATACTAACTAACTATTGCCACGTCACTGCTGCTCTCTGAAAAAATGTTAATTTTACAAAAAAAAAAAAAAAAACAATTCAAATAATAAAATTAATTTTTTTTTTAAATTTGATTTTTGCAACAAAATAAATATTGAATTTTTTATCTTATCAATTTAAATTTAAATTTTTTTATTTATTTTCAATTTAAGTCGTTTGCCCCTTTCTTTAAATAAAAATGACAGAAAACACATATTTTAATTATTAAACTCAATAAAAATAATATTTTTGACATTTTTCATAAATTCATATTAAATTTAATGATTAAAATACATTTTCTTATCAATTTTACTTTGTAGAAATAAGCGAATCACGATTGAAAATAAACTAACAATTTATAATTTAAATTGATAAAATTAAAAGTTCAAAATTTATTTTGTTATAAGAGTAAAATTTTTTATTTTATAATTTTTTTCTATTTAAAATTTACATGGATAAATTGTACTTTATCTAGGGGTGTAAAAATGATCCGGCCTACCCAAATCCGGACTCGAACCGGGCCGCTATCGAACCTAGCGGGCTTCATCCAAAAATTGGGTTGGGACAGACTGGGTCACTCACTCAAAATCTCAATCCAAGGGTATTCGAGCGGACTTGGGCCGGGCATGACCATTTTAAAGTTTTTTTCTACCAAAATAGCTTGAAAATGATACTGGATTTCAAATGGATCAGGATTGGGTCTTGGGCAAGTGGACCAGACCAATTAGGATGGGCTTCAAGTTGGGTTGGGCTCCAAAACACACAACCTAAGCCGAAGGTCACAGACTGGACTCGGGCCTGAGCGGGCTTCTTGTGAGCCATAGGCTGATGAGCCGATTTTACACCCTGTTTACCCCTTGCATTTTGTACCACATTTTATGTTAGTCTCGTTTTTTTTTTTTTCAATCAGTAATAATTTACCCTTTACACTTTGAATCCTATTGGGTGTTCTAGGAATGCTAGGTGGTTGTGGAAAATGCATGAGACCCCTAGTGGGGGTGCTAGGGGTCCATTCTGATTGGTCCAAAAATTGTTTTTTTTTTTTTTTTTTTCAGCCATTGGCAGCCCCTACGTGGAGGTGGGGGTGCTGGGGGTCCCAGCATTACCGGGTGGTTGTTCATATGCTAACGCGTAATGAAATTTTTTAATGGATAAAACAATATTGTCCTATTTTATTAACTAATTAACAGGTAATAAATAATTTATTTAATATATATGTTACAATTTTTTATTGATCAAAATAATTATGTGAATAATTTCCCATGATATTCGGGACTATTCTACAATTTTCTCAAAATTTTCTCATTAAATTGTATATTAAAAAATGGACTTTTCTTAAGTGTACAACTTACACCTTTTGTGTAAGTTGCACACTTACACCTCTTGTTTTATGTTTACACCTCCTGTTTATACCTTTTGTGTTGGTTGCATATGGTGTGCAACCTTAAAGGGTTGCACACCATAACAGGACCCTTAAAAAATAGCAGGAGAACAAATGTCTTGTACATTCGTGTTCACCCGAGGTAGTTTTTTTTTGAACGTCACCCGAGGTAGTTTGGGAGATTTTATTTACACCTAAAAAATCATGATGTACTCTTAATTTTAGGCCTATTTTGGGAAGATGGTTATAATCAGTTTTTTGGTGAAAAGCTGATTATAAGCAGATTATAATCAGCTTTTTTGTGAGAGGGGAAGTTGGTAATAATCTAAAAATCAGATTATTACCAACTTGCCAAAAGAGCCCTTAAATACATATTGAATAATTATTTAAATTTTTATTTTATTCTCATTACATTTTATTATTTTTTTAAAATTATTCTCAAGGCAAACTCAAATAATAAATAATTGATAAACTATAAAAGTTAAATTATTTCAAAAACTTTTCAATACCAAAAATAATTCTCAAATATAGAGAGAGAGAAAAAAAAAAAAAAAACTTATAAGCACATTAGCATTATAAATATAGAAAAAATCAAACTTTTACATAAGCATTATAAAACTTTTCAATACAAAAAAAAAAAACTTTTACATTATAAATTATTTACAAGAATGTTCGTGAAAAAATAAAAACCAAACTTATAAGCACATAAGTATCAGGCACTAACAAAAAAGAGTAGTTCTCATATAATGTACTATTTAAATGACAAAATAAGAACAACTCCAATAATATGTATTATTAATCTGACTACTGGGCCCTTTAATTTTTGTCAAAAAAATGATATAAAAAATAATTGATGATACTCTATAAAAATTGTGAAATTTCTTTATATGAATACTTACCTCTTTTTTGATGGGTTGCTTCAAAAATTTATTTTCATTATTACTCTCATCCATTATTTGATTTTGTTCAATTTTTTTTTGTAAGGTTGGGTTTCAAAATAATAAAAAACAATGATATTGATGATGATGATAAGTTTTGGTAGGGTGAATTAAAGTTTTGGAATGAGGAAGAAGAAGAAGAATAAATAACTTTGATCACTTGGGGAAGAAGATACAGAGATTGGAATAGGAATAACTGATTAGGGTGTACCATGAGAAAAAAAAAATTATTTAGGATTTAATATGTATTGCCCTTATTAGTAAATTTATATTAGGATATAATAGAAATTAAAATTTATTAATTTAAATTAAACATTCTGAGACATATTTTAGGTTTAAATAGAATCTCCCAGATAGTTTTGATAAGCTAAGATTGGGCCGACACTAATGGATCAATCGAGCCAGGCCCAGTAACAAGCCTATGTCCAGTAGAATCCATCGTCAGGCCAGGTCTGGCCCGATCACTGAACCTAACCCCTTTACACACCATCACGATTGTGTTTGGTTCAAAAATTTAGAAAATAATTTGTAAATGAAAAGGAAAAAGAAAAAGTAAAAGTAAAAATAAATAAATATATCTATATTTAATTTAATTTTACATATATTTTTCCTTGTTATTTCTAAATTTCTTCTCAAATTCAAATTTCTCCTCAAATCCATAAATCAAAAACAACCTAAGAGTAATTTTAAAACTTGGATAAATTACAAACACACCCATTAAGGTTTATTTAAATTATAAATTACCTCATGTTGTTTTAAAAATTACATTATGCTCTCTCAGGTTTTTAATTTCATAACAAATAAGTCATTTTATTAATAAATCATCAAATTAATTAACAATTTTTAATAATGTTAAAATTTTATTTCAATTAATAATTCAGATAATTTTATTATTGTATAGGTAAACAGTTAGAAATTTTACTTTTTCAATTAATTCTGTTAAATAAAAAATTCTGACAGGCAGGTATTTATAATTTTTCAAACCATAAGGAACAATTCGTATTTTAAGCAAATCTCAAGGAATGTATTTGTAATTTACCCTTAAAACTTAGTTATCTTTAAATTTAAAGAAAATATAGTAAATTTCATAATTTTACCATAATTATATTAACTCATACTCCATTTAGTAAAGTTAAAGGCAACAATATTAATGCAGACAGTATAAAAATATAAAAATAAATTAAATAAAATACATATTTCAGTTTAAAATTAGTAACGGCATTATTTTTTTTATTCATATGAATGACAAATTTTTGATATATGATAAATTAGGTATTATGTGAATTAAAATTTTAAAAGAATTAATATAATTATGCTAAAGTATATATATAGTGTAATTTACTTTATTTATTTATGTTTATTTTAATAATCCAACGTCGTTAGTTTTTTGCTAACACCATATTGTTAACAATCATGTTGCAGAGGTGACGCTCACCACCCCACATACACGTGAGGTCCAAGAGAGGATGAAAAATAAATAAATAAAAAAATTTGAGCCAATCAGTAAGGGTCTCCCCCATTTTCCTATTGTTAATTATAAATGTGACTTTCTTCCATCCTCACCTCATTTCACACTGATTTTTTTTTTATGAAAAAGAATAATACTAGGAATTTAAAAGAAAATTATAATTTATTTTATGAATATTTACATAAGTGTAAGACTCACACCATATAAAACTCACACCAACATAAATATTATGAAAATTTTGGACAATTTTTAAAAACTTACATTTGTGGATCAAAAGTTTAAATTGGACAAATTTTTCTCCCCAAGTCCCAATCATATTTATTAAACTATGAATTATTAATAAGAAAAATTATAAATTAGTGGTAGTTTTTAAAAATAATTTAGGATAAAAAAATATAAATATATTTTTGAGATTTGTTTAAAAAACGAATTGTCTCTATAATTTTAAAAATTATAAATACTTCATTGTTATAATTTTTTATGTAATAGAATTAATAGAAAAAATTAAAGCTTCGTTTGGTAAGACTTTCTAATTATGATTTGAGAATATGAGTTGTATTTTGAGTTTGTGTGTTTTGAAATTATGATTTGAGTGTAGAAAATTTGTTTGGTTATGATTTTTGAATAGAGTATTGAATTGAGTTTTGAAAGTTTAATTTAACATGTGAAGTAAAAAAATTTGTTTGGCTATAAGTTTTGGGAAAAAAATTTAAACTTTAATTCAAATTGTCATAACTCATAACAAAACACACTACTTTCATATTATTGAAAATTTTGATCAACATTCATAACCAAACTTTTTTAAAATTCAATTAAAAAAATTTATTATTAACAGAAAATAACATTAATCAATTTTTTAATTGAAATACAATAAAGGAAATAATTTTTTTTCAAAATAAATATTTCAAAAATTTAAATCATAAATATTTAAATAATCTAAAAAATTTAATAAGTAAAAAATTAAAATAAATATTCAAAAAATTTAAATGGTAAAAATTTTAAAAATTTAAATATTCAAAAAATTTAAATAATTTAAAATTTTAAAATTTTAAATTTAAAAACAACTCTACACTCAAATCGTAACCAAACACATAAAACAAAACTCAATTAAGAAATTGTTTTTAAAACTCATAACCAAACACATAACTCGAAACTCCATACTACTTTCACAACTCTACACTCAAATCGTAACCAAATATATAACAAAAAAATTAAAATATTTAAAAATATTTTTATAAAATAGAGTTTGAATTTAATTTTATGAAATATTTTAAATTTAAAAAATTAAAATTATAATATTTAAAAATATTCAAAAAATTAAAAAATTAAAAAAATCGTAACATATTTAAATATTAAAATATTTAAAATCTTAACAAAATTAAAATATTTTTAAAATATTTAAATATTTAAAATATTTTAAAAATTAAATATTAATTTGAATTGAGTTTTAAAAAGAGTTTTGAATTATGGGCTTGTTTGGTTTGTGTTTCAGAAACATGTTTTGGAAAAAAAAAAGTACGAAAACATGTTTGGTTTGGTGTTTTGGGAAATTTGTTTTGGAAAATTGTTTTGAGAGAGAGTTTTGGAAAAAGTGATTGATTTGATGTGTGTGTGAGAGAGATTTGTTTGGAAAAGTTGTTTGGTTTGTGTGTTTTGGGAAATTTTTTTGGGAAAATTTGTTTGGTAGAGAAAATTTCTGAAATTTGTTTGTAGAGAAAATTTCTGAAATTTTTTTCAGAAACATCAACCATATGAGTTTTGAAAAGTAATGATTATATTTTGAATTGAGTTTTGAGAAATGAGTGTAGAATTATGATTTGAAAGCTCAAAACAAACACCACACTCAAATCAATGGGTGAAATTATAATTTAAGAGGTTTACCAAACGGAACCTAAATTTCTAATTACTCTTCTATACAATAATAAAATTATTTAAATAATTAATTAAAATATATTTTTAATACCATTAAAAATTATTAGTAATTAACTCTATGATTTATTGAAAAAACGTGTCATTTGTATTAAAAACTTAAAAGACGAGATATATAATTTTTAAAATTATAGAAGGAAATTTATAATTGAAGTAAATCTTAGTAAATGTATTAGATGTATTTGTATCATTTTAATTATTAAATTTATAAACTTTACCAAGCTCAATTATTTTTTATTTTTAAATTGTCATGTCCCTAAATAAAATTCTCTCATTTTACAACAGAAACTACCAGACACCAGACGGACCAATCGTCAAATGCTCCCTCTCTTCGTCGTCGCCGCCTTCTTCATATACTACGATCAACAATGTCCTCCAAAACCCTAACCCTAGATTCCTCAACCCTCTTTCTCAACGCTCAGAACTCTCTCTCTCTTCAACCTCCCCTAACCCCTCCACCCTTCTCTTTCTCTCTCCTCTCCAACCACTCTCCTCTTCCCCCAATCCCCCCCGATTTCCCCCAATCCAAACTCATCCCCAAAACCCGCTTCATCATCGATGGCTTCAAATTCGCCGACAATCACTCCGTCTCCTACTTCCTCTCTCACTTCCACTCCGACCATTACACTGGCCTCACCCCCAATTGGTCCAAAGGCGTCATCTTTTGCTCCCACACCACTGCTCGCCTTCTCGTTCAGGTACTCAAAGTACCCTCATTGTTTGTTGTTGCGTTGTCGTTATCTGAATTGGTTTTGATTGATGGGTGTGAAGTGATGCTTATTGATGCGAATCACTGTCCCGGTGCGGTTCAGTTTTTGTTTAAAATTCCGGGTATTGGCGGCAAGATTGAGAGGTATGTGCACACGGGTGATTTTCGGTATTGTGATTCGATGAAATTAGAGCTGGGTTTGAGTGAATTTGTTGGTTCTGATGCTGTTTTTTTGGATACCACTTATTGTAATCCGAAATTTATGTTTCCATCTCAAGAAGAATCGATTGAGTATATAGTTAGTGTGATAGAGAGAATTGGGGTTGAAAATGAGGGTTCTATGAAGTCTGTTTTGTTTCTTGTGGCTACTTATGTTATTGGAAAGGAGAAGATTTTACTTGAAATTTCGCGTAGGTGTAATCGAAAGATACATGTGGATGGTAGAAAAATGGCTATTTTGTGTGTTTTGGGATTTGGAAAAGATGAAGCGTTTACCGAGGAAGAATCTAAAAGCAATGTTCATGTTGTTGGGTGGAATGTGTTGGGTGAGACTTGGCCATATTTCCGACCCAATTTTGTGAAGATGAAAGAGATTATGGATGAGAAAGGGTACTCTAAGGTTGTGGGTTTTGTTCCAACGGGGTGGACGTATGAAGTAAAGCGTAACAAGTTTGCAGTAAGGACTAAGGATGCATTTGAGATACATCTTGTACCGTATAGTGAACATTCAAATTATGATGAGCTCAGAGAGTATGTGAGGTTTTTGAAACCAAAACGTGTCATTCCAACAGTAGGTGTGGATGTTGAGAAACTAGACAGCAAACATGCCAATTCTATGCGGAAGCATTTTGCTGGTTTGGTTGACGAAATGGCCGTCAAACAAGAATTCTTGATGGGATTTCATGGTCGGCTTCAGGAAACAGATGGCAAGGTTGAGAAGGATATCGGTGCTGTCCAGAACAAGATCCAATCACCTGAACTTGAACCAAGTAATGGAATTGATAAGAGGATTGTTTTAGACTTGTCATCTTCTTGTCAGGAACCTGGTACACAAGATGTGGCTTTATTGAGCGACAATGAAAAAGAGGAATTGATTCAACAACTTCGGGACTGTTTGCCTGCTTGGGTCACTGAAAACCAGATGCTTGATCTGCTTAGTGGCTCAGGTGGAAATATTGTGGAAGCAGTTTCCAATTTTTATGAGCGTGAAACTGAGTTTCATGAGCAGGTCGGTACTTTTGCTTCATCTGCTAGTACAATGCAGACCAACCCACTTAATGAATCTGCATCACTTGCTAAACCATGTTCTGTTAACGGCCCTCCTAGAAATGCTAATGTTTCTCTAGGTCAAATCTTTAAATCACCCAGCATGAGGAATGTAACTAAGAGCAGTCCTTCTCCTGGTAAAAAGAGGAGAAATGTGGATGATAAGCCTAACAAGAAAGCGAGAAGAAATTCAAGTCTGGAATCTAGTAATTCAAAGCAACAGCCTAACAAGAAAGCAAGAAGAAATTCAAGTCTGGAATCTAGTAATTCAAAGCAACCCACTATAACAAGTTTCTTCACTAAACTTGCACCTAAGGTTTCTCATTGTGCTGACGGTGAAACTTTGTTGGAGGAATGCCCAAACGATGAAAATATGTTGCCAAGTGATTCTACTGAGTTGTACAAAGAGGAGGTAGACCAGTTTATTCAGATCATAAATGGGAGTGAATCATTAAGAACTTATGTTGCCACTATCCTGGAGGAGACAAGAGGGGACATAAATATGGCCCTGGATAAATATTATAGTAATCCCGAGGGTAACCTTGGGGAGAGCAAAAATAGGTTGGTACACTGTATAAGATCTATCCAGGCTGAACCCAGTAATTTGAAAAGCTCTTCCGATAAAGAGAAAATGGTATCAGAGGTATTAGGAAACATGACCAATTTACCAGTGCCAGGGCTTTCACCAGAGAATACTAAGACTCTTGTATTGCTACCACCAGAAAAATATTCTCCTATAGAGCATGGTTGGTGTTTGATTATCAGAAGCTAAATAACTTGCTGATTTTCCTTGACTAGTCATAGAATAACAAAATACTTAAATACTTGCCTTCTTGAAATCATTTATGTTTTATTTTATTCTCCAATTGGAGAAGATTTAATAACTCAAAGATACATGTGCAGCATGCTGGAGGCATGGACAGCCTGCTCCGTATATACATGTTGCACGAACTTTTGACCTGGTTGAGGATGAAAAGGGCAAGAAAAAAGCTGCATTGATGCTGTGTAATATGTTTAGAAGGTTTGTTTTGTTTTCATGCGCCGCGTCCTTTTGCTTCTCATTTGCTCCTTTATTGAAAAAATGTCCATTTCTGGAAGGGGATAGGTAGGATAGTCAGTGAATGTTATTGGTGTGTGTTGTCTTAAAATGCAGCTTGCTGGCCTTGTCTCCAGAGGATGTGCTGCCTGCTGTATACTTGTGCACAAATAAGATTGCTCCTGACCATGAAAATAAGGTTAGGGCAATTCCATCTGTTGCTAGATTTCTTCCCTTCCATTAATTTTTTGATTGCCGTATGACAAAATGTTCATTATTCTGTTCTCCTTCTCTCTTGCTCTCCCCTTTAGTTTATATATATATATATATATATTTTTTGGTCCAAATGCAAAGCAGTCTTCAATTTTCCATCAAATGATGGGCTATGCTCTTGTGGATTTGGAATTTTGATGTTGACTATTGCTATATAGTTTGCAATCTTATTTGACTTTTATTTTTTTATGTTTTCTTTTATTTTATTATTTTATACCGTAATAATGAGTGAGTGAAGTCCTTTAACTTTGGACAGGCTAAAAAGAGACTTATGACTGCTTTTCTTCCAAATCTATTGGATCATTATGTGATTCAGTTTTATAAAATCTGTAGGCAAGGAATAACATAAAGTTCTTTGTCATTTTTAACGAGGAAAATTTTAGCAATTAGAATATTGGTGATGAAAGGAGTACTGGAACTCTATTTGCTTTCGTACACCTTCGGATTAGAAAATGGTTAGTCAAAGATGGCTAGTGGAGGGATGTTAAACAGTGGTTATGCCACAGGGGCCAGCCACTTTTGAAAAGAGTACCTGGGGAAATGTTGAGAGTTCCACTACTAGGGAAAATGCCCAAAAAAATGATACATAAGCAGGAATGTTAAAAGTATTGTATGTGGATACTCATACAGTTCAAAGGCATTGATTGGGAATGGGGGAATTGGTCAAACTCAGCTAAGGGTATCCAAAATCAATCTGCTCAAGCTGCAATTGAGTTTGCTCTTTTCTGTTCTTGAATATTAGTGAACATGGCTTTATAAACAGCGGAATGATTGTAAATTCTGTAAGCTCTAGAGAATGGTTTTAGTTTAGGTCAACAAATAGAAGTTGACGTGGCAGGGAGTAGATTAGGTTGTGACCTTTCTTCGTTGCGAACATTTCATGATGGTGGTCAAATTTTTCTTTTGAATTTCTAAATTTTTCATAACAGGTCTTGTTATGTTTTTCCATTGTGTCACTAAGCTGTGATTCTAGCTCAGTTTGAGGACTTTGCTATATAAGAAAGGCTGTAGCTCATTATTCCTTTTGTACGTGTCATTGAATAATTTGAAGGTTTGCATTCATTGAATAATTTGAAGGTTTGCATTCCCTGTAACTCTTGTGGTCATTGCGAGGAGCTGCTTGGCTACGTCTTAAAGCATGAGAAATTCTCTCTCTCTACCATGGGGATTGTATTCTTCTTGAGTATTTTTGAAGAGCAAATTTTTTTTTTTTCCTACATTGCTTGTTAGAGCTATGAAGCACGGACACTATATCGTGAAATACATTACAAATTTGAATAAAACAACTTGTAATCCAATGATAAAACAAAAACAATGTAATTTATACTTATTCTTCTCCTTTATACTTAAAAAAGTATTAGCTTTTACTTTAATGTTCATATATATTGCATAGATATATAAAATTATATATTTTGAACATGTCCCTTACGTGTCGTGTCCTACATTTTTTGAAAATTTCTGTGTTGGCTTGTCGGTGTCGTGTCTGTATCATGTCACATGTCCGTGCTTCTTAGAGGCAATATCTTATGTCATCCTCTTAATAAGATATGTTTTTCTGATAATGGAAAAAATTAAAAAATGATATTCAGGTGTTGCACAGGTGTTGCCTTTCTTTTCCCCTTTCTCTGTCAGCATCCGGTTATTTTTGTTCCTATTTTAATTTGTTATGATCTTCACTATTTTTTGCTCCTGAATTTTCATCTTTTGTTCGAAGCTGCATCCCAATAAATGACTGACATTCTAAACAATTCATTTATCAATTATACTATTTTATTGGTCAAGGTGAAGGGGTGATATTCATTTACATGTGAGAAGAGTGTATAATTGGGTTGCAGCTATATTGCAGGAACTGAATATTGGTGGAAGTATTGTTGTGGCAGCTTTGGAAGAGGCATGCGGGACCAACAAATCTAACATAAAGGAATTGTATGACAACTTAGGTGATCTTGGTAGGAAGAAATGGATTTTGTTTTAGTATTTGTTTTATGTTTTGATTTTGTTACTAATTTCAAATTGGTGATGGTACTGACCATTATATGGTCCGCATAAAGGTGATGTTGCTCAACTTTGCCGACAAACACAGTCACTACTTGTCCCTCCACCACCACTCTCAATCCAAGGTGTATTTTCCGTGCTTCGGAAGATAAGGTATGGAGTGTACAATACATAAATGTTAACTATTTTCCCTCAACCCCTTCTCCTTTTTGTTGTTTGTCTTTTTTGTCCTATAGAAGAGATTTGACAAAATCAGTGGTCAAGGCAATAAAAAGTTACACTGAACAATGGAGAGTTTGTTAATTGGATTTCACAATAATCTATAGGCCGAGTCAACTTTTTAGTTTTTAGGGGAATACTAAAGGTTGTCTTTGTCCTGTCTTGCTTATGTGATGATCACTGCATTTTTCTCTAGAATGTGTATTCTGTGTGGAGACCGCCAGCATCCACATGCCTGATGCGATTAACAAAGACCACCTCTTGGATGCATTTGATTGTCAATAGAGGAAGGATTGAGTCTTTGAAGAATTTTTTTGTACTTGGTATTCTAAGGAAAATTTTTATGGTGGTAGAGTTGTTTTTCTTTTTATTTTTAATTTAATTGAGCATATAGCCTTTGATAGAGTAGAATGGTAAAAAAGGATTCATGTAGTTGACCCCACTTGATTGCACACAGCTTAGTTTAGAGGTGTCTTTATTTTTTACGCTGAAACTCAACAGAAATTTGATTTTTGCTTGCAGATTTTTCAGTGATACTGGTTTGTGTAGGAAAGTTTGTGTCTGTGGAAAACTAGGCTTTTGTCTATTAAGGTGGTCGTGCTTTTGTCTGAAAGTTCTATTTCTCTTAGTAAGATCAAAAACATAAAACATTGTGTTAGAGGTGTTCTTGCCTGTAAGTAAGCTATTATTATTCACCCGCATTATTTTTATGTAGAAATTGTCAGTGAACAAACAGGTGGTGGAAGTACCGTTCGAAAGAAAAGCCTTATTGTAAATCTCATGCGTTCTTGTAGAGAGAAGGAGATGAAGTTTCTTGTCAGAACTTTGGTAAGTTATGGATTGAAATAATGATATTTTGCACCTTAAACAAACGATATTGGAAAATGAGAAGTGATTTTATATTTATGTTAGTTATTGTGGAATTGGTTTTCTAGAGAACTTCAAGATGCATTTATACTTATCTTGTGTGATTTCAAGTATGATTGTTGATTGTTCAGAATAAATTATGGCATAGAACATGGTTCCATTATTTCATACCACTTTGGTACATATTTTCTTAAAGTAATGACTTCTTTTGAAAAATGCAAGTATTCTCTTTTGGAATATTCCCACCTTTTTTTTTTCTTTATTTATTTATTTGCATTTTGGGGATTTGCATTAAATTTTGATGTGTCTCACAACCGAAAAGAATTCAGGGGGTGACTTCATTTTTGGAGCTGGTATAGGTTCAAAGGGATGAGGGAATTAAGGATACCCAGTTACCCTCCAGAAACTAACCCAATCTGTATTTTGGTGTTATGTTCTTCAGTACTTCCATTCTCACCATTACCTTTTCTGGCTGCGGACACCTGGCCAAGTGAGATTGTTATAGTGTGGCTTGTGAAATATGATTGTAATACAAAGCTGTGGTCTTACAATTTTTATTTTATTTTTTGTTTTACATGGCTAATATGTTTATCATGTCTGCTAGATTTTTTCAGACAAAGAGCACATATTTGTTCACCTCAATTTTCGTTTTTGTGTTGTCAGTGTCATATCTGTGTATTTGTTTAATGAGTAATGGAATGATCAGGAGTCAGAATAAGATTCTTAAAACTTCACATTTTTTTATATTATTTGTTTTTTCTTTTTCTTATGATTATGTGACTTCTACTATTTTTCTTCTAACTGAAGGGCTTTCTGAAAATCCCTTCTACGTATAGGTCAGGAATTTACGGATTGGAGCCATGATGAGAACTGTTCTACCTGCATTAGCTCAAGCTGTTGTCATGAATTCATCTCTTTATGAAGGAACAGTTGAAAATTTAAAGGAACGAATTCAGGTTGGTTTGATTTGTGCTTAAGGCCTTTTTTGTCTTTGGATTGGTTGATGTAGTAATGGACGTCCACATATTGGCATGACAGGATTTTTCTACAATTAATTGTTGTTGTCCAATTCTGTTGCTAATTCAGTCTTTGTGTTTTGTTAGTGCCTTTCAGTGGCCACGGTTGAATCATATAACATACTTCCCAATTTGGTAAGCTTCTCTTTATTTGACTCTAGGGTCTAACCATAACATGCAACTTCTTTAAATATTTAATCATCTATTTCAGAAACTATTTGTTGGTGTGGGATATAATTTTATTTATTAACATTTTTCATTTACAAGTTGTCATTTTTCTTTGTTCCATGCTCTATGTTGGGGTAGGGAAAAGGAAAGGACAGCAGGAACCTTTTTTAGCTTGGGTTGCACTGTACTTGGGCCTAAGCAGCAGACACATTCTCATTTTTGGCTGCCTTAACTGGCGGTTGTTGTCTTTGTTTCTTTAGCTTTTCTCTTTTTGTTTGGTTTTGGAGATGAAAAACCTTGCTAAGAAGTACAAGGAGTACAACATGGCCACAACAGAAGAGGAAAACTACTTATTTATTGCATGCAGAACCTTCAACCTTGAATATACTGATGACAAACAATGGACATATAAGTATTTATCAAAAAAAAAAACAATGGACATATAAGTCAGTGATGACATTGCTTTATAGATGAAATGTTAAAGGGGAAGGCCTCTGTTTACCTTTTTTTAATTCGCATGCATATTACTTTCACTACTTTAATAAAAACTTGTTCACCGCAATCACTAAACGATGAACTGTTACATATTATGTATGCGTTTATGGTGTAATTTATCCGTTTCTTCCTTTCATTCTCATAGCTAAATTGTTGGATTGATTCCTGAATGCATACTAATTACTGAAGAACACTGATTTCTTGTGATCAGGATTTGCTTGTTCCTTGTCTCTTGGACAAAGGCATTGAATTTTCTTCAGCAACTTTATCGATGGTTCCAGGCATACCGATCAAGCCCATGCTTGCTAAGTACATAAATTTTTGATTTACTGCTATTTTTATTATTGTCATTACTTCCTATTATTACCACTATCATTTGGAATACTAATTGATAGCTTGTTCTTGTGTTTTTTGTTCTTTGTTGTAGAATTACCAATGGAATTCCACAAGTGTTGAAAACATTTCAGAATAAAGCTTTTACATGTGAATATAAGTAAGTCCCTTATCCATAATTAAAATGTCCCCACTGCGATATCTTTCTAGTGTTTCATTACTTCCAATGTACTTGTTTGGACTCCATTTAGTTAGTGTGTAATTCATATGCCAAAATGAAAATTTTGTGCTTCCTGTGGCAGCTTAAATTTATTGTAAGATTCACAAGAACCAGTTAGACAGGAATATGTTAGAGAGTGGCTGTCATGGTCTTCCACTCATGTGGAAAGTCCAACTGAGGCCATTATTTGAAGTGGGTAAGTGCACAAGAAGAATCTTGTATAGGCTTTTTTATTCCAACTGATATAAATACTTAAACTAAGAATAGTGCTTCCTATAATTGAGTTTTTGGTTAATTTAGGTCAAGAAGGGCTTGTACTTCAGGGTCGAACAAGGTTGAAGAAAGATTGTATGTAGGCTTCGGGGACTTCTCTCAGTGGGGTGGGGTTGTAGTAGGTGTGTTAAATTAAAGGCAAAGAGCTATAAGAAAGCGTTAGGGTTGATAGGTGATGTGGGAATACGGCTTAGTATAGTTTTGGGGAAATGAATTAGTTTATAACTTTATTATGATATTTTTGAGGTCATGAGATATGGGCCTTTGCTTGATGCAATGGTAAAAGCTGAGACTGTCTAGCTGGAATTGAGGGTTCAGCACCTTGGATTTTGAAAGAGTGAACACTGTTTAATGGCCTTTTGTAAGGCTTGATTTGCAGGCAGCGTTTGTTTTATGCAAATGAGTGGAGAACATTTTGATACACATTCCGATCATTTCACCCTTTTTTTTTCTTAAACATGTTTTAGTATTTTACATTTTCCCTTATTAGTTCAGCATGTGTATTTTTCCAGATATGATGGCCAGCGTGCCCAAATTCACAAATTGGCTGATGGATCTGTGCGGGTCTTTTCACGAAATGGGGATGAAACAACATCAAGATTTCCTGATTTGGTGAATATAATGAAGGAATCATGTAGTCCTGCAGCAACTTTCATAGTGGATGCAGAGGTATCACAACTATTAAACTGCAACATGATTTTGTGGCTGGTGATTGGTTTGCTGATTTCTTAGTTTGGATGAATACTTCCAAGTTGCATTGTCAATCGTGCACCATGCATTACCATACCAATGATTTTTCTTATCTAGGAGTAATCTTATTGTCTCAGGTAGTCGCTGTTGATAGGAAGAATGGTCGCAAGCTTTTGTCCTTCCAAGAACTATCTTCCAGAGAGAGAGGCAGCAAAGATTCCTTGATTACGGTGGATAGCATAAAGGTCTGATATGCTATGGGGTTTCCTATTAATAAAGTAGTCCTATTAGAAGTTGATGCTTAAAGCTTTATAAACCTTAATATAAATTGAAAACATAATTTTTTTTTTCTAAGGTTTGGGGAATTTGAATGACCTAATGGTCTTATTAATGCCCCTATGTGAGAATGTTAGCATATTTTTGTTCTGCTTGGTGGGAAGGGGATCCTTGATTTTAATGCTCTCTAGTAGAATTGGCAAATTTATGGATGTGATAACATTTTTGTGGTGGGGACTTGGCTGACTAATTTGTGCAGAGTAGACAACAGGGAAAATGGGAGAAAAGAAAAGAGGGTTGATAATGACATATGGTACTGTATGGGCCATATATGCTCAAACAAAATAAATAAAAAGGGAAAAGATGAAAGAACAATCAGCACTTGTAAAAGTGGATCAGAATCATCAAAAGAAAAGGGAACATCAGTTTCTTCAAATGACTCTGAAAACTATAGTTGCACAGAGTCTTAACTTGCAATATTCATTGTCTTCATTCTTTCAATTCCGTTGCTTCTTGTAGTTTATAAATTCCTATATCGGATTCTAATATCTTTTGTTCATGCAGGTTGACATTTGTGTGTTTGTCTTCGATATCATGTTCTCTAATGGAGAGCAGTAATCTTCTTCAACTTTTTTCTCATATTTATTATATCCACATATATTTGCTTTACCTGGTATTTTTTGCCCAAAACTTGGTGTTTACTTTTTAATGTTTCCGAAGTATTTTGACTTTTGGTTCATCTTTGTTGGATATGTGTTGGGTGGCTCCTATGGTCCTCAACACATAAAATAAATATAAATTATTTTGGCTGGACCTTAGGAACAAAAATGGTTCTGTTTATGGTTCAGACATTTTTATATCTACTTGACTCCTAGTTTACCATCAAGTTCTTTAAGTGTATTTTGTATCTTCTTTTTGCTGAGAAATTAAGGTTGCGTTTGGTAGAGCTTTCTAACTATGATTTGAGAGTAGGAGTTGTATTTTGAGTTTGTGAGTTTTGGAATTATGATTTAAGTGTGAAAAATTTGTTTGGTGAAAGAGTTTTGAAAAGAATTTTGAATTGAGTGGAGAATTTTTGATGTGACATATGATATTTGATATAAAAACTTACAACTCATAACCAAACATACAATTCAAAATTCTATTAAAACACATAAATTTTTTTAAAAAATTCGGAAAATATTTTTTTCGAATATATAATAATTAACATATGTCAATTGCAAAAAATAAAAATAAAAAAAATAAAAATAATTTGCACTGTTCCGGTCAACCGGCCGGACGACCGGTTAGCCCAAATTTTCCCGCCTTTGGCAGAGTTTTCAAAACTGAGTGTGGAATTAACTTTGGAAACCATAAACAAACATTGAACGCAAATAAAGAGGTGGATTCATAGTTTGAAACCCATTCCAAACAGAGCCTAAAATTTTTAGGCTGCTTGGTTCTTCTTGTTATTTTACCCTCTTTATTGCCCTATGTTTAGGTTTTTCGATGAGTACGTTTTGCCTTGTGTAATAGTTTTTTATCAATTTACAAATAGTTCAGAATTGTGGTCAGGAACACTAAAAGAATTCTCTGTTACAGGTTATTAAATTCCCCTCTCCGCCAAAGGCGAAAATGTATGTGTATTCATGTACTTCAACATGAAGTACACTCTATTTTGCATTTATCAAAAAAAAAAGTATGCTTCTATTTTGCTGGATGTGTCATGTGTACACATGTTCTGAACTTGATTATTTCCTGTCTTGTGCACATATTTTTTTTTTTCAGATTTAAAAGATTTGTTTGGTGATGAGAAGTTGGGTTATTTTGAATACGCAAAGGAAACAACAGTGAGTGCTGATCTTGATTGTTGTTGTGATGATCATTGTGCTTTTAGTTGTTTCTACAATTTGCTACTCTTTGTAGGTAGAAGCAGATGATGCTTGTTTGAGTAGTGAATCCACACTAACGAAGATGAAGTCTTTTCTTGACAATGCAATATGTTCCTCGTGCGAAGGAATAATGGTCAAATTTCTTGATGTGGATGCTGGTTATTCTCCATCAAAACGTTCTGATTCTTGGTTAAAGGTCTACATGATTTAAAGTTGTTAAATTCCAAAATCAGTCCATTGAAAGACAATTAAACTGTCATTTTTACTGGCTTGTATTTTGCAGGTCAAGAGAGATTATGTGGAAGGGCTTGGAGATTCCCTTGATCTGGTTCCAATTGGTGCTTGGCATGGGAATGGTAGAAAAGCAGGATGGTACAATTCTCCCTCATTCTTCTCATCTTTTCTTGTCTGGTTACCGACTTTTTAGAGAATTGATTCTATTTTGTTTTATATCCTTACATTGTGGTGCTTTTTGAGAAAAACGGGAGTACTTAAATCATAAAATCATCACATTCAAAGGTTCATGTAGATGGATTTTAATTTTTTTTTCCCATTGTAACTATTATATCGTTATGTGCTTTTGAAATGTTCTCCCCATAGGGTCTTTGATATTTTCAAGCATCTTCTCTGGACATTGACATTACTTTACAGTTTGTGATGTTACTTGTCATTTCAGGTACAGTCCTTTCCTCATGGCATGCTATGAGCCTGATACTCAGGAATTCCAAAGTGTATGTCGTGTTATGTCTGGTTTCTCAGATTCTTTCTACATAGAGGTAAATCAGACTCTATCTATAATATTAAA
Source organism: Camellia granthamiana (assembly GCA_036172215.1). Taxonomy (NCBI): domain Eukaryota; kingdom Viridiplantae; phylum Streptophyta; class Magnoliopsida; order Ericales; family Theaceae; genus Camellia; species Camellia granthamiana. The sequence continues at coordinate 15,961,598 of CM069906.1, read as the reverse complement.
TCAGACTGTATCTATATAGAACTTGCTATTCGCGTTTGGTCACATCCTAGTGCTGGGTTTGGGACATGGTTCAATTCAAATAAAAATGCATGTTTTCAGTAATTAATCTTTTCTTTTCTGTTGATATATCTGTATCTTTTTTTATCAAGTTTATTAAGTTTTTTAAAACCCCACGTTCTTCAAGCTATCTGAAACTAGAATTAAGGTCTGACATCTATTCCTGTATGGGTAAGAATTTAATTTGTTAGCAGAATAACTGAGTTTTTTAAAATTAATTTCTGCAGATGAAAGAGTTTTTCACTGCGGACAGAGTATTATCCAGAAAGCCTCTATACTATCAAACAGCGGAGGTGCCAGATATGTGGTTTTCTCCGGAGCTTGTATGGGAGATTAGAGGTGCGGACTTCACAGTATCGCCAGTTCACAAGGCTGCCGTTGGGTTAGTTCATCCATCCCGTGGTATCTCTGTCAGATTTCCTAGATTTGTTCGCTCTGTTTCAGATAGAAAGCCTGAGGAATGTAGCACAGCTACAGATATAGCCGAAATGTTTCATTCTCAGACGCGAAAGATGGATGTGAGCATCGAAGACTGAAAATAATATATTTTTTTATTATTTATTTTGAATATATATATATATGTCTTTTTGGTTTTTTTTTTTAGTTCATTTTGTGTGCAGTGTAAACCCTAGCTCACTCCACACACAAAGTTGTGTTATCATCTCAATGGCAGTTAATTTTGCCCTTTTTTGTCGCTCTTTTGTGACCTTGTTAACGACCTTGTTAACGTGCTTCATGCTGTGAGACCTTTTATTGTCGTAATGTCTTGTTTGGTGATTTTTTTTTTTTTTTTGAGGGTAGTGAAAAAATTAATCATTAGAAAATTGGAGGAGGATTGCTTTTAAGTAGTGTTGATATCTCATTTTCACTTCTCCAAACAAAAAATTAGTAATAAATTCTAAGCATGACAACTTTTATTTTTTAGCTTATACAAGGTTGTACATCTTTTGTAAAACAATTTAATGCTTGACAATATATATATATACTCAATCACATGTTGTAATCCTTGCTCATTTCAATTCTTGATCATTGATCCTTGCTCTTACAATATCATTTTCTAAATACCTAAAATACCTTCCAGCTACCTACCACTATACATTTAAAAATTTACACATTAGTGTATAATTCAACTCTTTTTTAAGTATAAACTCATTACACTTGAAATGAATGAGTCATTTATGAAATAAAAACTAAGTTTTTATTCACTTTTTGGTGCATGTAAATTTTTTTTTTTTTTTTTTGCCTTCTCTAAAACTCTCTCCAACAAAAATTAGCCCCAATTGGTACTTGTTACAAGATTGTTGGGTTAATAATATGGGATTTTTGGTGAAAGGTCCTTCATTCTCAATTTTGCTTGTTAAAAAGACAAGGTTTTCAGTTATTAAGGATAAATATCATAGTATAATAGAAATATGACAAAAATATTTCAAGTTTTACTAGTTTTCTCTCCCATCATCTCAAACTACCACGACCACTATTAGCCACTGGACATCAACGGCTGCTACTTTTGGTGATTGGTTTTGACAATGGCTAGTCATCTCTGAAGATTGATTTTCGACCCTCAATTACCACCATTCATTTTTCTAACAAATACTATTCGAAATGAATCTCCGACTATCATTTTTCAACGACAATGACCATCACCCCCATTGCCACACGATCACAACCACTTAGAAAATAACAAAAGGATTTCTTCAAATTCGCTGTTTTATAGACAATAAAATTTTATTGCATTAATTTAAAATTTAAACAATAAATTTTCACCATCATCATTACTATCACCAACTATTACACTTACTACGAATTTACTATTACTAGTAAAAATATTAAACAAATAAATTATCAAAAAAAAAATGAATAAACAATATTACTAGAGTAAAATTTTATTTTGTGTTGATAGTAAATTTTTTCTATTCGATATAGAGACTGAATGGACAATTCTAATGGTCTTTTTCTACTAGATATGAGGTTGTTGATCTTAGATATGAGTTTGTCGGTAGTAGATTTGAAATGGTGGAGGTTAATGGTAAATGAGTCGTGCTATAGGCCTCGAATATTGAGGTGCGAATTTGTCTCGAATTTGTTTAACCGGTCGTGTAGCAAAGAGGGTGACATTCGCGGTAGACAATGTGACAACTGCGGTAGACAAATGCTTCACCCGGTCGTACGGGTGGTTGTCCGGTGATCACAAATTCGCGCCATTCGCGCTTGAAGTTCTCGAGGCCTGAAGCATTAGTGTTTCTATAGTGGTCATTGATGATAAATTGAAATAATGACGGATGGTAGATATGTATGAAATTAATATTTAAAATGAAGGATAAAGTTGTTCATTAATTTAATTCATGATATTTTTTATGCTTTAAGGTCTCGTTTGATAATTAATGTTTTAATTAAAAAGTTAAAAAATCATTATAAATTGTCATATCATTTTTTTTTTTTACATATTTTTTTTTTTATAAAAAATAAAAAAATAATTAAAATAACTTGTTCACAAACAAAATTAAAATTTACAACCAAAATAATAATAATAATAATAACAAAAGAGAATTTTTTTTCAGCAGTGATTTAGACCCCTCAAACTTCAACCCCCACCACCCCCCACACACACGTGGCGGGTGGTGATTGGAGGAGAAGAAAAAAAAAAGAAAAAGTGACCAATCAAAAAAGAAAGGATCCAATCTATATTCAATATTTTTTTTTTCTTTTTTCATTTCCAATACAAAAGGGGCAAAGAGGGGGTGTTTCCCAATATTATTTCCCAAAATTATTTCCCGCCACAAAGGATCAAAGTTCGCCGAATGAAGCACTCATAAATTCTCTCAAATCTTTATGCTCTTCTTCTACTACGGTTCTCCTCTGTGCTCTGCTCTCCTAAGTCTTTCTTTCTCTCCTTCACTTCTTGGATCCTCTGTTTCTAGGGTTTTCAGGCTTCGATAAAGGTTTCGAAAACCTAGGGTTTTGACCGAACGCTCTACCAAAAAAACTCCAAATACGGAATTGACGTTAGGTTTGATTCGATGAGTGCTGTGAACATCACCAACGTCACCGTCTTGGGAAATCCGTCATCGTTTCTCACCCCTTTCCAGTTCGAAATTTCATACGAGTGCGTCACTCCTCTTAAAGATGGTACTCTCTCTCTCTCTCTCTCTCTCTCTCTCTACATTGTATAAGATTTGATTGATTTCGTTCGTTTTTGTGTGTGTGTGTGTGTGTGTGTATATGGTCAAGGTCGATGTTTAGGGTTCGTATTGTTGCAATCGATTTGTATATTATGTTGAAACCTTATCAATTTTTCAAGGAAATGGATTTAATTGTCTCTTATTGCTTTAGCTAGAACGTTAGCAACTTTTGAGTTATATTCTGCTAGGGTTTTTTCAGCATGTGTTGAAATTTGATTTAAGAGCCAAGTAAAGGTGGAATTCTTAGACCCCTTCTTTGATTGGGAATGAGATTTTCAAGTTTGATACTTTGATTCTTTCCACTATTACAAGTTGGGAGGTTGACATGGTATATTATTGCCCAGAATTCAACCAAGTTGTCATGGCAATTTCAATATTTTACCGCAACTGCTGGCCGGTTGATGTTCCCTTGAGCACACTCTGTATATTTACTTCAAGGCTGTGTTGGATCATGGATTTGGGTAGGGGTTTGGAAACAATAAGGGAAAGGAAAAAGGTGGGTGAAATGTAGTTTTATTTCATTCACATTTCATCCACGTTTTCTAAATCCCTACCCAAATCTATGATCCAAACACAACCCAAATGTGTTATTTTGGGAGGAAATCTACATTATTGATTACTCAAGTTAAGGGAGGTTTGGTTTCCCCTCTTCTCTTGCCATGCTGGAATGCCAGTAACTAGTAAATGATTTAACTGGTCATTGAAGAAGCTTCAAACAGCATTTTGTTTCACCAACAAACAGAGAAGGAAGGAAGGAAGGAAAGAAAAAAAAAAAAGAATAAAAACTACACCAAGTGTTGTTTCCCCATATCCTTCCTTAGGTTGGTTACTTAGATTACCCTATTCTTTTATATTTTCATGATGGAAGTGGTTTTTCTTCCTTTGCGGCAAAATATCCTTCCAAATGCAATGGGCTAAAAGGTCTTATCTGGGAACATGAATTATTTTATCTTTATTAGCAGCTCCATAGATCTCACAGCTAGGATCATTGGTTAGATTCCTGCTAGCTGTTAACTAATTGTTTTTTTTATATGTGCCACTTGTTCGTTTTACCACTTTGTCTGAAAACCTGATTGAATACATGTCATACAGCTCAAACAAGAAGAAATAACTGATGATCATGCACGATGAACTTTGACCTTTAATCTATTTCAAGTACCTGATGGTGGTGCTGTTGTTCAATTCCTGTTCCATAGGGTTGAGGCAGAAGCCACAAGAAGGGTGCAAGTTCTTTTGCTTTTAATTATCAACTTTTTTTTTTCTTCTCTCTTTTCTAAATAGTTCACATACTTTTTCCCTTGATAAATCATCTGGTTTCCATGTTTGTCTTGTTATCCCTTCCTTTTGATTGGAAGCGTGGGGTTAAAGAAATGCAACTTTGATGGTGCCAGTATGATATTTTAAGTGATTAAAATAACACGGTCCTGAATGGTATGTTGAGGTAACTTACCAATGCCAAGGTCAATGAGCAAGCCTTGAGGAATCTTGATACCTTTATTTGATAGAAGAAACCTTAATTATATCTTTTCAGTGCCTTGTTAGGTGAATAGTTTAACGATTCAAAACTCTAGACACTGGAAACTTTTTATGGTTATGTGCTGTGATATTGGGTTCTTAAAGAAGAATTAAAAGTGTTTCTTACCAACTTTAACTAATGATCCTAGAAGATATAGGATGCTCAAATGCATCTGATTAATCTAAAACAATTAATTGTTTTCTTTGGGAATTTATAAGTGGATTCCTTTGAAAATTGTTGATAGACTTTTGGGTTGAAATTGGAAATTCTTGAAAATGGATTATCGGTTGTTCGGAATTGTCCCAACATAATGCTGTCCCAGGGCTTGGGGGGAGTGGCCCTAGATATGATTTGTTGATTGTGTATGTGCATGAGCATCATCATTTATGATTACCAAATTATTGAATTAACTGTATGGTTAAAAGTTTTGTTCTGGTTCTCTTCTTGCTCTTATTTATTTATTTATTTATTTGTTTTTTTTAAAGAAGAAAATTGGTACTCATTTTTACTTGATCAAGTTAAGTCAGCCTTTGTGGTTGATATTTGTTAATTCTGAAATAGCCTTTTTTTATTCAGCTTATAGTTATTTTATTTAATGCAGATATTGAATGGAAACTCATTTACGTGGGATCTGCTGAGGATGAAACATATGACCAACTTTTAGAAAGTGTACTTGTTGGGCCTGTCAATGTTGGGAACTATCGTTTTGTCTTCCAAGTAATTTCACCAAGTCCTTGAATTAATAATCTGTTCAGAATTTCCTATTTTGATTGCATATGGATCAACTCTTATCCATTATATTTTTGCTGGCCACTTCTACCAGGCAGACCCTCCAGATCCTTCAAAGATCCGTGAAGAAGACATAATCGGTGTGACTGTGCTCCTACTGACATGTTCTTATCTAGGTCAGGAATTTGTCCGAGTGGGCTATTACGTAAACAATGATTATGAAGATGAGCAGCTAAGAGAGGAACCTCCTCCTAAGGTGTTGATCGATAAGGTCCAAAGAAATATACTATCTGACAAACCCAGAGTCACAAAGTTCCCCATCAATTTCCACCAGGAAAACTGTGAAAGTGGAGAACAAGCAGATGGAAACAAAGAACTGCCTGCTCCACTTGATAATCCTTCAAATGAAGGACTTTAGGTCCTCAGTCTTGTGAACTTCTCTAGATTCCTGATCTCTATCTATTATAGGTTAGATATAGCAAGATTGCCCGCTTAGCTGATCTAATTGCTCAAATGTTAGATGAAACAATGCGTTCAACTTTCTATTTTTATTTATTTTTTTCATTTTGTAGTATTTATTTTGATCCAATATGTGCTTAGTCGCTTACCTTGCATCATTCCAAACTGGATTATGGAGTTCGTGATTATATGAAAGCGACAATTTTTTGTTTTGTTGGCTGTATACAGTTCATGATCCCAATCATTCACTGTGTCAGGTGTATGTGGATTATTTAGTAAGGGGAGTTTCTATTAGTTATTTGCTTATTACAAGCACCTTCTGAATTGTATGTGGATGCATTAATTTTATTTCTCAATTTTGGTTCAATGCTTTCCTATTCCTGGTTACCTAGTAAGAATACTAGATTATATATTGATATTAGATGCAGTACATCCTCCAGTCTGCTTGGCCTGAATAAAGAAACAAATGCCACGAAATTTACAGAATTTAGCATCCACTGATGTTTCCCTGTGCTTAATTGCACGAGTATTGGATGTAATAATGATACACATGATCCAATGGGCAATCAATTTATAGTAGGTTTCACAACATTGTTGGGTCAGGGGGTGATCAGACTTTTTATTGAATTTCATTTGTAATTTATTATTGGCCAGTGATATCATGTAGAATGGTATAATTGTTATACTCAATATTTTATCTTCAATGGATGCAATTAAAAAAAAATAAAGAATTTTGGTCAGGTGGTGGATATAGAAGTTTCAATCTGCTAAACCTAACCCAACCGTATAGAATTGAGAATTCTTCATAAATATTAATATACATATTATTTATATGTGATTTAGTTGTTCATTAAATAAATTACTGGAATTTGAAATGAATGCTTTTCACTTTTCAGGAAAACAGAACCCTCATTTCTTTTCATTGTTCAGTTAAAAAATTAGGATTTTTTTTTTAAATTTATAAAACATGATTTATTTAGTAAAAAAATTAGAATTGTTTTTGTAAAATTAAGATTTGTTTTTTTCGCCAGCCTGATTTGCATTCACTTGCGCTTGATTGATTTCGAAACCGAGAGTGGACGGATACAGATGAAATTTTGTCAACTTGAACTCCGTTCAGTTGGATGGCAGATAGTACATAACCCGACCAAACTCAAACTGTAAGCACCCCTAACAGGTACCACAGAAATTATATAAAAAAAAAAAAATTCTGGGGTTCTGGATTGGGTTAAAACACTCATTAGATGAGCTTTCAAGCAGGCTCGATGTGCCATGGCCTAAATGATTGGGGGCTTGTTTTGATAAGAATTGTAGCATGTTGCCACCCGTTCACATTTACTGAAGAAAAGAAATAGAACCCTAATTATTCGCTGCAAAAAATGTTTTAGAGAAACTGGCAATAACCGCCGATCAATCAATCAATCGTGTATTGACAAGTATCAACTACATATGCTAGATTTTCACCAAGAATCAACTCATACTCGTGTATTGACAAGTATCAACTACATACGATAGATTTTCACCAAGAATCAACTCAAATACATACACGAGTATTTTTATGTCAATTTGCCAAAGCCCAAAATTGTATTGCCAAAAATGTAATTCTCTGTAAACACTAAAGGACAGTACCAACACAAAATTACAAACCCGAACCAAGGCAGCGGAGAAAAAGCAAAACTAACATAATTAACATATTAGGTAATCCAGTTTGCATGTGCTAGGTGAAAACATAATCTAGAATTAAACAAGTACTACCAACCATCTCTTAGCAGGAACAAACATGCCATTTCTTTGTTTCATTTCTTGCTTCGGTGGACTGGATCACAGAATGCAACAAGCTTATCACATGCTTCAAATCTCGCTTTTAGGCCTTTTCTTGGCTGGACTCTTTGTTAATTGTTTGGCTTTATCCAAATTTTTATCTTTTCCCTTTTCCTGCAGTGGACATAAAAATATGATTCAGGCTTTATGTAATCTTGTACCCAATAAATACATAAGGGATCACTTACGTATCATGTCAAATTACCTTCTTCTTTAACCTCTTCCTCTGTCTTTGCCGTCCTTTATTTTTTTTCTTTGAGTTGGCTGAATTCTGGTATAATTAATTAATAAAGAGAAATTAATTCACCCATGAAAACAACAGACCTTCAATCTATTTCAGTGGGGATCTCAATAGCAGATGAACCAACCTGTGTAGCAGCTACAATTCGAGCATGCCTCTCTGCATGAGTCTCTCCATCTTCTTCTTCTTCTTCCTCAATTTCCCCATCACTGTTGAGCATGAGCTTCAGCCTCCCTTCACTAAGTAACTTTTCAGATCGGGCATGTCTCTATTACAAAAATACAAAAGGAGTTTCAATCAGATCAGCAATTGACAGCATATGTACAAGTGGGATACCCATTGGCCATTCTGTAATGCCCCCAAACTTTTGTTTTGAGAAAGGAAGATTTGGAGTACTGCTAGGATTATCACATTTTTGTACCAAATTTGCTTACCAAAATGACCTGGCACGCTACATGTTATTTATGCATTGTTACAATACATGGAAGCTAGGGTCCATTGCATCAATACAATGATGAGACATCATTTGGTAAAAAATTTTGGTCATCATGGACTTTACATAATTTTCTTTCTAAATGTACTAGGATTACATATTTAAGTCAACCACAGGTCAACTGCCCATGAACCAATTTAGCAATTAGATAGGGCGGGCGAGAAACAGACGTTAGAACCAATTTAGCAATTAGATAGGTCAGATGAGAAACGGACATCACGTAGAAGAGGTTCAATATGCCCAAGATACTTAAGGGAAAAATTATCATTATTATTGTTATTTTGATGTCAAGAGGGGAAAATAATTTGGTAAACGGTTGATGGCCACAAAATCCACCTTGCAAAAAAAAGAAAAGAAAAGACAATTAGTAGTTCATCCATTATTAGCAATTAAATGGCCGAAGGTTAATATTTCCTCAAGAATTGCATCTAATCGCCTCATAATGAGGCTGGTTTCTTATAAGCCTAGCTGGGTAATAACTATATCCTCTGTTTCTTGCCCACACATGTGCTCGTACACATATTCATGCATATACAAACTCACAAACATAAATACAGCTTCATTACATGATTTACTAGAGAAAGACGGAACAATTACTAGATACGATACAAATTAGTACTTAAATGATCATATAGGAAGAGGGCAGAGGGCCCTCCCATCGCAGCAGCCAAAAGTGCAATACTTCACAACTGAAGTAATGAAACAGGGTTTCTGTTGACACTAATTATACAGGATGAGGATTTTGAATGGAGCAAGAAACAAAGATATGTAAAAGTGTACCTTGGATTTTAGATGAGTCTTCAAAGTCTCCTCTGACAAGCAAACAATTCTTGGACAAAGTCTGCACCTAAAAACTGATTTACATTTCAAGATGCAGTCTACTTCAGATAGGACTGAATCCTTTTCAGCCACGGTGTTAGACAGCCTACCCACAATTTCAGCATCTCTTTTACTAGATGAATGGCTTTTGATAAAAATGTTATCATCATTTGTTAGTAAACCTGCAAATGTTTACAGCATTAAATATTAGAATATTGGGATTTTCAGGAGTTATGGCAAAGCACTCATTATAAGGTCAATCTTCAACATAAATAATGCAATCTAAATAAAAGAAGAGAGCTTATAGTATAATGCTTTAACAGTCTAATGATGATACTCTCATACAGACAGGAAAATAGCTGACATAGTCATGCAAATTTTTAAGAATCATACAAGTAAACGGCAGTGAAATCACAATGCAAGTTTGGTAAAAAAACCAATTGAGGGCAAATATTTCATTGTTAATCATCTGTTGCAGGTTGCAAGATGTGGAAAACATACTCTCAAAAATCAACCCAAAAAAAAAAACAGAAATCAAGCCCACCATCATCAGCTTCTCCTTTTCCATTGCTGTTCAACCCTAACACACAACCCTTGACATCAATTACACCACCGCCTTCCTTCAACAGCCACTCTTCCCAGGACATGCTCAATTCTATTTTCTCTCTTGAAAGTCAAGTATTCTTCTCTCCCTAGAAGAGACCATTGGATGGTAAATTTTGCAATAGGTCCATAAGCTCCTCGTTTTTTGCATTCTTAACTTCCAGATGTAAATAAAAAAAATATAACTTTCAAATTATCAATTCTTTGAGTGCTGTGGAATATATCTTGTTTTATTCATATTGGATTAATTTGTTTGACTTGTAGTTAGGTTTTCATATTATATTTTTATTCATGTTCATCTAAGAAGCATGGACAGGGATATAATGTGGACATGGACATGGATGCAGACACATGACAATGTGATTTCAAAAAAATGGGGACACAGACACGGCGGGAACACAACAATAAAATATGTTTTCATATATTTTTATTTGTTATCTAGATTAATATTACACCCACAAACAATCAATATTAACAAAAACTAACTCTAATTCTATTTATTTATTTTTTAAAAAAACCTTTAAATTAACACTTACAATTTATATCTTTTACTTTTACTTTTATGGATGATCTATTAAGTATTTAAATCTAAGAAAAAAATAATAAACATTCAACATTCAATATTCATTAAATAAAAGACAACTTGACATATCCCCAAGGTTGTTAAAATCGGGATTCCATGTGGGATCGTTGGAAGGGATTCGTGGATTGTATCGTAAAATCAGATCGAGAACCGTAAGATTCTACTTTCAATGTAAAATAAAATGACAAAACTATCAATAATGATAATATATTTTATGTAATTTTAAAAATATTAAAGAAAAAATGATAAATTTGATATAATGCATCTTTTATGTTAACATCAATTAGAAGAGACATTTGAAAAAAGTGCTTAAAGTCAAATTTTTTATATAGATATACACACACACACATATATATATGAAATAAATACCCAAAAAAAATTGTTAGGATCGGGATTGTAATAGAATCGGGATCGTATGCGATTCTACACGCTTTTATAAATAGGATTGTAATAATTTTAAGATTCTACTAAATTTAAGATCCTAGTGTGATCCAAATCGTTTGGCACAACTGATATCGTAGAATCGTGACATCCTACTGTTGAAAAACAGTTTAAGACCATGAAGAGTGGACCTTTTGTTACATGCGAGGCACCGATACACAAAATCTTGTGTATATAACTTGTTGAATCTCAATAAAAAAATATACAGAAGTTAAGAATTTCAAATAGTAGAAATAAATAATACTACCTGATGAGTCAACATCAACTTCATTTGCCGAGGTGCTATCCTCACTCTTGTATCCTGAAAAACACAATATTCATTCAATAAGAATTTTGTGCCTTTTTTTGTGTGTGTTGTGTTTGCGGTAAGATAGTGAAGATATCTAGAAACATCCCCATTGCTCAAATCTGAAATAATCTACAACCCATGAAATGTTTGAAAAGAACAAAAGAGGAACAGATTCTCAAATACTCAATGAAATAAACAAATGTACATGGTCAAGCCATACCAATGAAAAGTTATGCGAATATCAACATAGAAATTTCCTACTACCATTTAATTAGGTTGTGTTTAGATCATGGATTTGGGTAGGGATTTGGAAAGGGAAAGGGGAGAGAGAGAGAGAGAGAGAGAAAAAAAAGAGAGAGAGAAGAAATTTATCAAGATTCAATCCTGTGCAACAAAGCAAAGCAACAGAACAAGCAAAAAAAATGTTGAACGACAACAAGAACAAAAGTAAGGATAAACAAACCAGAGGAAGAAGAGTGAGATTGGCGGTATTCTTTAACTTCTGCAATATCATCCTCTGCCTCTGCTTCTTCAGCGGCTTCTGCCTCTAGTTCAGAGTCTGAAGAAGATGAAGAAGAATCAGAGCCACTATTTCTATCTCCATGTTCATGCCTATAGAATCTCCTTTTTATCATTGTCTTTTACTCTGTTACTTCAACTGCAAAAATAAAAATAAAGAAGGTGGAAACCCAGAGATCTAAGTGAATTACTTGCAACTATTGAACCTACACACACAACTTGCTGTAAATATCATCTTTGTTTCGCAAAAGTGTTCCTAGGATTTTGGATTTGACAAGAGAGAGTTTTTAACTTCATTTTCTTTTCTTATCTTTTATTTCACAAAATTTCAAATCCTAGACGAGAAAAAATTCCATATGTCAATATCATGAAAAGATTTACAAATAAATTAAACCCTTAATAAATAATAAAACAATAAGAAATGGGATTCAATGTGAGAGATCATCATCATCCCAAATTTAGCACAAGCCTTGGCATTCCAAAGATCATCATCATCCCCAACTGCTTTCCTTCCCTCCCTCCCTCATCCTTTCCCAGCAAAAACTCCCCCGAACAGAAAATAATATTTTTTAACAAAATTCACCAAAACGACAAACAAACAGACTAAAAATAACAACAACAATAATCAAGCAATCTCAAGCGATTTGAAGCAAATTGTAAGCAATTCTCCATCATCAGAAAGACAATTTCAGAATAAATACCTGGATTTCAAGATGCGTGATGGATTTCAGCAATCTCAAGCTTCGTCTTAGGGTTTGTGTGTAGTTTAGGAGTTTCGGCTTCATCTGCTTCGTCTTACGGTTTGTTTGTGCTTCGTCTTGATCTTCTCCATCAGAAAGACGATGTGAAGGAGTCGATTTCAAGGGTTTCGGGTTTCTCAGATGGATCGAAGATAGAGATCCAAAGTGTTTAGAATTTAGGGTTTAGAGAGAGAAAAAACACAGGGAAGAGAGAGGCAGGGACGATCGGTAGAGATAAAAATGGAACGGCAGAGATGGAAGCTAACAGAGACACAGAGGCCGAAAAACAGAGAGAGAGAGAGAGAGAGAGAGAGAGAGAGGATCTGAGATGGAGAGAGAGAAAACATGAAGGGTCTGGAAGGGTTTAGGGTTTAGATTTTGGTTTAGGGTTCGGATGAGATGCAAGGGTCTAAAGGCCATCCAACGGCTACCAACATGTGATTTTCCTTCGACGACTACAAAAAACAAGCCATACATTTTAGTAACTATAAATAAAGGAAAATATTAGGCATTATGAAAGGTACTTTATGAAAATGATTATGGTATTGTTTGGCAAGTTAGTTTGTGGTTAAAATAGTCATAAAAGATAAAATATATTATTTTAGTCACAATAAATAAAATATCACATCTAATTTATAATCATTACACTTTTCTTTCAAAAAAAAGTCAAAAAGCTAAAAAGTCCTTTCCAAACCAAGCTTTTTAGTCCAGACTAAAATAATCAAAAAAGTCAAAAAGCTAAAAAGCCAACCCACTTCTTAAACGGAGGCTATGAATAAATTTTTATCTTTGTACTATACTTTATAACTTATTGTATATCTAATTTAAAGGCTAAAAATCTTTCATAATTATTTTTATAAAATATTTTTCATGATATCTAATATTGCTTCTCTCTAAAAAAAATTTTAAAAAAAAACTCTAAATTGAGGGTAATGTTTTTCACTATTATTATGAGGTGGTGAGTGAGAATGATGGGTGAAAATAGTAAGCAGTTCTTTGAGAAAATGTAAATATATATATATTTATAATCATGAAAAACAAAAAAAATCAAGTATCACCTTCCAAAAGGAAAGAGAAGGTTGATTAGAATTGTATTAAAATAGGGCGAATGACCTAACCGTCTCTATAATTTGGGAGTCGTGTATTCTTGACTTTTCAATTATAATACATTTAGTCATAAATTTTAAATCTTATTTTAAATAAGAATAATTGAAGGAATCATTGTTTAATTTCAAGAGTAAAATTGTTAATCTGATAAAATATAAACTAATTTGACAAAAATAACTGTCAAAAATATTTTAAAATTTTTAAAACTTATTTCTATCAACCAAAGATAAAATTATATAAAATTAAGAAACTTTTTAGACATTTATTTATTTATTTATTAAATTAAATTTTATTATATGTTTGGATGATGATCATGTAATGGGGGTGATTATTTTTATTTTCATTAAATCAAAAGTCAAATATGACGAAAATTTTGATATCATTATTAAATTAATCCATTAAATCAAAAAATCCAAAACTAAAAATATTTCATATATTAAATATATCGATTACATATTAAAATCCTAACAATCACTCATTATATGATCATCATTCAAACACATAATAAAAAATAATTTAGTAAAAAAATAAATTAATGTCTAAAAAATTTATTAATTTTACATAATTTTATCTTTGGTTGGTAGAAATAATTTTTAAAAATTTTAAAATATTTTTTTGACATTTATTTTTGTCAAATTAGTTTATATTTTATTAAATTGACAATTTTACTCTTGAAATTAAGCAATGATATTTTCAATTGTTCTTATTTGGAACAAGATTTAAAATTCAAGGTCAAATGTGTCACAATTAAAAAGTCAAGGAACAAAATAATATGACCCTCAAATTATAAAGACTGTTAGTGTAATTCATCATATTTTAATACAATGCCGACCAACCTTCTCTTTCTTTTTGGAAGGTGATATTTGATTTTTTTGTTTTTCATGATTATAAAATATATATATATATATATTTACATTTGCTCTTCTTAAAGAATAAAGATTTGTGCCTCGAATTTCCCTGCCCCGAATTGCCCGAATGCCCAAAACGACGTCGTTTTGGGCATTCCGTTTTTTTTTTTTTTTTTCTTTTTTTCTTTTTTTGCACCATTGTTGACATCTGCAACTCTGAGTTGCAGAGGAAGAGGGAGAGAAAGAGAGGGAGAGGGAGAGGGAGAGGGAGAGAAAGAGAGAGAGGTCGCGTCGCCTGCGCCACCTGCGCCGATCACTGCCGATCGCGTCCTCCTCCTCCGATCGCGTCCTCCTCCTCCATTTTTTAGGCCCCCTCCAGTCCTTCCTCCCCCTCCTCCTCCTCCTCCTCCTCCTCTCCCCCTCCCCTCCCCTCCCCTCCCCTCCCCTCCCCCTTCGTCTTCCTCCTTTCTTCTGCTGAAAAAAAATAAAAAATAAAAAAAATTAGGGGCATTCGGGGCGCTCGTTTTCGAGGCCCCGATCACAGCTCTTTCTCAAATGCTTACTATTTTCACCGATCATTCTCGCTTACCACTCTCATAATAATAGTGAAAAACATTACCCTCTATTTATGGTTTTTTTAAAAAAAATTAATTAATTAATTAATTTTTTAGAGAGAACTCTATTTATTTATAGTTATTAAAATGTATGTGTTGTTTTTTATATTTTTAGTTTTGGATTTTTTTGATTTAATGGATTAGATTAATAACGATATCAAAATTGTCGTTGCATTTGACTTTTGAAAAAAAAGAAACTAATTTGATTAAAATAAAAATAATCACCCATTATATAATCATCATCCAAACATATAATAAAAAATAATTTGATAAAATAAATAAATAAATAAATGTCTAAGAGATTTATTAATTTTATATAATTTTATCTTTAGTGAGTAGAAATAATTTTTAAAAATTCAAAAATATTTTTTTGATATTTATTTATTTTTCAAATTAGTTTATATTTTATTAAATTGACGATTTTACTCTTAAAATTAAGTAATGATATCTTCAATTGTCCTTATTTAGAACAAGATTTAAAATTCAGGATTAAATGTATTATAACTGAAAAGTTAGGGATCAAAGTGACACAAACCTCAAACTATAAGGACCATTAGTATAATTCATCCATTAAAATATTATGTCATCCCTATGATGATATGTTAACCTATCAAATTATAGTTTTCCTTAGCCTGTGAAAAATATCGTTCAATTCACTAAAATTATATTGATCCGCGCTTCTCTAACCGTGAACTGTGATTTAAACGTTAAAATTTATAATCCATCTACTGAACCGCTCCGCTATAGTTAATACATATGCATTTTTTAACCTTTAATGAAATATCAATGTAAAATGAGTGTGAGAGAGATTTAAGATATGAAATTTATTACAAATTAGTAGTTATATATATGAAACATATTATGTAAAATTACTTTGTGTTATATATTTAAAAAAATATTATACAAATTAATGTTATATATTATGCAAATATAAGATAATTAGTTAGAATATTCTTCAATTTGTCAATCCGCAAAAAACCTCCCAAACCGCAATTTGTCAATCCGTTAATTCGTCCACCCGCCATTCAATTTGTAATTTCACTCTCAAACCGTTCGAATCGCACTGTGTACATCCTTAATTTTCATGATGTTATTTTCACAAAATGTATTGTTGAACACATTAACAAATAATAATTAAAATTCTAAAACTAAAAATTCAAATGTAAAAATATGTTAATTTATCATCATTTTATCAAATGATGTCTGCCCCTCCTATATTAATGGATATAGGCTCTGTTTGGCAAGTGTCCTTTTTAGTTAAAAATTCAAAAAATTACTAAAAAAAACAAAAAGTCAGTAATCCATATCAAAAAGTCAAAAATTATTTTTTCTCTCTACTTTTTGCACATCTTTTCGTAAAAAGTCAAAAAATCATTCAAAACATATTAAATTTTTTTATATTACATTTTAATCAAAAAATTAAAAAATTATTAAAAAAATTTGTCCCCAAACGAGGCCGTAGTTCATACAGGTAAAGCCCTCCAACGCCGGCAGGCTGTAGCTTGTTTCCCGGCCAACCTTCATGAACTCCATCTCCCCCATTCCAATTGAATCTGATTCATATTCAATGATTACTGTTGACCAATTCCAATTGAATCTGATTCATATTCAATGATTACTGTTGAGTCCCAATTCCAGTTGAATCTGATTCGTGTTCAATGATTTATAAGGCCTCATTTGGAAACGACCAGTTTAGTCAAAAAATTAATAAAAAAATCAAAAAGTCAATAATTTATATCAAAAATTTAAAATTTTCATTTTTTATTTACTTTTTACACATGTTTTCGTAAAAAGTTAAAAAATTATTTCAAACATACTAATTTTTTTTACATCATATTTTAACTAAAAAATTTAAAAATTATTAAAAAAATCTGTTCCCAAGGCCCAAGTATAACACAAAAATGCTAAAGACCTCAAAAATTTTACCAAAAGTTCTACCAAATGTCTCATATGGGTGTGGAACCCACATAGGACCCACATTGTGTGGGTCCAACACCCATGTAAGACATTTAGTAAAGCTTTTAGTAGAATTTTTAGGGTCTATAGCGTTACTGAGTATAACATCGTTGCTTTCGGTTTCCATTTTCTTTCCACTCATCGAATTTATTACTAATGCTGATAGGCAGATTCAATGATTACTATTAGGTGTAACATCGTTGTTTTCGGTTTCCATGGTTTGGGCGTCTTAAAAAAGTGTACTTTTTGTCTTTTTAGATTAAAAAAGTTGAGAAAAAAATATGGAAGTTTGGGTTAACTTTTTGATTTTTTATGAAAAAATATGTATTAAAAAATTGTATAAAAAGAGTGTGTAAGAGATGATTAGTGACAGGTGGGCCTCAGCCGTACAACCGGCTAGAGTAAAAGTTTGTTGGAAATTATTGACTAATTTTTGTACAAAGCACTGGACGGTTTTGTTTGGCCCGTGGGGGTCATCACGGGTCCCATTTTAATAATCTGAACCGTTCAATATGTGTAACTCGTCGAACACTATGTACTTATAAAAAATCATGTTAATCGGATATCGATAGCGATCTGATCAGATTTATTTATTTTTCAATCATTAATTATAACACCATCCATTTGTTGTACATAACTGATTTGATCATATAGTTATCGATATCCGATCAATGTGATTTTTTGTAGACATATAGTACTCGACGATTTCTACACATTGAACGGTTTAGATTATCAAAACGGGACCCGTGATGGCCCCCATGGGACGAACAACGGTGTCTGTAAAAATCACACCCAATCTTTTCTTTTTGCTGCACAGCCGCTACCAGCAGCTGCTTTTCCATCAATTCGGGTGTACTTTTTTTTTGAAAAAAATTGATTTTTTAAATTTTTTTTTTGTGAATAGTGATATCTTTTTGAATTTTGGAGTAACTTTTTAACTTTTTGACTTATATAGTATAAGCCAAACCAGGCCTAAATTCCCTTTCCTTTCCACTCATTGAATTTATTACTAATTCTCATAGGTTAGGTTTGGAAAGTGAGTTTGGTGTTAAAATAATCACAAAAAATAAAATAAATTTTTTAGTCTTAATAAGTTAAAATATCATATTCAATTCATATTTATTACATTATTTTTCTCATAAAAAAATTAAAAAAGTCAAAAATCTTCTTTAAACTAAATTTTTTAATCCTTGACTAAAATATTCAAAAAAATAAAAAAAATTAAAAAGACTACCAACTTCCCAAACCAAACCATAGGCGTAACAAGAAGTTTCTCATATCATCAAGAAAAGTTCAGTACATTGGGAAATCCGGATGAACCCATCAAGTGAATGTTGTTGATATAATAAACAATATAAAAAAACGCAATTAAAAAAACTTGTTATGCTATTGTAGTAGGTACGGTAATTGAATTTGCACTGAGGACCATTCATGGATGCCATACTCGTGTTTTGTTGGACTCATTAATTAATTCTCACCCGTAATCGAATCCAAAAATTTGAGATTTCCAATGTTGCTTGGAGAGTGCTTCCTCGACAGATCTTTTTTTTAAAATTTGGTTGGGACTCACAGAGAATTCGAAACACCAAATATTGTACGCCATTCTAGAAATTGAAGGTTTCATCGATGGACTAGACAAAATTACGAAGATCGTCAAATCTTTATTGACTCACGATTCAAACTACCATAAATTCATTGTTGGTGTGTTGGATTTAACTGAGGAGATCAATTGCGTCTATATTTATTTGTATCCTTCAAAATTATTACACAATTCTTCAGCGAATTTCTCTCCGACACATTTGCTGCAACACATACGGTCGCTGTAATTATCGTTGGCGCACCAACTTGGATTACAATTCAGTGGATAATTCGACCAAATGAGATCGTGTTTTATATGGGCAATCTAGCCTTCTTAGAAATAATGTAGAATGTACAATTAATTTTGTGTGTCTTCTTAGCTCATGTTTGATTCACAAGATTAATAGTGAAGTATTAATAATCTTATTAAATTAGTGTGGTATTCACTATCTAATTGGATTAATAACCAATGGATTAATAATCTCACTCCTACCCCATTACTAATAATCCTACAAATTTGTTGGATTAATTATCCATTGGATTAATAATCATAAACCAAAATATTAAAACAAACATAATTCCATGCTCTAATCTACTCAATCAAACATGCCCTTAGGGCCTTCCACAACCTTCTTAGAACTATCTAAAGTATATTCTATAATTTTTTGTTAGAAAAAAATAGTTTTATAGTAACTTTAATGTGAAATTAAAGTAGTTTTGAATCATTGGTTGAAGTGAGATTAAATACGTTTAGATTTTTTGTAACAAGATCTTTACACCACAAAAAGAATGACTAAAAATCATTAAGAATTGAATGATAAATTGTCTCATAAAGTTAGCCTTATGAATGAGGTATTGAGAATTGTGTATAACTACTAATCCTACATTGATTGTAGAGGAAAACATTGATGGGTATTTAAACTTCAAGATTTTGATAAGGGCATGAGCCCTTTGGGATATCCAAATTTTGCGAAGGAAGGGAGTTATGGATATTTTAAGGATGAGCTTGGGCAAAAACTATGATCCAAATTAGTTATACAAAAATTGCCACATGCGCGTACACCACCCGCCCGAACCCATCTTGATCTGTGATCTGTGGATCTTAGGCTTGAGCTTGAGGCTTACTGGAATTGGTTATGTTTGGGTTAGGGCAGATTGGTGGTCTACCAATCTAATCTTTTTGGGCCAGGCTTGTTTGGTGGCTGCAGATATACGCCCGTGTATATATAGAGTGTGTAACTCACACACTTACTCCTTACTAATTTTGTGCATTACTCCATCAGTTTTGCAGGAGTAATAGGTGCATTTACTGCTAGCCTTCATGGTTGGGAGACTCACTCTCTATCCCCCATTGTGTATAAAAGGTGGCCATCTTCCTTAGTTTCAACACAGAATTTTTTACTTCTATACAATGCAGTCAGTTTGCTCTTATACTTTTCTTTTTGTGTGAGAGTGTTGCCATTATCGGTTTGCTGTAGCTAAACAGAATGTGCTTTTGCGTTAGCGGATCTATATCATAAGAAATAGACGTCGACATACTTCCAGCACCCACGATAAGGCAGCGAATTTGTTTTAAGGAGACTATAGTATTATACATGTTTTGGTTTATTTCCTTTAACTATTTTATTTCAGTGTTAAGTTTTGTTAAATATTTCTATTCATCAAAATGTAATCTCTAATATGAGTTAGATTTAAGATTTCTTATTATGTAAATCAATTTAATTAAATATGAATCTATTTTTTTATTTTATTTAAACTAAACAATTTGTACAAAATTTTTCATACAAGCTGTAGAATCGTGTCTAAGGTTCTTCAGGGGATTTAAGTGGACTGCTCGCAACTATTGAACAATTTGAACCCACATACATACAAAATGCGGTAAATATCACATCTTTTACTTTGCAGAAGTGTCGGATATTGGATTTGTCAAGAGAAAGTTTTTCACTTTTTTTTTTTTTTTGTTTAAATCTTTTCTAACCCTCCACAATATCCAAACATAGTGAATGCTAAAATGATCAAACAACATAAATTAAATGGGATTCAATGTGATGAAACGAAAGAAATAGAATTAATATTAGTAGCCAAAGTTAATGCTGGTGAAGCATTAACCCATCAATACAATCACCATATATACATATACAAAGCTCAAAGCTCATGTAAGCTTCTGAATATACATATACAAAGCTCAAAGCTCATGTAAGCTTCTGAATCATTGTGTGGAGAGAGCAAGAGAAAGAAGAAAAATGCTTGGATCCCCTTTTTTTGAGATTCTCACAACTCTCTTTGGATCCCAATTATTGAGGTATGTGTGAGACCCACTCAGGTATGTGTAAACAGGGACGGATCCAGGATTATGACTTTGGGGGGGCCAAAGTACGTTTAACCTCTAACCAATAAAATTTGAAGTTCAATACCAATTTCTACTAATATGAAAAAAAATCAATAATGCTATGATAAAATATTGAACTATATATTCCTTGCCAACATAGTTGAGTACCAAAAGATGATCATACAATTGAGAATATTTTTTTACCCATATTCACTTACAAAAAGTAGTAACTATTTCTACATGCATTTATTTACTAAAATTAGGCATCTTCAATTGAGCTCGACGCTCTTTTATAATATCAAAAGTATGAATGATAGAATCTACATCAAACCCTCGAGCAATGCCTTTTTTAATATACGTAATCAAGTAACTAGCTAGAAAACCATCTTCCATCCTATTCCTAAAAGTCATAAAATATATGGCAACATAAAATAACATTTAGGCCAAGTTTGGGGAACCAAAATAAGTGCACTTATTTCATCTTTTTATCTTTTTTGGGTCACATCAATCAACATCTCCTCTCTACTTTTTTTACACATAATACAAAAAAAGTCAAAAAGTGCACTTCTTTAGTCTTCCCAGACTTGGCCTTAGATTTTTATCCAAATTCTTAGAAGAAATCAACGAATCATAACCTAAAAGCCTATTCAATTATCAAGAAATCACACAACACAGTACCTACCAATTACAATAAATCATAGTATTCAAAAAATTTCACAATATTTAGTTAACAATTGTACCAATAACAATTATCAGATATTCATCGCAACTCCTGAATTCTCCACCCTATGCCAGCCTCTCTGCCACAATTTCACCCCAAAAAACAACCAGCTTGCATTGGCCCCACATTGTCATTAAATTATTATTTATTTTAAAAAAAATTACAAATCAATTGCTAACTCAGATAATGTTAGAGGTGGTGGGTTTTGATATGTGTGTTGAAAGAGTGTATGTGTATTTATTTTTTTGATTGGCATAGTAAAATAAAAGAGTGTTTGGAGAGGGAAGCAAAATCTATTGACAGTGGGGATATAATTGTGGGTTATGTGATGTAGGAAGTTGGGGATTTGGGTTGTCAAGTTTGGGATACCAAAACTGAAAATTGAGTTGAAGATTTCTAGTTGTCTACAAGCTTATGGGTGACCAATAACAACCAATAACAAATTAATGGCAAAATAGTTGTATTATTCAGTCTAAAATCACAATCAATCATAATATTCAGTCTAAAAACAGAATAATCACATTGAAGTTGAAGGGATATCAGATAACTTACCAGTGAGAGTCCACGGTTCCATCGTCTTCGCCGACCAGCTCTGACGAAGTCCGACAACAAAGCTTCTCCGTTTCTTCCCTCATCTCTTCCCTCCTCTCATCTCTTTCGAATCGCAACAAGTCTTTCAGATCAGTTGTTTTCTTTTCTTTTTTTAATCTTAGTGCTTTGTTTGAACAAGCTTCTCCAGCAAGCCTTATAGTTTATATATTTGTAAAAGTTTCATATTTTACACTTTGACCCATTAAAGTTTCTAAAATTTTGCTTTCATCTTGATCTAATTTAAAAAATACATATACATGAAATTTAAAATAGATTATTATATATGTTAACTAATTCAAAAAAAAAAAAAAAAAATTTCAAATAGTTTAAAAAATTGGGGGGCTACTCTATATAATTTTGAAATTATCTATAAAAAATTTGGGGGTGCGAACTCCTATAATTTTAAATTATTTTAAAATTTCTAGTATAATATATGATATTTTTCAAATTTTTGGGGGTGCGGCCGCCCTCCTCTGCCCCTCTTAGATCCATCCTTGTGTGTAAGGCTTACACCATCAATGGTTGAGATCCAAAGGGAGTTGTAGAGGTTTCCAAAAAAAGGAGGTCTCAATCATTGTTAGAGAAAGAAACCCAAATAAGTGATTGGCCAGCCAATTGATAGGGAGTCGCAAAGCAATTATGTAGGGTTTCAATGATAATCAAATTAGTTGAATTAGGGTTTCTGAGTTAGGGCTTCTCTAGGAAGGGGCCATTCCAAAACCTCAAAACATTTTACTCTTTAGTCCCTATACTCTTTTGTATTTATGAGATAAAATATTAATTTGACCCCCAAAATGTAAATACTCTTACCTTACCCCTTCTAAAATTTCCTCTCAATATTCCACTTCTTAATTATTTCAAGGATACGTTTCATTTATTTTTTAAGTCCGACAATCTACCGTTTTACTATATTAAAATTAAAAATCTCATAACATTATATAAAAAAAAAGTCTCAGAATTTAAATATTATAATAAAATAAATTCTAAATTTTTGATTTTGTCAACTTAAACTTTAAAATTTTAATTTATTTTCAACCTAACTATTTACCTATTTTAGTTAAAGAAAAATCAACAAAAAAAAGTATTTTAGCCATTAAATTTAATGATAAAAATTGATGGAAAAGTAAATATTTTAATCATTAAACTTAATAATGTCTAAACTCAATGATAAAAAATTGATAAAAAAATGGTTATTTCATTACATAACAAAATAAAATTGCGTGGCAATTCCCACACACCAAATTAACTATGGGGAAAATAGAAGAATTAATGAACAAAAGAAACAATTTAAGTGCAACAATTACACAATAAAAATAAGGTTATTTAACAACTAAACAGCATGTGATGTGCATAATATTTGTTGTTATGAGCAGAGAAATGTAAACACAAGCTCACATGTGTTACCCTATGGTAATACTAATATATATGATAGTAATAGTAGTATATAGAACAAGAAAAAGAAAGAAGATGCAAGAACAACATCAACGAAACAGTTCTTTCTCTGCATAATGATAGAAAATTAGAAATCATGGTTTCATGCATGTGCTGCAAAGAGAGGAGCGGAAAGTGATCATGACAGAAGAATAAAAAGCACAAGGGAGTGAGACACGAAGGGTTACACATACGCAACATTTGTGCTCTCTATCTTCTATCAACAACGTCACCATTGCCTCCCCTTCCCAATATAGATACGAAAAATATATCATATAAGAGAGAGAAAAAAACACGCATCCAAAAGGCTTCTAATCCTTATATGGTAGTTTTTCTCCTGTTATAATAGAGCAGTAGCATTACTAGCTAGCATGAGTATATCCAATGGAGCGAGGGGTAGAAGGTGATGACAAAAGAGTAGAGAGCACAAAGAGTGAGAAGTGCATACTCCATGCACTTTCCATCATCTGTGCTCTCTCTCTTCTGTCAACATCATCACCAATGCCTCCTCTCTCTATTGTAGACACTAAATGATATCATGAGAGAGAGCTAACTCTGAATGACCTATATTGACTTGTCAATACCTCTATTTATAGGGAAAATATGTGCCCCTATTGACATGTATATCTACTTGTGATTGTTTTCCAATCCCATCTGGAAATTCAAACTTATCTACATTTGCACTTTCAAGCATTATTACAGTTAGTGAGAATGACCAGCTTTCTCATGGTCTATGGGGACTATCTATCAGATTAGAATCCTTTGTCATCCTTTTGTCTACAATGATCTTTCTGTGATAATTTAACAGTTAATGTTTAAAGTTAGAAACAAAACGACAAACGATGGGTGGTTGTATGGGGTTGGTTGTATGGGTGCGAATAGCAGTAGTAGGGGTATTTTTATACTTTCCGAATCTCTTTCGATGCACGTCATCTACTTGTACTTTTAATTTCATGCTGTTAAATGAAATTTTTCTTTGCCGATCAAAAAAAAACGACAAACGATGTAGTTTAGAATGTGTAGTTTAAACACTTTATTTTAATATTCTTTTGGTTTTTGAGCCATGGGATTATGTCCATTATTGCAGAGAAATAATAATCGAGGATCCAAATCTCTAACTATTACATTATTTGATTAAAATAGTAAGTTAGCTAAATAAAAGTGTAATTAGAAAATAAAAAAGTGCATCTGGTTGATTTTTTTTTTTTATTGACCAACCCAAGTAGAGGATGTAAAATTCAAAAAACCTTCGAACTTAGAATAAGAACCTAACAAAATAGTAAGCTGATTGATGCATTTTTGGGAATAATGTCTTTATGCACCGAGAAGTTCATAAAGCACGATAGACGTGTAATATGGAAGACCATGGAACATCAAGAAACTTTTGGTCTTGTTAATCTTAGATAAGGCAAATCAAAGAAACTTTGGTCTTGTCTAGATATATATATATAAAATTTCATAGAAATCCTCATATATATATAATTTTTTTAGCTGACTTTCAGCTTTTTATGGTTTTTTTTTTTTTTTTTTTCATTTGACATTCAATTTATTGACTTTTAGTACTAAAAACCAAAACTAAAAATGCATAGTTATTAGGTCTCCCTGGTTTAATTAGGTGTTTGATTATTATTTTCTGAAGCTTTTGTTTCTAAGAGAAACTCTATTTGATGTAGTATTTAAACAAGACTTGTTACATAAAGTAACTAATATTTTTTTTATTGTTCTAAAGGACTTTTTAAATGCTTAGTTAATTTAACTTTCTCGTTTTTTGCTCTCTATATTCAGAGTCATTCTATCTTTTTGCTCTCAATCTCGCATATGGAATCATAATAATTACAAGATAAAGTGACTAACTAAATTAAAAATTATACTTTTTTATCTCCTTTAGCTAGCAAAAATAACTAGTATAGTTAGAGTTTTTTGAGTTTGAGTTTTTTGGATTAAGTTTTTTAAAAATTAGGTTTTTTTGTTTTTCTTATTTTTTTATTTTTAGTGAATATTTTTAAAATTTTAAGCATATTTTTTACTTTTTTAGATATACTTTACTTAGATGTATCTAAAAAATAAAAAATTTGTGAAAAAATATTTTTAAAAATTAATAAATACATAAAAATATGAAAAATATACTGAATTCTCGTATTTTTTTAAAAAAAATATTTTTGGTATTTAGAGAATTTTTAAAAGATTTTTTTCACAAAAATTATATTTTTTATGTGTATTTATGTTAAGTGTGTCTAAAAATTTAAAAAATTGCTTAAAATAATAAAAAAATTTAGTAAAAACAAAAAAATACGAAAAACAAAAAAAATAGAATTTTCTGAAAAATGTTTTTGCAAGCAAGCTGAGTCTCAAATGAATGGGCAGACTTCTCGGTACAAACATAGTTAGGATCGGATCGTTTTGTTATGATACTTTTTGCACCCTCACTCTTTATTGATAATTGTCATTGTATTATTACTCGATCATTATCAATAAAGGCTTCGTTTGGCAAGAGTTTTTTTGGCTATTTTAGCCACAAAAGACAAAATAGGCTATTTTAACCACAACAAACAAAACATCACATCCAACCCATAATCATTACACTCTTCTCTAAAAAAAAAGCCAAAAAGCCCTCCCAAACTAAGCTTTTTAGCCCAAGCTAAAATAGCCAAAAAAGTCAAAAAGCCAATCTACTTCCCAAACGGAGGCAAAATATCTTTTTAGTTGTTTAAAAAAAAAAAAAAAAAAGGTTACTCTAAGTCTCAAATTAGCCTCAATAAATGAGGAAGGTTGGTATAGAGATAGAGATAAATGAATCCAACAATGATTCATCCCCCTTTTTAGGACCCCCTTTGGACCCCCTCTCTCTCTCATTGGTCACCTTTTCTTTTTCTTTTTCTTTTTTTTCCTGCTCCTCCAATCACCTCTTGCCACGTGGCAAAGGGGGTAAAGGGGGTGACCCCCAAAGGGGGTCCCAACCTTTATTCTAAATGAATCTGTAAAGATAATTGTGTAGTCATATCATCATTTTTGATATAAACAGATGATTGGCATTTGTGGAGGACAAACAATATGCTTCTATATCTCTCAGAGCATGCGGAGAACAACATGACTACAGAGAGAGATGTGGATTAGGCATGCATGCAAGTTGCCATAGAAGCATGGAGAATCTCCCCAGTGACAAGTGCCTTATCCTTATTATGCTGCTACTGTTGCTGCTGCTGCTGCTCTCTCTCTCTCTCTCATAATATTACATGGTGTTGCTTTTTCAAGAAACTAATAATTAAGTTATTTGTATCATTTAATTTAGTTTGGAATGAATGAGAATCTTTCCAAAGTTAGTATTATCCGGATGAATCAAGTTTCCACAACAATCTTCACATTTTCTTTTGGTAAATTATATTTTATATTCTTTATATTTGATCATTTTCTTATTTTAATCTTTAATTTTTTTTTTTGACCTTTTATATTTTAAGTTTTCCTTAATTTATTTTTAAAATTAGCTTATGTTCAAAATTAAGCAAAAAATGCTACAGTAACTATCACATGATATAAAAAATATATTATTATATTAAAATTTAAGTTTATGTCAAAAGTGGGAGTCATATAATAATAAAATATTTTTATGTCAAGTGATTATCAATATGTCATTTTATGTCTAATTTTTAACACAAATTTAGAAGTAAAGTGAAAAAACTTGAAACATGAATGGCCAAAGTGAAAAAAAAAAAAAAAAAAAAAACTTTAAGGGCCAAGTGGGAAAGTAACCAAATATAAAAGGGCAAAATGTAATTTACCTTCTTTTTTTTTTAATTTTTTTTATTTATAGAAAATTACATTTATTTATAGTCTTTGTAATTTATTTTTTATTTCAATTTAATCATTGTAATTATAATTATATCAATTTTATCTTTGACTTTTTTTTTTTCTTTTTTTTTTCCCGTCATATTATATCAAAAATCTAATACAATGGGAAAACTTATTTTCAAGTCATTGCTTACGAGACAAAGATGATGAATGATGTATGAGGACCGACGATAATTGCTTCAGAAAATCAGATCGGCAATTGTGAAGGTTTTTGGAACAAAAATGATAGTTCATACAATTGAGGAGATTTGAAGTGATTTACGCTTTTTGTTTTCAAAACGTGTTAGTCCCTTCTTATTTTGGGTTCTTTCTGGTCTTTCGAACCATAACAAGACTAATCAATTAACATATTATCAATAGGATTTAATAGAAAACAAGTTCTGTTTATGAGACTTATGAGGAAAAAAAAGTTAAATATGTGATTTTGATTTGTTTATAGCGTCTCCACTTCATTCAAAATGAAAATCACTACAATTTTAACATTAAGATTTGTCCCACATGAAATTAAAAAAATAAGATAAATTACACTAACCTCTATGAGGTTTCTGATAAATACAAGAACCTTTTCTATAGTTTTAATAATTACAATAACCTTTCCTAGTTTACTTGACAATGTCAAGATTATCTTATTTTTTGACTGTCGTTTGTACACTTCATAGAATCTGTTGATGTCATCAAAGTTAAACATTAAAATATCCATATTGCCCTCAAGTATCCTCAACCCATCTATATATACGAATACCAAATGTTGGCTGGTCGTCCATCTGGACGCCTGGAACAATGCCTTTTTTTTTTTTTTTTTTTTTTTTTTTTTGCAATTGGAACTTTTTATTTAAAAACACAACAACAGGTAGATTATCACAACTATTAAAATTTATCTTAAAATTTATTCTTATTTATTTATTTTATAGTATTACTCCAATCAAAATTTCAATTTACAGTGAGGTGAACACTAGAAGCATAAACAATTAATTAGCCAAACAATAAAAAAGAAACATGTTTGGTTCTCTTTTAGAATCACAATTCTAATTAAAATTTTTTAAAAATCTTTTCAAAACTCATAACTAAATACAAAACTCAATTAAAAAATTATTTTCAAAACTCATAACTAAACACACAATTCAAAACTCAATTTAAAACTCATTTCAAAACTCAAAACCAAACTTTTTTCAAAACTCTATTTTAAAAGAAAACATCTAAAAAAATATTTTTTAAAATTATTTTAGAATCATGATTTGAGTGTGAAGTTATATTGTGAGTTATGAGTTTTGAGAAGAGGAAATTTGTTTGATTATAAGTTTTGAAAAGAGTTTTGAGTTGTATTTTGAAATTTTTTGGATTTATTTTTTTAGGGTAAATATTTTATATTTTAAATATTTATTTATTTTAATGTGTACTATATTTCATACATTTATGTGTTGTATTTTTTTTTTTATCATTTTTAACATATTTTTTAAATATTAAAAAAATATTTTTTTATTTTAAATATATAATTTTATTTTAAATATTTTATTTTATTTTTATAAATATATTTTTAATATTTTAATTTTTTTGTTATATGTTTGGTTACGATTTGAGTGTAGAGTTTTGAAAGTAGTGTGGAGTTTCGAGTTATGTGTTTGGTTATGAGGTTTGAAAATAATTTTTGAATTGAGTTTTGAGTTATGTGTTTGGTTACGATTTGAGTGTGAAATTGTGTTTTGAGTTTAAAATATTAAAATTAAAAAAATTAAAAAAATTAAATAAAAAATATATATTTAAAATGAAAAAATAATTTTTTTTAAAACATTTTTTAATATTTTAAAAAAATAAATCCAAAAAAGCAAGGGTAATAAGAGTAATAAATCTTAAAAAATAATTCATAATTTAATTACTCTATAATGTAAACAAAGGGGACGTGGGCTTTATCGTATTTTTGTGCTCAAAATAAAGGGTAATAAGATCATTTATTATATGCAAGTAACACCGTTTGTTCCAATTTAACAAAATGGGAGAATCTGGACAATGTAAGTTAAAGTAAGGGAGCTTTGTATAATTATTCAAATCACATGAAAAGTTTCTGTTTTTGTCAGAAATATCAGGGGTGATGAGTGTAACTTACTCTAAAAAATATTGATGATGAGCATTATATGAATATTCCTCACGCCGTGTGATGGCTAGTGAAATCAAAACATAATGGATAACTTAAAAACGAGTTATAGTTTCTTTCATTTCAACAATAAAATAGCAAAATTAAATAAAACATTTTGGTTCAAACAAGTGCTGAGAAATAGTGGTAGAATAGGGAATGGGAAGGAATAGTATATCTCCTAGAGTTGACTCTTTTAGGAATGGTTTGGAAGCATCAATTATGTTGATTGGGAAACCTTTATTCCTTTTATTTTTTTATTAATTTTAATTTTCATATATTAGATTTATTGGTGATATGCAGACTCTTTTTGACCTCTCTTTTAGACCGCTCTCTCAACATGCACTTGCATGTCTGTGGGGACTTTGACACACTTCTTCAGTCAATCCATCTCCAATATTCACAAAGATAAATCATCTCACAGAAAATTCCACATTATTATTTTTGGGTCAGGGAAGAGACAAGGGAATTGAAAAAAAAAGGTCTCTTAAATCTCAAATTGGGATTATTGTTATTCAAAACTTACTTCTTTTTTTTTTTTTTTGTTTTGAAAAAAAAAAAAAAATCTCAGGACTTGGATCAACTCAGTGAGATGACTATTACAAATATAGAAGACCAAGTTGAAGTATATTTTGTTGTTGTAGTATGTGCTTCACAAAGGAGTAAATGACTGCCCGAAACTACTATTATTCAAGCTGTTTTGACTTCGTGGTCAGAAAATTTTTAAATTTATATTTTGAAAAACTCTTGATGAGAGTTATAGATCTGATCATTTTGATCATATTTTTGATATATTTTTTTGTTTTAATAAACTTCCTTGCTAATTTTTCTTGTTTGATTTTTATTCAAGACTCAATTTAAGCCTTTGATTAGGATTTCTTTTTCTTTTTTTTCTTTTTTTTTCTCACTTTGTTTGAATTCCTTTTCTTCTTTCATTAATCTAGGGGTTTAAAATTGGTTTTTCTATACAAGCCAAGTATTGCAATGTTGAAAAACAATTGGTGATTCCAAATATTTCAAGTTGATATATTAATTTTTCCAACTTTTGACCTTGCTTGTGAATTAATTATTGCTGAGCTTTTATTCATGACATTATTATTTGTGAATCAATGAATTTAGGGATTAGAACTTTGTTTTTAGTATTCAGTTTCGCATCAACATATTCAATGACATTACCTTAATTTTCTCTATTACACATTTTCACTACATCACTTGTCCATTCTCAATTATTTTAACAGCACATTGTGCCCATTTGGTAGAACTTAAAAGCTTTTTATTTCAACTTTTGACTTAATTTAAGCTATAATGTTGTGTTTGGTGAAACTTAAATTATCAGAGTATAACTTATTTAAAGCTATTTTCAGCTTAAATTCTAAAGCTGCTTAGGGGATGCTTAATTGAACAGCTTAAGAGTGCAGCTAGTTGGTGGGGGGGAGGGGGGGCTTAAATTACTTAAATGCCCCTCCAAAACTTTAACAATTACGGAATTGCCACTATATAAACCCTCTTCTATGTTGCCCTAGCACGCTTCTCTCCTCTCACACTTTCCTCTCCTCTTCTCATTTTCTCTCTGGTGACCGACGACGATCCTCCATATCCTCCAAGATCAGCCGATCGAACTCCTCCACATCTTCAAGATCAGCTGATCGAACTGCTCTACATCTCCAACATCAGCCTATCGAACTCCTTTCCTCCCTGTTTTCCGTTGATCTGCACCAAAAAGGTAAAATTTCATGCCATTTGTTTGTTATATATATATATACACATCGACTTAGGGTTTTTGTTTTTGGTTGCTCTGTGTGTTCGAGTTGTTACTGACCTCTCTCTCTCTCTCTCTCTCTAATTATTGTGAAATGGTGCATCCGATTACTGTGAAAGAATTTAAAGGTCCTGCTTACTGTGAAATAGTGCATCCATCTCTGATTACTTGCTTTTCCAATTCTTACCCACCCCCCAAATACCCCTCCATATTTTGCAAAAATTTAAATAAAACAAAACAATAAAAGAAAAAAAATTATAGGGTTCCTACTTAACCTTCTCGGAATCCCTATTCTTCTTCAGGAATTCAGGTTAATTTTCCTTTATTTCTTTGGTATTTCTTCTTGTCTATGTTTGAATTTGTTTATTTTCTATTTGGTTGGCGAGAATTTGAAGGAAATCTTGACAATTTTGCATTGCAATTGTCTTAATTTTTTCAATAACTGTAGTTCAATGTTTTGTTGTTAATTGTTCTGAGGAGAAGTTAATTACAAGAAATTTTGCTTAGGGGTTGTTTGGGGTGTCCTAAATAAGTGCACTTTTTGACTTTTTGGATTAAAAAGTAGAGAAAAAAAGATGGTTATTTGGGATTACTTTTTGTCTTTTTACGAAAAAAATGTGCATTAAAATATTGTATAAAATAGAAAAATTACATTTTTACCCCTAAATCCTAGACTCATCAGTGACAGTCCTGCAGAAGGACCGTATGGAATGGTTGAAATGGTGAGAAGAATTTGAACCATATGCATATATAGCATGAGGCTTCACGGGTACTGTTGGGCCCATAGGGGCCCACCATGGGTCCCGTTTCGATAATCCAAACCGTTAATGTATAGAACTCATTGAGTACTATATGCCTGTAAAAAATCACTTTGATCAGATATCGATAGCTATGTGATCAAAATAATTTTGTATGAGAAAAATGGATGGTGAAAAATAAACGGCTGGAAAAAATCTGTTTTGATCACATAACTATCTATATCCGATCAATGTGAGTTTTTTCAAGTATATAATACTCAACAAGTTCTACATATTCAATGGTTCGAATTATCAAAACGGGATCCGTGGTGGGCCCCCACGGGCCCAACAATATCCTCAAACTTAATGAATATATATATCTAATTTTTTTTTTTGGTACCATCACTGCATAAATTTTCCATCACTTTAGTACCATCACTGTATAGCTTTTTGGATTGTACTAATATTGTGGAAATTAATTTTTTTTATATTTTTAATTTGTGAATAGTGATAACTTTTTTGCTTTTTGCAGAACTTTTTTACTTTTTGACTTTTTCTCAACATGTCAAACCAGCCCTTAATTTCATTTCTGTTTGATGAGTGGTGGCCTACGAAATTTTGTAATTTCATTTCTGTTTAATTTACAATGTCAATGTGGTTGCCTGGTATGTCCATTTATGATATCTAATTTAATGCAATTTATACATATAGACAACTCAACATTTTACATTCACACATTGTAACTTATCTGTCAAACATAAAAAAAAAAAAAATAGTATAAAACATTCATCACATTTCTTAATATAGAGAAATGTTATATAAATTAATAAAGTTTATAATTTTTTTAAACTGATATCTATCATATTAATGAAACAGGTCTGGTTTTACTTTCCAAAATGTTGTTTAAATTTGAAGTAGCATAAGTTATGATATAAAAGAGGTCTGGTTTCATTGAGCTTTCTTTTAGCTTGATTATCTGTCTTTGCCGAATATGCGGTTGAATTATCATTTATATTTAAAATTTTCTGTTTCAAGTTTCTATTGAAATGAAGCTGTTCTTGATTTTGGAATAATATTTTAAAATTACGCTTTCTATTTCTTATGAAATCTTATTAGCCAACAGATTATTTAGCTTCTTCCTCTCTAGACATCCAAATGGCAATTACATTGTCAAGTTAGAGTTGATTTGAGATGCTGGTCTTTTCAACCATGTACTGATTTTTATGCATGCTGTTTTTGTGGTTCTCTTTGTGGACAATCATAAGCTTACTATAGGAGAAAATTGCACCTTGAATCTCATGGCACTTATGCAAAGATTAAAGCTGTTAAAATTCTTTAAATGAGGCATAGTAAAGTTTTCTATCTGTAATTTTTATTATTTAGTTGTGTTGTTACTGTTATTACTTTAATTATAATTATCCTGTTTTTTTGGTCCTTCAGCATAAGAAGTGTGGTGACATGCTATCATGTATTAATATTTGCCTGCCAAGTCTTCTCATTTTGTAAGGTTGTTTAGCATGTGATTAATGTCCTTTGTTCTCAATTCCTTTTTGGGCTTCTATCAATAATGAGTTAGATAGAATTCCAATTGATCCTTTTTTTTTTTTTTTTTTAAATTTTTTGTGGCATGTTCTTAAAGATAAAAAAAGTGTTTTGAGCATTTGGCCTCCTTTGAAACTGACAAGTCTTTGATGGATGCGTAAGTGGTTCCCTGACCAGCTTACAAAAAAAAAAAAACAAAACTAGTTTAAAAAATCACTTTCAGATTAGGAACAAATGGGTGCAAATGAATTGTCAATATGTTAGAAACATTTTATTCAATCAATACTTCTTGGGTGCAATGTATTTACAATTAACTTCCTAATCAATTTTAGAGGATTTGGATTCAATTCTTCCTAATTAATGCAGAGGCATGTCATCCTCTAGTAATTATTATTCTAGTGGTGAGAACTTCGACTTGAGGTATGAGGCTTTGAAATGCGATTGTGGGCTAAGAGCTACCATAAGGGTTACCGAGTTTGACAAGCCATCTAAAGGGAGATTGTATTTTATTTGTGAGAAGAAAAATTGTCAATTTTGGAGGTGGTGTACCCCAAAATCTGTGACAATGGTAGAGAGACTGAGAAACAAGAGAATGCTTGATCAAAATTAAAATATGGAGACTGTAGGACTAAAAGTGAAAAACCAAATGCTTGAGTAATCCAATGCTTTCATGAAGCAACTTGTTGTGGGTCTGCTCACAATTTGTATTGTTATGTCCGTTGCATTACTCTTCAAATAATGACAGGTGCCATTTAGAGATACCTGGTGTTTTTGTGTTAATGTAATTTACCATGAACTATTGTACTAAGCTTTGTACCCAATGAATGTTGACGTAATTTCCATGTATGGTTATTTTGTACTAATCTAGTTATTGTAATGCAAACAGTGATGAATGAGTTTGTTTTAAATTTTTTTTTTCTTTCATAGCATGAGTACCCAAGAGGAAACACAATTTGAAAATAGGAAGAACAAGGGAAAATCAAGTCAAGTACCATCCGTTAAAGCTCACGGGGATTCAAAATCAAATGAAATTTTTATTAAGCTTTGTGTTGAGCAAGTGAAGGTTGGACACAGACTTGGTACACACTTAGATAGGGTCGGGTGGGAATATGTGATAACTAAGTTTAAAAGTATGATTGGAAAAGCATACCAACGAATACAAATGAAAAATTACTGGGATGTGTTGAAAAAAGATTGGCTTTTATGGAATAATCTGTTAACAGGTGAGACAGGCTTAGGCCGTGATACATTGACTGGAGCAATATCTACATCTGATGAGTGGTGGACCAAGAAATTGGAGATAAGTGAATTGCTTAATGTACATATTTTGTTTGTTTTTTTTTTGTTTGTTTAAACAGACCAAATTTTGTTACTTGAAATTGTTAAATTTTGCCTTTGTAATTGTTGCAGAGGTATCCTGATGCTGCTAAATTCCGGCGTATGCCGTTACAATTCACTAAAGACTTAGACATACTATTCTCAGATGCAGCTGCTATAAGAGAATGGGCATACACTCCTAGCTCAGGGGTTATGCCTCATACTGATGAGACTCTAGATGAATTTCATACCCCACATGATGCTGAATTTCATGATGATGCTGATTTGGAGGTTGTTCATCCTTCCGAATTTAACAAAAAACGTCCATCAAACACTGATGGTTCATCAACCAAGAACAAGAGAAAGAAAAAATTTACTGGTGTAGCTTTACTTAACAAGACACTTGATCGTATAGTCAATGTGGTTAAGTTATCTTCAGCAACTTCAACACAGACCTCATCAAGATATCCTTCAATTGCAGAATGTTTGGCGAAGTTGGAAAGCATCCCTGGTGTATACCTGGATGATGAGCTGTATGTATGGGCTGCCAGATTGCTCTTAAGAGACAAGCGTCGTGAGTGCTTCATGACTCTTCCTATGGATGAAGTTTAGCTGAGGTTTCTGAAGTTGAAGATTAAGATGGAGAAGATCGCCACAGGTTATCGCGACTAATTGTTTCTGAAGTTGGATGTTTCTAAATTTCCTAATTATTTCATGTTTAAGACCTTTATTAAGACTTTTATTATTAATTGTGGACTGTTGTGTTAGACTCATTATTTTTTCTTTTATGAATATTGAGTATGTTGGAATTTTATGTTGGACTCTTATGTTGGACTCATTATTTGGACTTTTATTAATATTTTGTTAGACTTTGATTGTATGTTGCACTTTGTTAGTTGAGTGGTTGAATGGTTGGTGGGTAGGTGGTATTTTCTCAATTGAATGGTTGACTGGTTGAATGTTAGTTAAATGGTTGAATGTTTGATTTCAATCTTGAATATGAATGGTAAGTGAATGGTTAAGAATTTTATATATATGTAGATGTTCTTCAGCAGGTGTTATTATGAGAGAGGTTGAATTTCCTTCTGATTGTTGTGTTGTATTTATTTTTTGTACTGAATTTACATCTGTTGTTGTGTTGAATTTCCATCTGTTGCTGTTTCTGGGCTGAATTTGCATCTGGTTCTGTGTTGTATTTTTTTCTACATCTATTATGCTGTATTTGTTGCTGTATTGCTGTGTTGTTTGAAGTTGAAGGTATAATTTTTTTCCTTTACATTTGCATGTTGTTGTTGTTAGTTCTAATTTATATGTTACAAATATATATATATATATGTATATATATATGGGCAACCCAATTTTGGTTCTGTTTAGATCTAAGATTGGAAAGGGGAAGAAATAACTTGTATTTGGCATATTTTTTAATGACCAAACAACAAAATAATTTTTGTGAAGTACTATTCACTCTCATTTTCTTAGTCAACAAGCAAGAGCAAGGAATTAGTTTTTCTGACGCAGCGGAATACACGGGGACTAGATATCGTTCTAGTAGACGAAAGGGGCTCTCGAATCCACGAGAAAAATAAAACCTTGAATCCACAAGGAAGAGAAATATTATTGAATGAATGAATAAAAGTTGTATAAAAGTTGTATCTTTGCCATGAGGCTTACATAACTATTTATAATAAACTAAACCTAATATTTGTAGGAAAAATAATTCTAAAATAAATTAGGAAACTTAAATCAACACAAATTAGAAAACCTAAGAGAATAGGAAACTAGAATTCTAAACTATTTAAAATCCTAGTCAAAATCTAATTCCAAAATAATAAAATTAAGAAACCTAATAATTCTAAATTATTTATACTAAATTACAAGAATCCTAATAAAATAATATATCAAAAATATTAAAACTAAAAATATAAAAATTGTTAAAATCTTGTCCTACATCAGACTCCTCTTCTTTGAAAGAACTCGTCCTCGAGTTCATATTAGAGATCTGCTATCTTCCATGCCAAATAAAAAGATACTTAGAATACTTCAGTTGTTTGTCCCTCTTCCGAACATTATATGCTGAGAAGTTTACTTTCTGAAAGTTGTTCTCTATATGCTTCAACTGGTTGACAAGATCAATTAGACACGCATTAAAAATCAAATTAAATTTCTCAACACCAAGAAAATCAACCAAATTTACTTTGTGTAGAACTTGCATGCTCTCTTGTTGTTGTACCATCTCCGATTCAATTGATCCTTCAACTATCAACCTTGGAATATCAAGTGTAGCATCAACTAATTTCTTTGTTGCACACAGCGGTTGTATTATCTCTTCTTCTGTTTTTTCTTTGTTACTGGGCTCAACCAGATCTCCTTCTTCTTCAATATTTTTATGATTTGTTTGTAAAACTTTCTCCTCAATATTCAAATTACCATGTGTTGATGCATTATCAACACTTGAACAAGACTTTGTATCTTCTTCATTAGTTTTACAAACAATCTCACTACAAATAATATTTGGATTTGAATTCTTTTCTTTCACAACTACAATTTCATTGCAAATTTTTACCAACTCCATGGAAGTATCTTGATTTGTATATGACAATATATCTTCATGATCATGAAAGTAAAATTTTGTTGCCAAAAACTTTTTCATTGTTATCCATGAATGAAATTTGTCTTTATCTTTGCAAACTCGATAATCTTGTAACCCATTCCACCACTTCAATGCAATTTTATCAAGTTTGTAGGATGCAACTATAACCTTCTTTTCATGAGGAATCTTCATGAATTCAAAGAAATTTTCAAGATCAAGCAACCAATTAAGAAAATCTTCTTTTTGAAACTTACTTGAACAGTTAAAATATGAAATTTCTGCAAAATAACATAAGCTAACAGGTTGGCCTCGGGTGGCTCCTCCAGCGCAATTGCTGTCAACTGTTGGTTGTCTCTGGTTGACGATTAGTCCCAAATCGGCAAGTAGATTACAAATCTCATTGCGAAGTTCGTGCACCTCTAGCTGATGTTCCTCAATCGCATCCCAAATGGCTTCCACCCTACGATCAACGTCAATAGGGATTGTGTGTTCTCCATTGTCTTGTGTGATCGAGCTAGGCGAATCCATGCTTTGATACCACTTGACGCAGCGGAATACACGGGGACTAGATATCGTTCTAGTAGACGAAAAGGGCTCTCGAATCCATGAGAAAAATAAAACCTTGAATCCACAAGGAAGAGAAATATTATTGAATGAATGAATAAAAGTTGTATTTTTGCCATGAGGCTTACATAGCTATTTATAATAAACTAAACCTAATATTTGTAGGAAAAATAATTCTAAAATAAACTAGGAAACTTAAATCAACACAAATTAGAAAACCTAAGAGAATAGGAAACTAGAATTCTAAACTATTTAAAATCCTAGTCAAAATCTAATTCCAAAATAATAAAATTAAGAAACCTAATAATTCTAAATTATTTATACTAAATTACAAGAATCCTAATAAAATAATATATCAAAAATATTAAAACTAAAAATATAAAAATTGTTAAAATCTTGTCCTACATCATTTTCCATCATTTTTCTTCATTGTTGACCCTTAACCGCTTCATTTTCCTCAACAAATCTTAGAACTAAACAACTCAAAATGTGAGCATCAAGGATCAAATGTATTTAGGGAAATATCTGACAAATAGAAAAATAAAAAAAAAAACTAATTACAAATCTTTCATTTGTTTGCAACTAAAATTTCCCATTTCCAAGTATCTTATCTTATATACCCCAATGTCTTTCAGTGTTACCTAATGTGCAAAGAAAACACGAGTCATGGTGCATCCATTACTGGAAACATGTGCGTACTTATTATGTGAGCTTTATTCTTGGGTTGCATCTTTTGTTGTCCATATGCTTTGTTAATGGGATTACGGTTTAAAAAATAATTTAAATACAAATACAAAAAAACATTCATGCCAGTGGTAAAAACACAATGTCATGGGGGTTGATAATTTAATAATATCATGAATCATTCTTGTAATAGTAACTAAGCCTTTAAATGAGTAGGTGTTTTGGATATGAGTAACAGTGATGAAGATGAATGGAATGATGATCACGATGATGAAGATACTGAAGATGAATGAAGCACATCGCAAACCTAAAAAAATAATAATATGCTCTTAGCTATGGTGGCTACAGTTACAGTGACATATGCAACAATTTATTTGATAAAAGAATCATGTAGGACATCTAGTTTAACAGGGTAGAAGTGAATGGTAGAATTACAAGAAGGGAATTGGACAAGAATATTTAAAAATTTTCGAATGGAAAGAGAAGTATTTTATCAATTGTGTGATTTGTTACAGACAAAGTATGGCCTTGAAACTGGACGAAAAGTCTCGATTCAAGAGCAGGTTGCAATGTTTTTGTATATTGTTGGCGGTGACATTCGAAATAAAAATGTCCAAGAAAGATTTCAACATTCCGGTGAGACTATTTCAAAATACTTTAAGAAGGTATTAAAAGCTGTTACAATGATGTCCATTAATTGAGTAAGGCCTCAATCGAAAAATGGTGTGCATCCATATATTCGACGCAACTGCAAATA
Source organism: Camellia granthamiana (assembly GCA_036172215.1). Taxonomy (NCBI): domain Eukaryota; kingdom Viridiplantae; phylum Streptophyta; class Magnoliopsida; order Ericales; family Theaceae; genus Camellia; species Camellia granthamiana. The sequence goes on along the minus strand of CM069906.1, from coordinate 15,922,010 downwards.
TTATCCTCATTTCAAGGTAAATAATTAACTACAAGTGGAACTTGGGTGTTACATATAATTAATGTTGGTAGGATATTTCTAATAATCTGTGACTAAAAATATTTTTATTCACTATTTTGTAATAGGATTGTATTGGAACAATTGACGGAACACACATCAAAGCATATATATCTCCAGATAAGCAACATCGTTTAATAGGTAGAAAGGGGTATGTGACTTAAAACATAATGGCCGTATGTGGCTTTGATATGTGTTTCACATTTTGCTTACCAGGATGGGAAGGAAGTGCACACGATACTCAGATCTTCGTAGATACAATTAGGAATCTTAATTATAATTTTCCAAAACCACAGGGAAGTAACTGTTTTATATTTGATTGCTACAGTAGATGCACCACACTCACATCTTCATATTTATTTTTACATTTATAATTACTTACTTTAATTTCATTTTGGAATTTTAAAATAGATGAGTTTTACTTGGTGGATGCTGGGTATTCAAACATGAAAGGATATCTTGCACCTTACAAAGGAGAGAGATACCATCTAGCTCAATTTGAACATGGTCAACCCCCCCAAAATGCACAAGAAAAATTCAACTAAGCACATTCATCACTTAGAAGTGTAATAGAAAGAACGTTTGGTGTTTGAAAAACAAGATGACTGATGATAAAGGACATCCCATCAAACTATAAGTGGCCAACCCAAGTCAAACTTGTTTGTGCAACAATGGAAATTCATAATTTCATCCGACGAAGTGAGTTCCGCGATATTGCATTTGACTCTTATGATAGATTCACGGATTATGTGCCTAATAAAGAGGAAGGATTTTCGTCTCAACAAGCACTCCATGGAAATGATGTTGCATGTGATGACAACGTAATGGAAGTGAGGAGACATAATATTTGTATGCCAATTTGCAGATGAAATTAGGAGTTCTTTAAATATCTAGGAAGATTTATTTTTATTGTCTTAATAGTAATTTATTATATTTTTATTGCAATGATATTTTTTTATTCCTGTAGACACTCAATTTTTGACCGATCTTAAGACTCAGACGTCACCGATTGAGCGCTCAGTGATGTTGCATATCGTGCTCGTTCAGAAGTCTCAGAGTTGCGGCCGTGCGCCCTGCCTCCGGACTCCCGAACTCTCTTCTGTGCCTTGTCTCGGTTTGCGAACCAGACTCGGTTTTCTCTGTTTTCTTTCCTGAGGGAAGGGAGTGGTCCTGCAGGCTATCTCTCGGTGGCCGTGGGCTACTTTTCGTGGCCGTAGGCCATTTTGCCCATTTCGGAGCCCGGTTCCCAGTTTTCGGGACCGTCAAGCCGTGTGCCTCGGTTCGGGACCGCCCAACCATCTCTGATTTCTCCGGTTTTTGGCAAGTGCCTCTGTTTTATCATACTGAGGAACACTGGGGTGTCAGATACCCACTTCGTGGCCAAATGCCACTTTCGGTGCCTGCAACCTATTTTCGGGACCCCGAACTGCGTGATTTGGGCCCCGAGCATTCATTTCGCATCGATTTTTGTTCATTTTCGGCGGGGACCTCTGTTTTATCATATTGAGGAACACTGGGGCCTCTGATACCCACTTCGTGGCCGAACACCAGTTTCGGTGCCTGCAGCCCATTTTCGGGACCCCGAACTGCGTGATTTGGGCCCCGAGCATTCATTTTGCATCGGTTTTTGTTCAATTTTGGGCAGGTACCTCTGTTTTAGCACCAGGAAGATCACTGGAGGGTGGGAGGCCTGCAATTGTTTCATAAAACCAGTTTCGCTCCTCCGGCCCCCGTTTTTCTCACTTCCGGGCTAATGTTGAACACCCTAGGGGTATTTTCTTCGAGCCGAGACTACATATTTGTGATGAGGGGACATGGGAGGACCCTAAAAAGTGGTGGTCGGCCAGTAATTGTTACTTTCATTTTTGGGCCTCTCCTTCAAGTTCAATGTTGTGTCTCCTGTTTCAGAGTTGCCAAATTCCAACCTTGGGGCCTTGTTCTACACACATGGGAGGACACCAAAAAGTGGTGGTCGGCCAGTAATTGTTACTTTCATTTTTGGGCCTCTCCTTCAAGTTCAATGTTGTGTCTTCTGTTTCAGAGTTGCCAAATTCCAACCTTGGAACCTTGTTCTACACACCTGGGAGGACACCAAAACATGGTGGTCGGCCAGCAATTCTTCACTTATTTTTTTGGCCATGGCCGGCCGGCCAGGGAGAGTGGCTGGCCGACCAGTTGGGGTGGCCAGCCGGCCACCTTCAAGAAATCCACCTGGCCGGCCAGCTTTCTGCTTTTGAACCCTTTACAGCTGTCCAGCTGTTTTTCAAAATATCTCAGCCCTCCGGGGGATATTTTGGGAGGGAAAGCTTGGGTGCATTTCCCTCCCCTTTTACACCCCTTTTGGTCCATTTAAGGGGCTGATGAGCTCCTTTGTTAGGGTTAGAAAATTTTATCTCAAGACCTCATCTCCCATTGCCTCCATTTCCCTCTCCAAAAGCTCCAAAAACCTTCAAGTTTAGTGCCATTTCTTGAGCATCATCAAGCATCACCATCACCAATCCATTTCCAGCAGCAAGGAAGGATTCTTGAGAGGCTTAGAAGCAACTTTCATCAAGCCAAGAGGTAGCAAAAGTGAGGTCTTCAAGGGTAAGTCTCAAATTCCCTCTTTTACACCATTTTCTTGCTTCTTTTCTTAACCCTACTTGCTCACTGTTTTAAGCTCCGACTAATACTGAAAGTGGTCCTGTTTTGAGCTATTCTTGATGTTTGTTCAAGGGCTCAACTCTGTTTGAGCCCTCCATCTTGCACTTCTTTCAATATCCTCTTATACGCCATTATTTTGCATGATTTATTTGGCCTATTTGTGATCTGGTTTGGAGCATCTCGTGAACTAATATTGTGCTTATTTTGAGCCTCTCTTCAACATTGAAGAAGGGCTCAACCTTGTTTTCATGCTCCATATGCAAGTTGCTTTGAATCCATGTTTCGCCCTTGTTTTTTGCATGCTTTTTCTAGCTTATGAGTGATCCATTTTCGAGCCTGATATAAACTGTGAGTGGGCTTATTTTGAGCCTCTCTTCAACATTAAAGAAGGGCTCAACTATGTTTGGCCTCTCTATCATGCACTTTCTTTGTAATCCTCCATATTTTCCGTAAAATTGCATGCTTTGTTAGGCTTTCTTGGCTTCTGTTTTCAGCCTTCATCAGGCTTAGAAAGTGTCTTAAAATGACCCATTCTTCATGTTTTGTTAAGGGTCTTAGGCCATTTGGTGCATGCTTTTGGTACTTCATGAAATACCATCTTTGATTCCGTAAAATTGCATGCTTTGTTAGGCTTTCTCGGCTTCTGTTTTCAGCCTTCATCAGGCTTAGAAAGTGTCTTAAAATGACCCATTCTTCATGTTTTGTTAAGGGTCCAAGGTTGTTTGATGCATGCTTTTGGTACCTCATGTTATAGCCTTTGTTGGCTCATTATTTTGCATGCTATGTTTAGCCTATCTACATACTGAATTGGGGAATGTCATCTCTTGTAAATGTGCATATTTTTGGCCCCTATTTAATTTTTTAGAACTGTGTTTTTCAGTTTGAGCATTGTATATACCACTTGCTTTGTAATTCTCCTCTTTTCCCCCATTTTTGCAAGCTATTTTTGCCATACTTGTGATCATTGTTTGGTCATACTTTATACTGAAAAAATGCTAGTTTAGGGGCTGCCTTGCTACTGTTTTACATGTTATGTCCATATTGTGCATGTTTAGTAGGGCTGTAGGCCGTTTCGGGTGCATAACATTGCATTTCGGGCATCGGGTGTAATTTTGTCATAATTCGGGGGCTATTTTTGTGCATCATTTTAGCTACTGAAATTTGCATTTTTCATATGCCATATGCCACGTTTCATTTGCATGCCATTTCATGCCTGTATGTCGCTGCCTCGGTTTGCGTGCCGTGTGCGCGCATTTCGAGGCAGCTTGTTTTCATCTCTTGGCCTCTTATGTGAGAGTGGCTGAGGCTCTCTTATATTAGTGTAAGCCCAATTTGCATTTTCCATGTCATTTGCATTGCGTATGCCACTGCCTTGGTTTGCGTGCCCGTGTGCACGCATTTCGAGACAGCTCATCCTCATCTCTCGGCGGCTTATGTGAATGCGGCTGAGGCCCTCTCATGTTGGTGTAAGCCCTCATTTCATTTCGCATGTCATTCCATGCCTTAGGGCCATTGCCTCGATTTGCGTGCCCGTGTGCACGCATTTCGAGGCACTTATTTTTTATCCGATGGCCTCCCGTGTGAATGCGGCTGAGGCCCTCTCATGTTGGTGTAAGCCCATATTGCATCGCATATCCCATTTTAGCCCTGTTGCATTCCGTATGCCTTTTTCTCGGTTTGCGTGCCCGTGGGCACGCATTTCGAGACATCTCATTTTAGTCTCATTGCATATCATATTTCAGGCCGTTTCATGCCTTCGGGCCATGCCTCGGTTTGCGTGCCCGTGTGCACGCATTTCGAGGCACTTCATTTTTATCCGACGGCATCTTATGTGAGTGCGGCTGAGGTCCTCTCATATTAGTGTAAGCCCGATTTTGCATTTTTATGCCCTTATATCATTGCCTCGGTTCGCGTGCCCGTGTGCACGCATGTCGAGGCACATCTTTTTCATCTATTGGCCTCCTGTGTGAGTGTGGCTGAGGCTCACTCATGTTGGTATAAGCCCATATTACATTGTCATGCCATTTTTAGTCTCATTATATCGCGTGTGTCATTACCTCGGTTCGCGTGCCCGTGTGCACGCGTTTCGAGGCATCTCATTTTCATCAGCATAGTGCATACTAGGTTGTATCTTAGATTGCATTCATGCATTACCTCGGTTCACGTGCCTGTATGCACGCATTTCGAGGCATCTCATTTCCATAACATTGCGTATGTTAGGATTGTATCTTAGTTGCATTTCATGCATATCATGCATATTGCACGGGAAACGAGGCACGTTTCGCACTCTGAGTGACGGAACGAGTCTCAATTCCCAAGTCACCGACACTCCGGATTACCCATGATGGAGTTAGGTTTTGTTGTAGCATTCATGTGCATTCATCCTATATTGAGCTGTGCAATTCGGCTCCTCGGCCATCATGCATCGATATGCGTGATTGATGGCACGAGGATCGAGGCATGCATATATTTGTGAAATACATTGCTATGCCCCTTTCCTGCTCTCTGTTGCAGCAAAATGAAGAATCAGTAATTTTTCGAAGTCTGGCACGCATTTCGAGAAACATTGCAAACAGAGGTTAATTGGGGCATCCCAGTGGATTTCCGCGCAAAACAGCCCAAACATGCATCATTTCATTATCCGGAGCGGAGGCAAGGCAGTCCCTGGCTTGCATGCCAGTTTACAGCTTTCTTATTTAATTTGATAATTAATTAGGAATTTGTATATTATTTTGGGCTGTATATTCGGACTGTATTATTCTTTTATTCGGACTGTATTATTTATTCGGACCCTCTGCGCGAGGGCAATGTTGTAATAAGTGTGGGTGTGTGTGATGTATGTCTTCCAACCCCCATTTCTTTCTCCCTTTTATTTATCTGCTTATGATGGTAGATTAGGGCATATTTCAATTAGCATACAGTATGACAGCATGTTTGCATTCATTCATCTGTTTTGCATGCACCGGGCTCGGCGCATCATACAAACTGCATCGTATTTCAATTCCAAGTTGAATACATGTTAGTTGTAACATTTCACATACCATGTTTAGAATAGCCGAGCCTGCTATAGTTGCATTTTGCATGTGTTGCATTAGGCATTTTAGCATATTTAGGATTCATGCATGATTTCTAACCGGTTCCTGTTTTGGCTTGGAGTACTCGGTAAGTTTTATGCTTTAGCATCCTTGCATGCGTGTGAGTGACTGCCATGAATAGCATGCTTACCATGAGGCTATGTACTCATGTGATATAACTGCCTTGAATGCCTGTGGGTGGAGGTTGAGTTATTTGAATTGGGACAATGCATTGACTGTTTGTTTTAAGCCCACTAGATAGTGGCAACATCACTATTTTCTAAGCCCACCTGAGGGTGGCAAATCCGCATTTTAGCCTACCTGCGGGTAGCACCATCAAACCATTTTCAAACAAACAAACATGAAATGTTTTGTTCCAATTCAGACGGCCCAGTCTATACTTGTTTGCTGCGAGCATCACATAGTAACCTAGGCTAATAACCGGAATAAGAGCATACAATGTTTTCAAAAGCAGATATCATGGTTAGTAGAGGCCGGTCTTTGACCGGGCGAGCGGGGGTGCTTACGATGTGACCTTCCCCAATCGTACCCAAGTTCCCGAGCCAACTTTGGTGATGACGGACACGTGGCCTTTGGCACCGAGTTAGGGTTTCATAAATTTCCCATTTAAAAAATATTTAGGTGGCGACTCTGTATCTGGCAAAGCAGTCCATGTTTGGCACTTCTTTAAAAAAAAAATCTGTTTTCAAAACGATTTGTCGGATTTGGGCTCTTTGGTTCAAGATTTAGAACCGTGGCACAAATTGAGTCCGAACTGTAGCGAGGTCCCTCGCGGGCTTGTTACAGTTTCTGGCGACTCCGCTGGGGATTTAGAGAACTTGACTCGAACTCATGATATCTGGTTTTGACTACACTTGTGTGTTTCTTTGCATTGCATTTGCATTGGTGCGCCTAGGACACCGTGTTTGCCATATGCCATTCCCGAACGATTTGCCGGAGGCTTGTCTTGTCAAGTCATGTCCGTAAGGTAGATCGGCTCTGGGCTCTGACAGCATGGGAACACAAACCCCGGTTTTACCGGGGCACCCTTTTCGACCATTCGACCTAGTGCATATTCGGATCCATAGTGACCATTCCAAACTAGGACAGGTTGCTTACCCGTTCATAGGTTGTTTGTTGCCGCTGCGTGCGTAGTGAAACCCTAGCTCCTGACAAAATAGGACAGGGAAACCCTACCCCAACATAGGGGTGTTTTCAGCTCATTTATCTGTTATGTGCTTGTTAGAGTGCGTCTCTACAGGGAATGCATGTATCAGTCTATGAGTTTGGGCATCAGGCCTGCGGGCACCAGTTCAGTATTTCGGGATTCAGTTTACCCGAGGGTATCAGATTTGAGGCAGAATTTTGGGGGCAGAATTCAGTAGAGGGCACAGTCATCCTGTTATGCTCATATCCGTTTTGGTGAAGTTAGGCTGAAATGCTGCATGTTTTCCCTTTTGCTAGGGTAGTTCTGGAACCATAGCTTCAGAAGGCTCCGATATCCCCCGGGTACATTGGACTAGTGCTGATAGACTTTGTTAGGTCAGAAATTGAATTCAAGGGCAACCAGTGTTCTTTCGCTGAGGCAAGGCAAAGAAAGGCCAGTCAGGGCTTACCGGTTCATCTGATCCGTCAGTCACCAGTCACATCACCCTTGTTCAGAATCAGCAGCCCGTGATGGCACAGGGTTCGGAAGAATTTGTGGCCGTGGTAGCAGCGTTAAATCAGGGAACTGCCATACAGGCTGAGACCAGTATTGAAACGCAACGCCCATCTGGGGCATCTGCCTCACATCCAGCTTTGGGACCCCAGCCGAACTTTGACCCAATTCCACCAACTGAAGATCTGCAGGGTCCGGATCCTCGAGAAGGGTTGGCTCAAGCCCAAGTTTTCAGACCCCTAGTGCAGCCTAATGAGAGGCGTTATCCCCTTGATGCTAATGACCTTGATCTGACCGCAATGAAAATTGCGAACCTTGAGAAGCAATTCAAAAAGGCACAGGGCCTTAACTCCATTCCCGACATTGAGGATGGGCACACCGAGTCTGCCGTTCGGCTCCCAGACAGATTCAAAATGCCACATATTGACCGTTTCGACGGGTCTGGGGATCCAATGATACATATCCGACTTTTCTTGGATGTCCTCAAGCCGATGGGTCTAACTAAGCCACAGAAACTCTCTTTGTATGGAAGAACTCTATCCGGTGTAGCAGCCACTTGGTACGCTAAGTTGGAGGACAAAGTGAAGCAAAACTGGGAAGAATTGGCTGAAGCCTTTGTCGAGCAGTATTCCTACAATACCCAAGTTGAAATGACCATCCAAGAGCTTGAAGCAACCCGCCAAAACCCAAAAGAGCCTTTTGTGGAATTTGTTACAAGGTGGAGAGCAAAGGCCGCACAAATGACAGATCGCCGCCCTTCTGAGAGGGATCAAGTGCAGATGATGGTGCGGAACCTCGAGTATGATATGTTGCAGAAATTGATAGTCGCTCCGCTATTCACTTTCAAAAGTTTGCATGAACTGGGGGTCCAGGTCGAGAATGCGTTCAACAGTGGGATCATTCCCAGAACAGGTGAACCGACAAGGAGGGTGATTTCAAGGAGTACCAATGCCGGAAGTAGCACTATTCCCGAACCCACTGAAATCAATACAGTCACTGCAGCCAACCCTTTTGCCAAACCAAGCCTACAAACAGCCAGCCCAGCCCGAGCTCAGGGCAGAACTTTCACCCCTCTCTATATGAGCCTGACTAGCGCACTAAAAGTCTTGATGGAAAGAGGGCATCTCAAACTCCTCGATCCTCAACCTCTTCCCGACCCACTCCCAGCCAGACATAACCCTGCCAAGTACTGTATGTACCATCAGCAGCGCGGTCATGGCACCGACCGTTGCTACCGCCTTCGTCATGAGGTCCAGAATCTCATCGATAACCGAACGATAGCTCCACCTTCAGGCCCCAATGACCAAACATTTCCCGCCTACCTCAATCTCATCTATACACTGCCATCCACCTATGACCCCAGCATATACATCACCCCGGCCGATCTACCCAAGCCTGAGGTGTTTATCCCAGAAAGCATGGACTTATGCATGATGGGTGCACTTGAACCCCAATCATCTCAAACCCATGAACCCACTACTTCCGAGCTGATGAGGATGATTGAAGACCTTCAGAGAACAGTGGCGGATTTAGCCTTTGGAGTTTTGGTTCCATCATCGACCACACCACATGCTGGGAATTTCATGTCAAAAGGCTCCCCAGTCTTGGGGCGGGCTAAATCTGAGGAAGGCCAATCCCTTGGCAAAGTGGAAGCGAGTGGAAAGAACAAGGTAGGGGCAGGCATGGATCCCCATAAGCATCTTCTGTTGGCTGTTGAGGCTTTGAAAGCTGAGGGACTGAACAAAGAACAAGTGCTCGCGGTTGCTGCAAAAACTGTGGACAACACTTTCGCCACTCAAGTTGGGGGCAGTTTGAATCAAGGGGCAAGCCGGGAGAAGGGCCGATATACCAGAGGCAATCCTGTTAGCTCTAATCCTCCACTTGGAAGAGATCAGCAAACTAGGCCAGCACCTGCCAATCCCTTTGTTGGTGCGCCCAGCAAAAATCTACAAACCCAGAAGTACCAACCCCGAGGTCAGAGGGTCTTCCATGCCCTCCACATGCCTTTATCCAAAGCTTTCCAAGTCCTTGTTGGACAAGGCTATCTCAAGCCCCTTGAGCCTCGGCCTCTTCCGAACCCTCTTCCGGCTACACATGATGCTACCCAGTACTGTGCATACCATCAGCAAACTGGCCATGCTACCAATAACTGCTTCCGTCTTCGCCATGAAGTACAGGATCTATTTGACAACGGGGTCATCCTCCCGCCGAGCTCAGCAAAGTCTATCGGCACTGGGTCAGTGAACTTGGGGGATAATGTTATGTGAACGGGGGTTGAACCACCTGCGGGCGGCGCTCGATCAACTCCAGATGTGGGAATGGCACGCACTGTTCTGAGCAATGTGCAAATACCAGTTTTGTGCTTTCTGACTTGGGTATTGGGTCAGTTTTTGTTACTTTGTTTTGAGTCTGTCTTTTTGTTTTGAGTCAGTCTCTTTTGTTTTGGGTCTGTCTTGTTGTATCGAGTCAGTCCTGTTGTGTAGGAGTTGGGTGATTCCGAGGGGGTGTTACCTCGGGCGTCACCATTTTGTTTCGCGTTTGTCTTTTTGTTTTGTTTTGAGTCTGTTTCTGCCAGGGACCCAGTTATGCCAACAGATTTGAATGAACAGCAGTGATTTTCACATTCTTGTGCTTGCTTTCGCCGTGTGCCAGTTGTACCAGAAATTCCAAATGAGATGGCAGTATTTGACTAGAAGCTGTGTCTTTTCTGTGCCTTGAATTCATTGTAACGACCTAAGTTTTTCAAAACTTTTTAAACACTGCGTTGAAAACGAAGAGGAAGGAATTCCTCGGGATTTGCAAAACTTTGATCAAATGAGAGAAAGAGAGGCATGCTAAGCCCTTAATGAATGAGACCATGCTTGTTAGCGTGAGTACTGAGAAGGACCCTGGCTTGATCCAGACTGGTTTCACACTATCTTCAGCGTGAGCGATTTGTCGCTTTCTTAAAAATTTTCAAAAACAAAATGTTTTGCGCGGTCCTGGGAAGACCTGTGTGGAATTGCTCTTGAGATTGTGCAGCCTAGGATCGCTCTCAGCCTCAAGATTCAACCCCTTTGCTTCCAAACCTTGAACTTGAATTCAGAAGGTTCAACGGTCAACTACGATGTGAGGCTTGTGTGGCCAGATTTGAAGCAGCCCTCGAACAAGAGGCACCAAAGTCAGATCAAGAAGATCAGACCTCATCAGAAGAAGCTTGCGAAGCTAAATCAGAAGCACCCCTCGAACTAGGGGCAAAAATGTCCGATATGCTCGAAGAGCCGAAGATGGATCCTTCTGCGAATCAATACAGCAGTCATTTTCTGGGATTCAGATGACTTCAGGATCTCAAAACCATTTGGCATGGACCAGCTACACTTTTACCCTTGAGAGGCTCGCTGGGCCGAAAACCCGGAAGGGCGACCCAGGCAAAAGTTAGAGCAAGAAAAAGAACAAAAAGAACAAAAAAGAAAAAGAAAAGAAAAGAAAAGAAAAAAGAAGAAAAAAATGCAAAAAAAAAAGAGAAAAGAAAAGAAAAGAAAAGAAAAGAATATCAAAAAAAGAAGAAGAAAAGAATTGAAAAGAAAAAGAAAGAAGAACAAAGCTCGCAAGGTCGAAAACCTGCGACGGGCGCCTTGGCAAAAGTTAGAGCCTAAAAAGGAGAGGTTAATACCCGAGTGTACCTTAACCCCGAACTACGTAAGGCTTGATTCCCATGTTTGGGATACGTAGGCAACTTCATTCTGAAGTCCAGCCGTAAAACAATTCAAATTTGATTGTGTCCATGTAATGGTTTTGATTATCTTTGCCTTCTCTGTATCCGAGAGTCCGGTTGTGTTCGTCGCTCCGAGGACTGATTTCAATGCACCGCGGTGCTATCCAAACAAGTGGCAACTTTCCGTTGCCATTCAGTGTGCTGCGGCGCCATTCAAACAAGGGGCAACTTTCCGTTGCCGTGCAGCTCTCTTCAAGCACGGGGCAGTTTTCCTTTGGATCCGAGGTTGTGCATCTCAGGAGTAGGTTTCATGCTCGTTGAGCAAGTGGTTGTTCGCAAAAATAGTTTTTGAGGATTTTTACTGAGGTTGACTAATTCTCTCGAAAATTATTTCATTTTTTCCAAAACTGGACCATTTCTCGGACCCAAAAAAGGAAAAATTTTCAGTGCTCATAGCCTGACTTGCATGATTTCAAATCAAAAATTGAACAAGCATGTTAATCTAACCCTCATGTTGGTCAAAATTGTTTTAGTAGAAAGCAAAAACAAAAAATGGTCAAAACGATGAATTAGGGGCACAGTGGAGTCAGGTGTTCTGTCTTTTCCCCGTTATCAATGCATTTGCCAAGAAGGGCACTCTACATGCCAAGAAAAAGGGCACAATTGAAGCTAACAACAAAATGCTGAAGGCTCTCTCACCCTCCAAGCAGCGAGGTATCAAGCCAAGTGCGAAGCACGAACGGGAATGGATCAAGATATTCTACTCCCTCATCTTGACAGATCTGATCACGTCCACGCTCCCCGGCAGAGCATCATCAACTGATGTTAGTTGCAGATTTGCTACACACCCAGTTGTAGCGCAACCCTTCTATGGGAAGAATTCACTAGCTGCGTGCAGAAGAAGAAGAATCTAGCAGAATGCTAGGGGCACGAGCCCACAACTTGCTGTTTATCCATCAACCACCCAGGGGAGGGATGAAAAATGAGAGATTGAAGAATAGAGAGATGTGCGATGTGAGAAAAAGTGAGCAAAAGGGTTTTGAGAGAAAAATCGAGATTGAGTGCCAGAGTGATGTGAGAATCACAAATGAGAAAGGGTGGGAAACACTACCCGGTGAAACAGGCTCCCTGTGCACGTCTGAGTGTCGTGTCTTTTGCTTTATCTCGATTTTGTTTTGGGTCGTTTCGAGTGTTACTCGATGTGTCTAGGTTGTGTGCCTTTTATTTCCTTGTTGAGTCGTTTTTGCTGTGTTCAGTCGTAGGCTCAATACCTGGTCGAAAACTCATCTCTCAATTTCAAAAATAAAATCATTTTGTGCTCCGAGTGCCGTGCCGTTCTCCACATTTGTGCAAAACAGGATTGGTTCTTTCAAAAAGTCGCGGTGTCCACCCCCGATAAGTGTGAACAGTAGAACAAGGACCTATCTGAAGCTTTTTAGGTTTCGGACTACAAGGCAAAAGAAAAGAAGGAAAATCGAAGCATCTGAGTGAGCCTCACCTTCAGCAAGTTCCGTGATTGTATTCCGGATGTACCTCTTCAGGCCTTGTTAATACTACCAAAGTGTGAGTGCGCCTCTACCTCAAGTGTAAGCCTGCTTCAAGTCAGAATGATAGTCCAAGTAACACCCGAGGGTTTTACATGCAGATGTTATCTCTCGCCAATTTGAACAGGGTGTGCCCTTTTTGAACTGAGTGTGTTGCAAAGTCCTCTAAGAAGCAAATCAGAGGCACCAGAGTACATATTTGATGCTCCTCTATTGCATAGAATGTGAACTTTCATATACACTGTTGTTGCATGCGTGCCGCGCATCGTTATGATTCTTGCATAGAATATGCTTGCTTTCAATGCTGCATAAATTGTGCTTCCATACTTGCATAGAAAATGCTTCCATACTTGCATAGAAAACGCCCGTATCTTTTGCATAGAAAATGCCTCCATACTTGCATAGAAAATGCATTTTATCGCACTTTCTTGTGCATTTTATCTCGCTCGCACTGTCTTGTGCACTTACACTTTGTATCTCACTTGTACTGTCTTGTGCATCTTGTGGTTGTGTCTCAATCGCACTATCTTGTGCATTTCAAATCAATCGCACTATCTTGTGCATTTCAAATCAATCGCGCTATTTTGCGCATCGCACTGTTTTGTGCAGTTTACATTCGCGCTATTTTGCGCATCGCACTGTTTTGTGCAGTTTACATTCGCGTTATTTTGCACATCGCACTGTTTTGTGCAGTTTACATTCGCGCTATTTTGCGCATCGCACTGTTTTGTGCAGTTTACATTCGCGCTATTTTGCGCATCGCACTGTTTTGTGCAGTTTACATTCGCGCTATTTTGCGCATCGCACTGTTTTGTGCAGTTTACATTCGCGCTATTTTGCGCATCCCACTGTTTTGTGCAGTTTACATTCGCGCTATTTTGTGCACCTCAATCGCACTGTCCTGTGCTTTGCATACCACATCGCACTATCTTGTGCATTTCAAATCAATCGCGCTGTTTAGCGTATCGCACTATGTTGTGCATTGTATCATTTGCACTATCTTGCACGTCCCACCTACACTTGTTAGTGCATTACATTTCACTCGCGCTATTTCGCGCATCGCACTATTTCGTGCACATTACTTGCATTGTGCATGCATTGTATAATTCGTGTTATCTTGCGCATCTCACCTGCACTTGTTAGTGCGTTGCATCGTGCTATCTTGCGCACTTTACCTGTATCACACTACTTTATGACATTCACCCGCCGGCACCGCGCATGCCAAACTTTAGGAATCACATTGAATATATGTTGTTAGCATATTGTTCTTGTTGAATTTCCCTCTTTTGCAGGCACGATATTGTATGTACGGTTCATTTGAGGCTGGTGCGACCAGACGGATCGCGCAGGTATCGTATCTTCTCCGTGTGAGACGCGACGAGAATTGAATAATTCTCCGCATTCCTAACTGCATGAAATGTAGTTGTTGCTTTGCATTCTTGCTTAAAACTGTTGCATCTATTTGTCAATACTTGCTTCATTACAGCTTGCTGCACTTGCGTGATCACCTGGCTCTGTGCATGTCATTTTGCATTTTGCCCCCTTTGCCTGCGGGCACATCTTTGTCTATCTTGTATGATTGTCTAAGTCTTCGGCCTTGTCAAAAATGGGTCGTCTCTAGGCTTTGACATTCACTCCCGTCACTTCTTGACTTCCGAGTTCTGTCAAAGAGGGGCTACTGTAGACACCCCATTTTTGACCGACCTTAAGACTCAGACGTCACCGATTGAGCGCTCGGTGATGTTGCATATCGTGCTCGTTCAGAAGTCTCAGAGTTGCGGCCGTGCGCCCTGCCTCCGGACTCCCGAACTCTCTTCTGTGCGTTGTCTCGGTTTGCGAACCAGACTCGGTTTTCTCTGTTTTCTTTCCTGAGGGAAGGGAGTGGTCCTGCAGGCTATCTCTCGGTGGCCGTGGGCTACTTTTCGTGGCCGTAGGCCATTTTGCCCATTTCGGAGCCCGGTTCCCGGTTTTCGGGACCGTCAGGCCGTGTGCCTCGGTTCGGGACCGCCCAACCATCTCTGATTTCTCCGGTTTTTGGCAAGTGCCTCTGTTTTATCATACTGAGGAACACTAGGGTGTCAGATACCCACTTCGTGGCCAAATGCCACTTTCGGTACCTGCAACCTATTTTCGGGACCCCGAACTGCGTGATTTGGGCCCCGAGCATTCATTTCGCATCGGTTTTTGTTCATTTTCGGCGGGGACCTCTGTTTTATCATATTGAGGAACACTGGGGCCTCTGATACCCACTTCGTGGCCGAACACCAGTTTCGGTGCCTGCAGCCCATTTTCGGGACCCCGAACTGCGTGATTTGGGCCCCGAGCATTCATTTTGCATCGGTTTTTGTTCAATTTTGGGCAGGTACCTCTGTTTTAGCACCAGGAAGATCACTGGAGGGTGGGAGGCCTGCAATTGTTTCATAAAACCAGTTTCGCTCCTCCGGCGCCCGTTTTTCTCACTTCCGGGCTAATGTTGAACACCCTAGGGGTATTTTCTTCGAGCCGAGACTACATATTTGTGATGAGGGGACATGGGAGGACCCTAAAAAGTGGTGGTCGGCCAGTAATTGTTACTTTCATTTTTGGGCCTCTCCTTCAAGTTCAATGTTGTGTCTCTTGTTTCAGAGTTGCCAAATTCCAACCTTGGGGCCTTGTTCTACACACATGGGAGGACACCAAAAAGTGGTGGTCGGCCAGTAATTGTTACTTTCATTTTTGGGCCTTTCCTTCAAGTTCAATGTTGTGTCTCCTGTTTCAGAGTTGCCAAATTCCAACCTTGGAACCTTGTTCTACACACCTGGGAGGACACCAAAACATGGTGGTCGGCCAGCAATTCTTCACTTATTTTTTTGGCCATGGCCGGCCGGCCAGGGAGAGTGGCTGGCCGACCAGTTGGGGTGGCCAGCCGGCCACCTTCAAGAAATCCACCTGGCCGGCCAGCTTTCTGCTTTTGAACCCTTTACAGCTGTCCAGCTGTTTTTCAAAATATCTCAGCCCTCCGGGGGATATTTTGGGAGGGAAAGCTTGGGTGCATTTCCCTCCCCTTTTACACCCCTTTTGGTCCATTTAAGGGGCTGATGAGCTCCTTTGTTAGGGTTAGAAAATTTTATCTCAAGACCTCATCTCCCATTGCCTCCATTTCCCTCTCCAAAAGCTCCAAAAACCTTCAAGTTTAGTGCCATTTCTTGAGCATCATCAAGCATCACCATCACCAATCCATTTCCAGCAGCAAGGAAGGATTCTTGAGAGGCTTAGAAGCAACTTTCATCAAGCCAAGAGGTAGCAAAAGTGAGGTCTTCAAGGGTAAGTCTCAAATTCCCTCTTTTACACCATTTTCTTGCTTCTTTTCTTAACCCTACTTGCTCACTGTTTTAAGCTCCGACTAATACTGAAAGTGGTCCTCTTTTGAGCTATTCTTGATGTTTGTTCAAGGGCTCAACTCTGTTTGAGCCCTCCATCTTGCACTTCTTTCAATATCCTCTTATACGCCATTATTTTGCATGATTTATTTGGCCTATTTGTGATCTGATTTGGAGCATCTTGTGAACTAATATTGTGCTTATTTTGAGCCCCTCTTAAACATTGAAGAAGGGCTCAACCTTGTTTTCATGCTCCATATGCAAGTTGCTTTGAATCCATGTTTCGCCCTTGTTTTTTGCATGCTTTTTCTAGCTTATGAGTGATCCATTTTCGAGCCTGATATAAACTGTGAGTGGGCTTATTTTGAGCCTCTCTTCAACATTGAAGAAGGGCTCAACCATGTTTGGCCTCTCTATCATGCACTTTCTTTGTAATCCTCCATATTTTCCGTAAAATTGCATGCTTTGTTAGGCTTTCTTGGCTTCTGTTTTCAGCCTTCATCAGGCTTAGAAAGTGTCTTAAAATGACCCATTCTTCATGTTTTGTTAAGGGTCTTAGGCCATTTGGTGCATGCTTTTGGTACTTCATGAAATACCATCTTTGATTCCGTAAAATTGCATGCTTTGTTAGGCTTTCTCGGCTTCTATTTTCAGCCTTCATCAGGCTTAGAAAGTGTCTTAAAATGACCCATTCTTCATGTTTTGTTAAGGGTCCAAGGTTGTTTGATGCATGATTTTGGTACCTCATGTTATAGCCTTTGTTGGCTCATTATTTTGCATGCTATGTTTAGCCTATCTACATACTGAATTGGGGAATTTCATCTCTTGTAAATGTGCATATTTTTGGCCCCTCTTTAATTTTTTAGAACTGTGTTTTTCAGTTTGAGCATTGTATATACCACTTGCTTTGTAATTCTCCTCTTTTCCCCCATTTTTGCAAGCTATTTTTGCCATACTTGTGATCATTGTTTGGTCATACTTTATACTGAAAAAATGCTAGTTTAGGGGCTGCCTTGCTACTGTTTTACATGTTATGTCCATATTGTGCATGTTTAGTAGGGCTGTAGGCCGTTTCGGGTGCATAACATTGCATTTCGGGCATCGGGTGTAATTTTGTCATAATTCGGGGGGCTATTTGTGCATCATTTTAGCTACTGAAATTTGCATTTTTCATATGCCATATGCCACGTTTCATTTGCATGCCATTTCATGCCTGTATGTCGCTGCCTCGGTTTGCGTGCCGTGTGCGCGCATTTCGAGGCAGCTTGTTTTCATCTCTTGGCCTCTTATGTGAGAGTGGCTGAGGCTCTCTCATGTTAGTGTAAGCCCAATTTGCATTTTCCATGTCATTTGCATTGCGTATGCCACTGCCTTGGTTTGCGTGCCCGTGTGCACGCATTTCGAGGCAGCTCATCCTCATCTCTCGGCGGCTTATGTGAATGCGGCTGAGGCCCTCTCATGTTGGTGTAAGCCCTCATTTCATTTCGCATGTCATTCCATGCCTTAGGGCCATTGTCTCGATTTGCGTGCCCGTGTGCACGCATTTCGAGGCACTTATTTTTTATCCGATGGCCTCCCGTGTGAATGCGGCTGAGGCCCTCTCATGTTGGTGTAAGCCCATATTGCATCGCATATCCCATTTTAGCCCTGTTGCATTCCGTATGCCTTTTTCTCGGTTTGCGTGCCCGTGGGCACGCATTTCGAGACATCTCATTTTAGTCTCATTGCATATCATATTTCAGGCCGTTTCATGCCTTCGGGCCATGCCTCGGTTTGCGTGCCCGTGTGCACGCATTTCGAGGCACTTCATTTTTATCCGACGGCATCTTATGTGAGTGCGGCTGAGGTCCTCTCATATTAGTGTAAGCCCGATTTTGCATTTTTATGCCCTTATATCATTGCCTCGGTTCGCGTGCCCGTGTGCACGCATGTCGAGGCACATCTTTTTCATCTATTGGCCTCCTGTGTGAGTGTGGCTGAGGCTCACTCATGTTGGTATAAGCCCATATTACATTGTCATGTCATTTTTAGTCTCATTATATCGCGTGTGTCATTACCTCGGTTCGCGTGCCCGTGTGCACGCGTTTCGAGGCATCTCATTTTCATCAGCATAGTGCATACTAGGTTGTATCTTAGATTGCATTCATGCATTACCTCGGTTCACGTGCCTGTATGCACGCATTTCGAGGCATCTCATTTCCATAACATTGCGTATGTTAGGATTGTATCTTAGTTGCATTTCATGCATATCATGCATATTGCACGGGAAACGAGGCACGTTTCGCACTCTGAGTGACGGAACGAGTCTCAATTCCCAAGTCACCAACACTCCGGATTACCCATGATGGAGTTAGGTTTTGTTGTAGCATTCATGTGCATTCATCTTATATTGAGCTGTGCAATTCGGCTCCTCGGCCATCATGCATCGATATGCGTGATTGATGGCACGAGGATCGAGGCATGCATATATTTGTGAAATACATTGCTATGCCCCTTTCCTGCTCTCTGTTGCAGCAAAATGAAGAATCAGCAATTTTTCGAAGTCTGGCACGCATTTCGAGAAACATTGCAAACAGAGGTTAATTGGGGCATCCCAGTGGATTTCCGCGCAAAACAGCCCAAACATGCATCATTTCATTATCCGGAGCGGAGGCAAGGCAGTCCCTGGCTTGCATGCCAGTTTACAGCTTTCTTATTTAATTTGATAATTAATTAGGAATTTGTATATTATTTTGGGCTGTATATTCGGACTGTATTATTCTTTTATTCGGACTGTATTATTTATTCGGACCCTCTGCGCGAGGGCAATGTTGTAATAAGTGTGGGTGTGTGTGATGTATGTCTTCCAACCCCCATTTCTTTCTCCCTTTTATTTATCTGCTTATGATGGTAGATTAGGGCATATTTCAATTAGCATACAGTATGACAGCATGTTTGCATTCATTCATCTGTTTTGCATGCACCGGGCTCGGCGCATCATACAAACTGCATCGTATTTCAATTCCAAGTTGAATACATGTTAGTTGTAACATTTCACATACCATGTTTAGAATAGCCGAGCCTGCTATAGTTGCATTTTGCATGTGTTGCATTAGGCATTTTAGCATATTTAGGATTCATGCATGATTTCTAACCGGTTCCTGTTTTGGCTTGGAGTACTCGGTAAGTTTTATGCTTTAGCATCCTTGCATGCGTGTGAGTGACTGCCATGAATAGCATGCTTACCATGAGGCTATGTACTCATGTGATATAACTGCCTTGAATGCCTGTGGGTGGAGGTTGAGTTATTTGAATTGGGACAATGCATTGACTGTTTGTTTTAAGCCCACTAGATAGTGGCAACATCACTATTTTCTAAGCCCACCTGAGGGTGGCAAATCCGCATTTTAGCCTACCTGCGGGTAGCACCATCAAACCATTTTCAAACAAACAAACATGAAATGTTTTGTTCCAATTCAGACGGCCCAGTCTATACTTGTTTGCTGCGAGCATCACATAGTAACCTAGGCTAATAACCGGAATAAGAGCATACAATGTTTTCAAAAGCAGATATCATGGTTAGTAGAGGCCGGTCTTTGACCGGGCGAGCGGGGGTGCTCACGATGTGACCTTCCCCAATCGTACCCAAGTTCCCGAGCCAACTTTGGTGATGACGGACACGTGGCCTTTGGCACCGAGTTAGGGTTTCCTAAATTTTCCATTTAAAAAATATTTAGGTGGCGACTCTGTATCTGGCAAAGCAGTCCATGTTTGGCACTTCTTTCAAAAAAAAATCTGTTTTCAAAACGATTTGCCGGATTTGGGCTCTTTGGTTCAAGATTTAGAACCGTGGCACAAATTGAGTCCGAACTGTAGCGAGGTCCCTCGCGGGCTTGTTACAATTCCCTTGTGAACTCAATAAAATAATAATAATAATAATAATAATAATAATAATAATAATTGAGGTAATGTAAGAATGTATCAAATTAGGTACTAATTAATCAACTTCCATTAATGAAATAACTTTTTCAAAATTTAAAGTAAAGAAAATGACAAAATTACAATTTTTATGTTCATAAGGGCAAAAATGACAATTACACAGCAAAAAGTTATTTTACAGCTTATTTACGAAACATTACTTTGCTGTTTAAATCTATAATCTCACAGCTACACCAAACAGGTTACTAGCTTATGCTCACAGTTGTAAGCTATAATCTGTTAAACTATAATCTATAATCACTTTCACATAACTCTACCAAATGGGGCCATTGTCTATGATGAATAATCTACATTTTAAGAAAATATTAAAAAATTTGTTTTTAAAATTTTCCATTCTTGTACATAAATGAAAACATATGAAAATTTCCTGCGTTTTATTGTTTTTATTTTCAAAAATACAAAACGAAGAAAACAAAAATAATGCCAAACATACCTCTTTTTTCAAACTTTGACGGCATGATCAAATGGCGAATTTACTACAAAAATATCTTATTAATTATGAAAACAAAGTTCTAAGCACAATTAATATCATACTAAGCATCCAAATATTCAAAACATATTCCATATAATCAAAAAATTTAAACCATTAAACTTAAACATAATAGACAGAGATTGGTTCTACCACCACCCATTTCCTTTGTTTTGTTGCCCTAACTCTTTCTCTGTCCTCATGAGTTTTCTTCATTGCAAAAAACAAAGCATGTTTTACATTTTCAATTTAACCTATTTAACTCATCCAAGAATGGGTGAGATTAGAGAAAGAAACATTGGAATTTACTTTTTATGGAAATAAATTGTATCGATTAATAAAGTTAATTAGTCCATGTCTTTAATTTCCCTTTTCGTTGAATTTGAAATTCCAACTTAGAGAATTTTAGTCATTTGTCAAATAACATAAGGCCCGGATAAAAAAAGAGGGGATAAGTAATTTATCTTCTCGCCAAAGAAACCAGTGATTTATTTAATGAAAAGAGTGAGTAGTTATTTTTTAGGTTGACATGGTTTAAATTCTTCATTATCTAGTCTAAAATTTGCTTGAACACCACTAGTTTGTAACATGAGGGTTTCTTTTTAATCGATAGAAGAATAATTATAAATATTAATTTCTTATTAATTATAATATAATAAATAAATTGAAGAACTACATATATAGTTTTACTTCTATATAAAATCACTCACTCCATTCATGTTGTCCATAAAGGGTAAATGCATTTGCATTAAAGGAACAGACTCGGCACTTTAAGATTGTTCCCATTTGGCTCTTCCTGAAATAATTAACTCAAATATTACCATAAATAACAATAATAACATATTAAAGGATATGGGTGGTTGTCAAATTATTAAAGTTGGGTGACATGTTTTTTTGTTTTAGATTGAAGACCTTCCATTGACAATACCATTAAAGACCTTCTATTTCAAGGAATTCATATTAATGGAGGAAGGAGGTTGGAAGCCAGTGATACGCAAGCACGGAGGTGCAGGGAGTAAGCATCAAAGATTGAAGCCAGGCATCCACATTGTTTTTGTTAACAACCTACTAGAGTCAATGGAACCCAAAGGGTTGTATACTTTGTTCACCAACTTCGGAGTGGTGCAAGATGTATTCATACCACACAAAAGAAGGAAGATGACATGCTCAAGGTTTGGATTCATGAGATATAATTGTTTAATTGCAGCATGCATGGCAGTCCAGAAAGCAAATGATTGTGGTGTGATAACAGAGCTTTGAAAGTGAAAGCTACAGAGTTTGTTAGACGTAAAGAAGCACAGAAAAGGCCTTTATATCTACCAACTCAAAGACATGAAATGAGAGGTGTTGGACAGGTTTCTTGGAAGATAAAAGGCAAGGAATCTTATGCCCAGGTTGTAAGTGGAAAAGGATCTGTCGCTAGTGCAAACTTAACTGTCAAAGTATATAAAGTAGGGAATGGATGGTTGTACAATAGTGCGATCGTGCGATTAAAACCGCTGTGCTGTGGGGCGGATTTCCAAAAAGAGTTAAGGACTAGAGGCATGGAGGACATTGAGGTTTGAGATGGAGAGGATAGGGACAGTTCTATCATTTCAATTGGTGGAACGCATGAGAGAAAAACTCAAGCAAATGGAGGTTTGGGTAAAGGAATGGTCTGAATCGGTCACGGAATGGAAACATGGAATGGCCATTGAACAATAAAAAGCTGTCTGGTTGAGTTGTTATGGTGTTCCTTTAAACTTATGGAACAATAACACTTTTTATGCAATAGAAAGTTTATGTGAAGAAGTGATTGGTCTGGATGATGATACTTCTAATATGAAAAACTTGATCTATGGAAAGGTAAAAATAGGCACAAAGTGCATGGAATCCATCAAAAAAACTATAAATTTGGACTGCAAAGGGGTGTTGTATCCGACAAAAGTATGTAAAGATCAGATTGTTACTGCGAAGGTGGTGAATAAATAATGCATGTGCCATCACCAACATGGTAATAGTGCCAATCATAGCTCTGATGGTGATGGAGATGTCCAGATGGCTGAAGTAGCGAGCAAGCAAGAAGATGATGATGATGTCGTGGAGGCGCAAGCTGGCAATGAGGTGGATGGAAATGGTGACATGGAGGTAAAGGTCAGCGAAACAAGGAATAATGATTAGTGTCAAGGGAGGGAAGGCTACCTGCACGAGCACGTCTGTGGTGGCTGAAACTGTCAGCGGTATAGGGAAAGAAATTTCTGGGGGCACATGCGTGGGTAAGGAGGTAGCATTGGTGATAAGCCCTATAAACGTTCAAAATGGGGGGAGCAGAACTGGTGAGGATAAAATCATTACCCTAGGCTTCATGAAAAGTCTAAGTGGATCTAAATTAATAAGGCTTGGGCTCAATATTGAGGTTGTCCTAAATAAAGCCCATGAATTGAAGTGTGTGCAAACCCAAACCCACAGAGCACCTGAAAGTAGCAAATTGGGGGCCCAATCCAACATAGAAGATTCTATTCAATCTTGCAGTGGAGAAGAAGCACAAACCCATAATGTAAGAGAGGAAAGTAATGAGATCATGGGTCCTTCTGCAGAATCAATTCTGATGAGAGTAACAAGCAAGAAGGAGAAAGCCAAAGAAACCTTAAGCAAACATCATAAGAAGAAAGGAAGTCTCCAAAGGGGTCAAAAACTTGGAAGAACTTCTTTAAATTTGAAGAAAGGAGTTGTGTTTAGGTCAGCAGTGGCTGAAATATCCCTTTCAACAGCAAATGGATCAAGTAATAGGAGAATGTTACGCAATGAGGCTGAAACATCACTCCAAATTGGGTACATCCTTGGGGTGAATTGTGAAGGTAAAGACGAAGAAGTTCTCAGCAAATTAATGGATTTAGAAGCACAGGACAAGGAAAAAATGCAAAAAAATGGTGGGGATGCTAGTTAAGCAGTAGACCTGGGTGAGTAGGAGTTGATAAGTGTTTTTTTAATGAAGCTTTTATCTTGGAATGTAAGAAGGTTAGGAAGGCCTGAGAAAATGAGGAAGATTAGAAAATTTTTTTGTAAAAGAAGGATTGATATGGTGTTATTACAAGAAACCAAGAGATCAACAATTGATAAAAAGTTTGTCAAATCATTCTGGGGCCCAGACCAAATGGATTTCATGGCAGTTGATTCAGAAAGAGCTACTGGTGGTTTGTTATGCATATGGAACCCAGAAGTGTTTCAATTAGTGGATTGCTATAGTAATAGGAACTTTATAATCTTATCAGGTACTCTTTATAAGAGTTTTGATTGTGCAATATCAAACATTTATGGTCCAAATGATATTAGGAGGAGAAAGAAGGTGTAGGAAAGCTTGGTTTGATTAAAATTGTTATACAATAAACCTTGGTGCTTAGGAGGGGATTTTAATGAGATCAAAAATATATCAGAAAGGAAGGGGTGTTCAAGGAGAGATAAAGGTATACGGGAGTTTAATGGGTTGATTGATAAACTTGAAGTGGCCGATTTACCAATGATGGGAAGAAAATTTACCTGGTGCAATTCTTAGAAGGGGGAGAAGTGGAGTAGAATTGACAGATTTTTGCTTAATCCAGAATGGCTACAAATGTTTAATTTTAAGCTTTGGGGGCTGCCAAGGAAGGTCTTAGATCATTGTTCTATTCTGTTGATGGAGGATGAGAGAGATTGGAGTCCCAAACCATTTAGATTTCTAAATGCTTGGACTCTACATCCAAAGTTCATATCTTTTGTAGAGATTACGTAGACAGAAGCTAATGTGGAGGGTTGGGCTGGTTTCAAGTGTTTACAGAAGCTCAAAATATTAAAACTGTCATTGAAACTTTGGGAAAGCTATATGCAGGGGTGCATGACTGTTTTGTCATGTTCGGGGTGGATTATAGATTTAGAATTTGGGCATTGCATGTACCTCTGTCTGGTCTTTGATGGTTCTGCTGCTGTCTTATTTTTGTATAACTGTTTAGGGTTTTTTTCTATGTCTTTTGTGGTTGTTTTCTTTTCAACCTTGAGGTGTACTAGCAAATGATTGGGCATTCCTTGCCGTGCCAACCTAGTTAGGATCGTATGGTTATGCTTTGATGTGTTTTGCATGCCCCCGCCCTTTCTTTGATGTAATGTCATATGTATGTATGGTAATTAACATCAATAAAGGGCTGTGTTTTTTTGCTGTTCAAAAAAAAGGATATGGATGGTTTATCAGATCAACTTAATTTTTTTTACGCATGATATATATATACAAATAGTCTTACAAAATGAATGATTCCAATCATTGAAACGAGACTTGTAATGCGCTCTACGGACTCGGACAAAGATCTTCGATTAAATTTTGGATTGAAAACAATATACTTTTTTTTTTAATCAACAAAAGAAACTTTATTGATGAAAACCAGATGTACAGAATACAAAGATGAACATCAATAAAGGGAGGCGAGTGCCTAAGCGTCAAAGCAAACTAGACGATTCCACAGCCAAATAAACAATTCGCCACATCATCCTCACATTCTTTTTTACCTTAGAACCAGCCCACCAACTCTGTAGGGACTGGACTGATCCAAGAGTTGCCCAACACAAACCCTACTAGCCCACAATCCCAGACCACACTTTCCAGATACAACTACAATGCAACAAAACATGATTCTGTGTCTCCACCTCTGTCTTGCAAAAAACACAGAGAATGTTTGCATTAGGCTTCAGCACCCCAACCCTTTGCATAAAGGCAGCAGACTTCATCCTACCTCTCCATGCTAACCATGTCATGAATTGGACCTTTGGGGAAGCAATATTATTCTAGATATTCATTACAAATTTGAAATTACACCCTTTGCACGAAGCCATCCAATTCCACACAGAGGCTACAGAAAAGGCACCAGATGGATTGGCCAGCCAAGTTTACCGATCCTCCTCATGACTCCTTAAACTGGGTGCAACTTGAAGGTATTCATACAAGTTAGATAGATCCTCCTCTTCCCAAGCAAAGAGCTGTCTTCTAAACAAGAGGTTCCAATCATCACCCTTATTTTTCCTTTGAAAGAAATCAAACACTGAACCATCTTTATGAACTGATAAGGAAAAAAGTCTAGGGAAAGTAAGAGAGAGGCTTTGATTATTGCACCACACATCCACCCAAAATTTTGTCCTAATACCATTCTCAATCACAATCTTGAAATTAGAGAAGAACAACTCCCTCAATAATTGATTACGTGAAGCTAAGGACAAAATATCCTTCCACAAAACAGAAACCCCCCCTGACTCCACTGTCAGCGGACTCCATCTGCCACCACACTGACCATACTTGCTACACAGTGGACTCCATCTGTATACAAAAATTTTATTTGTAAATTATTTTACTTCTTTAAACCTAGCTAATAAATGTCCAAAGATTGAAAAGGGTTTAGAGTTAATCAAATCTCTCAAATTTAGTAATTAATTTAATCTACTTTTAACCATAAATGAGTCCCACTTATTAGATTCTACACATAATAAACTAGCTAATATCCATTAGTCCACTAAACATTTTTTGAAATCCATCTACAATTCATCAATGAGTTTGGCTTAATTACTAGATTATGTACACAATAAAAGTTTAGTATTGTTAGCTACAACAGGATTGCTTCAAAGAAAATGCTTTACTAATAGAAAATTACTTGTTTATTTTTTGAGATATAATTTAATTAATTTTGAAAAGAAGTGGTTGTTTTTCAAATAAAGTAGGAGGATTAAAATGTAAATTAATTATCGAAATTAACACAATTATTATATCTGTTATTGAAAAGAGGGGGATAGGCGATGCATCAATTTAATTTATCCAAATATTTTCTTCACATTTTAGTATAGTTATGAAAAACTACGAAAAGGAATGTTGATTTTTAGAGCACTAGGTTCCATAATAAAGATCAGGGTTGATGTGCTCAAAGGAATAAAATTTCTCTTTTTGCCCCCCCAAAAAAAAGTAATGAACAAATTTCTAAGTTAAATATACTTGCATGTGTCAAGAGTGGTATCATAAAATGGCAACACATTTTTGTTCTTAAAAATCATTCACAAGTAAAAATTTCATAACGAAAAGGTCACCAGAATTATGTAAGATTAGCAATTGAAGTAATAAATCACTTTTCAAGGGTCTTTTGACGTTAAAATTTATACAAATTTATTACGTCTTTATATTATGTATAATTATTTGATTGTATATCATTACTCTTTTTATTTTAGTGTACTATTATAATCATGAAAGACTGATGATCACAATAATATTTATTACCAAAATAATGTGACAGCACAAGACTTGTATAAAGGACTCTCGCCTTGATGCAGTTTTGGACTTTTCGAATCCATTTCAACTCTATCTCGGTGATTGAAATCATTCAAGGTTTAGATCATTTATGTAAAAAAATTAAGTTAATCGATCAAAAATTAGATTAATCAGATATCACTAATATTTACATAAAATTTATTTTTAAAAAGAATAATTGGTGTTTATTACATTAGCTAAAACTTATTTATTTTTGTTCATTTCTATCATAACAAGATGGACCTTACCAAGGCTGAGAACCGACCAATCTTGAATGGAAATTTCTTTGATCTATTTGTCTAGGTAATCTATGTTTGGATCACCTGTCCTATTTGTCTGTTCCAATCTTCTAGATTATTAATGTATGGCCACATGTTCAGCTCTTAAAATTAAAGTCTAACTCCATTAAACTCCAAAGTCAATCGTTCCTCTGCCGAGTTGCAACTCGTTCTTGCCCGCCCTTCATCTGGGTATCATAGCTCTATTGTTAGAGTTTTGTTCTAGTCACGATTCATCATTTTATTACTTTCAAATTAGTTTCAGATATCTATTTTAGATTTGACTTTGGATTCTTGGAACTTCTTTTCTAGAAACCTCTTACTCCTAATCTAATGCCACAAAGAAAACTTCTATCAGTGAAAGAAAATAAATACGCCATTGCTTTTGATTATCGGGGATTCATTATCATAACTGCTATCCCTTTTCTGCTCTCTCTCTCTCTCTCTCACTCTACAATTCGGTGATGATGTCCAATGACGTCCGGATTTGTTGATAACAGATTAGCACTTTTTTTTCTTTTCTTTTTTTAACATTCTTACGCTGTGTTTGGTTGAGGGATTTTGGAAGGGATTTGGAAAGAGAAAGGGAAAAGATGTGTGAAACTAGGTGAAATATAGGTATGCTTTATTCACATTTCACCTACCTTTTCTATTTCCCTTTTCAAATCTCTCCTCAAATCCCCCAACCAAACACAGCATTAATGTTTCAAACTAGGACGATGGTCGTTTGTTTTAGGGTTTAATTCATTCTCAGATTTTGTTGTCAATTTTTTTTCTTTCTTTTTTGAGGGGTTTAAGGCATATTTAGCTGAAATCATATGACCACAAAGTCTCTATCGATGGTAAAAGTGAAGATTTTGTCAATCCTACTGACTGCAATAGACAATGATCAGGACAAAGCTGAGTTAACCCATTGAGAAATCTACCAGACTTGTTGACTCGTCAAAGGAGAGGAGAAGGGGAGAGATTAACAAAGTGTGATTTATTTTGAGTGATGTTAGGGATTCTAAATAATTTATTAAATTTTTTATTAAACTTTTTATATGGATGTAGGACCTACACACATGTAGGTTTATATGAGTCCTGCGTGAGAGGTTTAGTAAAAAATTTAATAAATTATTTAAGGTCCATAGTATTTACTCTCTATTTTAAGTAAAGCACACGGGGGAATTGGAGAATGGGGGTACAGAAGTTTGGGATTGACATATTGGGACAGAAGATCTAAAGCTTTTTACTAATGCCCCGAAATTAGTAAGGCAAAAAAAACAGTCAAGGCAAAAAAAAAAAAAAAAAAAAAAAAACAATTACCCAAATTAGAAATTAGGGGCATTAGTGCCCATTTTTTTAGTGCCACAAATTATTTTTGTTTAATCTATTATCAACCACTTCTCAATTTCTTTCATTGTAATAGATAAGGTGGTGTGTTGATAAATTCGTAAAAAGTTACTTTTTGATTTTTTTTAGTTTATTTTGTCTTTTTATAAGTAAAAAATGTGAGGTGATGTGACCAAAAATAGGTAAAAAGCTAAAAGCTGACTCTATTTTTTTTTGCTTCCCAAAAGACCTCATAATATCCTGTTACAGTAGAAGAACATATAATGACTATTTATATAGCAATAGATGGTTGGGAAAATTACTCATAAATGTCATTTTGGTAAATGTTGCTCTAGTTAGTCTTAAATATTTTTTCTTAAACTATTTATTCTTTTTTATTTTTGGTATGATATATGTTTTTGATATATTGTGTATAGAGTTACCCTATCAATCTATTCGACTCCAACACAAAACTACTTCATGATATAAAGAAAGCAATTTATGTTCCTCCAGACTATCAAATTCATAAACCCTTGAAGCCTTTATTCCCATTTCCTTCCAAACTGGAGAAGAAATATTCAAAAACTCAGGACCGAACATCAGCAGCTACTTCCGAAGCGGCTCTGCTTTCCCTACTCGGACGACTACTTTCCCTCCATGGGTTGCTACATTTGCTCAATCGACTGAATCACCCAAGATCTGTAACGCATTGTTTAATAGTGATCCCCCAGACACACCTTTGTTAAATGGCTACCATCATTAGCGGCGACTGATCACACTCTCAACTCTACCATCCATCGTCATTCGAGTAAGGCTTTTACCATACTATCTCTCTTTTCTGTTTTCAATTGGGTTTTGCATTTTGGAGGAAACGAAGAGTAGAAGTTGGTCTTGTTTTTCCCAGTTATAAGTTCACGCACTCCACCTGTTTGGTAATATGCCTCAGTGAAAATGTAATGGCACAAGGAGGAAATAGAGGTTAGATTCCGATAGTGAGGCCAAGGAAAGGAAGTGGAGCGCAAGGCAAGAAAGCTAAGCATGGACTGTTCACTGTTTTTGTGGATAATTTACCTACAGTTATGGATGCCAAAACTCCGTTCAAACTTTTCACACAATTTAACATAGTAAAAGATGTCTTTATACCCTTCAAAAGAAGGACTGTGACAAACTCAAGATTTGGATTTGTGAGATTTGATTGCCCTGTAGTAGCAGACATTGCCATCCAAAAAGTGAATGGTCTGTTAGTAGATGAAAGGGTGCTAGAAGTTAAAAAAGCTACAAATGATAGGTGCAACAGAGTTGAACAGAGTAGGAGAGAACCCCTTACATTCAGAAGACCTCCTGAAACTAACAGAAACAGGGATGAAGTTCCATTTTCAGGCCTAAGATCGTTTGCTAAAGTTTTAAAAGGGGTTAGACCCATTGCGGCTGGAAAAGCAAGTTTGACCATTAAAGCCAATGAAGATGGTCTTGGATGGCTTTATGATAGTGTAATAGTCAGACTTAATACTGAATACTCTACTATTAACATTGAAAATGTCCTGAAGGAGAAAGATTTGGATCAAGTAATGGTTAGAAAAGGGGAAGGTCGAGATATAGTATTAACTTTCAATTCTCAAGAGGAGCTGAAATTAAATATTTGCAATATCAAAGAATGGTTTAAGGAATGGAGTCAGTTTGTGGTGGAATGGAAGCCAGGATTTTATCTTGAACAAGAGAGATGTGTGTGGTTGAGGTGTTATGGCATACCCTTAAATCTCTGGAATAGGGGCACACTCAATAACATTGGAAGCATGTGGGGTACTGTTCTTATCTTGGATGGTGATATTTGTCAACCAAAGTTCTTTTCCCACACCAGAATCAAAGTTAGCTACATCTTGTATGGAGATTATTAACAAAACTATATCTTTGGAGTGCAAAGGTAAACTACATCCCATTCTTGTGTGTGAAGATCATTTAGCAGAATTTAGTAGCTTGAAGCACAATGGCTTGGAAGAGTGCAGCTCCAACGAAATCTGTGGCAGTGTTGTGGAAGAAAAAAAGCCTAGAGGAGTGTTTCAGGGAAAAGGAGGCAGAAAGTGTGATAAAGGTAAACACAGTTGTTGAGGCGTCAAAGTGGGATGGAGGTTTCAATAGAGAAGAGGAAGTATGTACCAAGGAGGCAGATCAAAGGACAGGGCCTAGTGATTGTCATTTGGGTGAGGAGGTAAACATAGTTATCGAGGAGACCATGTTAGAGGAGTCAGTGCACAGCGCAAAATTTAATGTTGAGCAAGTCTTTACTCCTGCTTTTATCAGAAGCTTTAGTGGAACTCGAGATGGAATTGGGCTTAGTATCAATCTAGAGGTGGATTTGGCACAAGCACTTAGTACGAATTTAAATAGGAAGGGTCTCTTGAGCCTAAATCATTCAGGTTTAGTTAGGCAACCTACTTCTGTCCTAAAACTCTTGCGGAATGAGAAGAGAAAAAGAAATACGAAGGTTTAGCTAGAGGGATTCACCAGCTTTGCTAGACTTCACGGGCAGAAAGCTGCAACAGTCAGCAAGCACACTTCTAGGTCTGTCATCTTCAGACCAGCAACAGCTATGATAGCACGTTCAGATCTGTCTGAAGGTGTTACTAGTCTGAACAATCATCTCCTCAGTGAAGCTAAAGCCACTTTACATTTGGGTAAATCTCTTGGCATCAATTTCAATAGGAAAGAAGATGATGTGCTAAACAAGCTTATTGAGCTAGAGCTAAAGGACAAAAAGAGATCCAAATAGAAGGGTTTGGTGTAAGAAGGATGTAGGATGGCATCAAGTAAGCATAGATGGAGCATTCAGTGGGTTATGAGCTTTTGTTAAGCTAGTTTATGGGTGGTGGCATCAAGTGTTAGTGGTCTTGTGAGCTAGTGTTGGTTTCTCACCAACACTATGCTTGGTTTCCTTTCTTTTCCTTTTTTCTTTCTTATCCTTGTTGATGTAATCTCATATGTAATATATGGTTTCTTCATCAATCAAGATTTTCTTTGCTGATCAAAAAAAATATTGCGTATGGAGTTTACTTTTTTGCCTATATTGTGATTTTATTTTGATTTTGTGTCACGACACAAACCCGGCCCTATGGGTTTAGCACCGTAACCGGCCAGTAATCTGGGATTACCGAAGGCCTGCTTAACAGTAATACAGTAAAACAGAGTTCAGGGCCTGGCGGAAGCCAATACAGTAAATAAATAAATAATGTCCATTGAGCTGTGACAGTCTGTATGCCAAAAAGATTTTTCATGCATTCACATGTGTAGAACAGTACAGTCTATACAAAATTTACAGTTACACAGTACAGGGACCTAATCCCTCGATAACAGTACAGTAAGGTAGTTAACAGTCTATACAGTGACCCAAAACAGTACAGAGACAGATGGGGAAAAAAAAACAAAACACCCCAAAGCCATAGCATGGCAACTCGGAACCTCGCCGTGAGGCACATAGGCTGGCTTGACAAAACTGGAGTCTAACCCATGCTCCTAGCTTCGGTCTGGTGGCTGTGCACCTACATATATATATATATATAAATAGTGAGCTACAGCCCAGTGAATAACATAATGCGTAAAGAGGTTAGGAATGAAATGTCCTTACAGTAATGAAAACAGTTCATTAAACAGTATTTCAATCATTCAGTCAGAACAGTTATTCGGCCATATGTGGTACATCCATTAGCATAGCAATAAACAGTAGGTCTTAAAGACCGAACAGTAATGATGGCCATCAATCAGTAAACAGTAGTGGTTCCACGAGGGAACCGACAGAGATCTCTGTAACAGTAACAGTAAACAGTAGGGGCTAAGGATGCCACAGTACATTTCAGAATATAGGACATACATTCAGTCAATTAACAATAATCAATTCAGAAAACAGTTCAGTTAATCAGTCAGAAAACATTCTCAGTTGAACATATCTTTACACAATTGTTACTCACAGAGTTTGGGCTACAATATGCTAGAGCGTGTCTCCCCACTCGCCAACCCTACACAGTTCATAGGTTGAACACACACTAAGCTACACAGTTGGGAAATATCATAACTTAATCCCTAATTTGCCTTGGTGTGTTCTACATCTATATCCTCATTAAGATGCCTTAAACTAGGCCTAAGAATGCCTAGAATGGGATGAGGATGCAAAAATACACTGAGAAAACATTTTGCAAAGTTTGCTGAAATAGGAGCCTCGCTCGAGCGAGCCTTCCTTCGCTCGAGCGAGCTTCCAAAATCAAAGGCTTCGCTCGAGCGAGAAATCCTTCGCTCGAGCGGTCTGTCGAAATAGGAAAAGTACTGGATGTTCGAATTTTACGCTCGAGCCACTAATCCTACGCTCGATCGTAGCTTCGAACAAAGGTTGGTCGCTTGAGCGAAGAATCCGTCGCTCGAGCGAAGAAGCCAAATCTGGAATTTCCAGATTTGTCTACTAAGCTCAAACCAAGCATTCTTTCACTCAAAACTCGACCTCTTGGGCCCAAATTCTGGAAAATACATCCAAATCCAATGTATAACAAGTTTTAAAGCTCAATTTATGAATTCAAGCCCCAAAGGTGAGTCAATTGAAACCATTTTTCAAACCCATTTTTCATGAACATGGAGAGTATGCAACATACATGGATTCAAACCAAATTCAACCCTCAAAGCTTGTCCAAAAGGACTCATTTCCTCAAGAACATGATGAAATCATGGACTCAAGCCTAAACATGAACACGCATGTGCAATTTACTATGAACTCAACTCAAATTTCAACATTTCAACCATGCATGCATGAAATGAGTTCTAATTCAGCACTATAGAACCAATTTACGTCTTAACTCTACAATTTGCCATGAATCTAGCAAGAATCAACCTTAAGGACATCAATGAGGGGTTGAAATTCATACCTAAGTCTTCAATTACAAGTGTAGAGGCTCAAACAAGCAAGGACCCCTTCTAATCTTCTTAATTTCCAAGCAAATCAACAAGATGAATGCACTCTCTCCCTCTCTCACTCTCTTAATTCGGCTATAGTAAGAATAAGGGGCTGAGGAGATGTTTTAATTCAAGTGTGATGAAGCTCAACAATAAGAATAAACTAAGGCCCACTCAATGGCAATTCCGTAAATAAGGCAACTTATATGTTTAGCTTATTTTAATCTAATTTAATCATACCTAATCACGTTTTCGATAAATATACCATTAAATCACACAAATTCCAATGATTCCAAAACATCAATCTATTTCCGATTCGGCCGCCGATAAGGCCTTCAATTTGCAGTTTAAACATAAAAACACGAACAGATAATCAAATAATCGAAAAGATAAAAATGCAATACAATAGATATGCTCAGTCAATTCAGTTCCAATTTTCAATCAGTCCGTTCAGTACTTCAGTTAGTTCAATTATCAGTCATAAGCAGTCCAGTTTAACAGTAATCAGTAGGTAATTCAGTGGTTTATCGGTAAACAGTATGGGGGTTGTTACAGTCTCCCCTCCTTATAAGGAGTTTAGTCCTCTAAACTCGAGTTACCTTCATTCTGGAAGAAAACAGGATCCAGTGGGAACAAATCAGGATATCTCTTAGCCATGTCATCTTCCCTTTCCCAAGTGGCATACACACCTCCATGGTTTTGCCAATCAACTTTCACTAACGGGATCTCCTTGTTTCTCAGTTTCTTGATCCGTCTGTTCACAATTTGTATAGGCCGTTCCTCGTAAGTGTAGTCATCACTCAACACTATTCGGGTAGGCTCAATCACATGGAAGGGATCCCGGAGATAATCTCTCAACATCGAGATGTGGAAAACATTATGCATATGCTCCATTTCAGGAGGGAGCGCAACTTGATACGCCACCGGATTAATTTTCTCAATAATTTCATACGGTCCGACATACCGTGGCGCTAACTTGCCTTTGACTCCAAAACGAGTCTGGCCTTTCATTGGTGTCACTTTCACAAAAACGTGATCACCCACTTCATATTCTCTGTCCCGTCTTCTAACATCCGCATAACTTTTCTGTCTGCTCTGTGCAGTTTTCAGTCTCTGTTGTATCAGTTTCACTTTTTCAGTCGTTTCATATACAATCTCGGGCCCAAGCAAAGGCCCATCTCCAACTTCTGCCCAGCAAATCAGAGATCTACATTTCCTGCCATACAATGCCTCGAAAGGCGCCATACCAATACTCGAATGGTAGCTGTTGTTGTAGGCGAATTCAGCCAATGGCAAATGACTTTCCCAGTTTCCTTGAAAATCAAGGACACACATTCTCAATAGATCCTCCAAGGTCTGGATGGTCCTTTCTGACTGTCCATCTGTCTGAGGATGATAGGCACTACTCAGCCTCAATTCAGTACCCAGTGCAGTCTGTAGGCTTTGCCAAAACCTCGATGTAAACTTCGAATCCCTGTCAGAAACAATGGACACAGGCACTCCATGCAGTCTCACAATTTCATCAATATAGATAACAGCCAATTTGTCCGCATTATAGATTGTCTTGACAGGTAAGAAGTGAGCAGATTTGGTTAGTCTATCAACAATAACCCAAATTGAATCCATACCTTTTCTGGAGCGAGGTAATCCAACGATAAAATCCATCGTGATATGCTCTCATTTCCACTCTGGTATGGGTAAGGGCTGCAATAATCCAGCAGGTCGTTGATGTTCAGCTTTGACTTGTTGGCAATGAAGACATTTGGACACAAAGTCAGCAATTTCTTTCTTCATTCCCGGCCACCAGAAATTCTGTTTCAGATCTTGGTACATCTTTGTATTCCCCGGGTGGATAGAAAATTTTGAATTGTGGCCCTCTTGCAGAATTCTTCTTTTCAGTTCAGTGTCATTCGGCACACACAGTCTTTCTTGAAATTTCAGTACATTGTTCTCAAATTTGAACCTCGGTCTCGGCTTAGACTCTCTTTCTTCGATGATCTTTTTCAGAAAGTCATCCAGTTGCTGTTTCTCTTTAACTTCTTCAATCAAGGCTGGTTGGGCAGAAATAGCAGCTATTGTTCCACCTTGTTCTCTCAAAACAATTTCAATTTCAGATTTTTCAAGATCATGAAGCAATTCTTTCTGCCCGATGAGCAAACAAGCTAAGTTCCCAATGGATTTCCGGCTCAGTGCATCGGCAATGGTGTTGGCTTTTCCCGGGTGATACAGAATCTGTAAGTCATAATCTTTGATCAATTCCAGCCATCTCCGCTGTCTCATATTCAGTTCCTTCTGTGTGAAGAAATATTTCAAACTCTTGTGGTCGGTGTATACTTCACATGTCGTCCCATACAGATAGTGACGCCAAATTTTCAGTGCAAACACTACTGCTGCAAGTTCTAAATCATGGGTCGGGTAGTTCTTTTCATGTGGTCTCAACTGTCGGGAAGCATAAGCAATAACTCTCCCATTCTGCATTAAAACACACCCCAAACCCTTTTGAGAAGTATCACTAAATATAGTATAACCATCCGTACCTAAAGGTAGAGTAAGGATCGGTGCAGTCACAAGTCGAGTTTTCAACTCTTGAAATACTGATTCCCTTTGGTCTGTCCAGTCAAATGATGTCCCCTTCTGAGTTAACTGAGTCAATGGTAAGGCAATTTTGGAGAAATCTTTGACAAATCTTCTGTAATATCCAGCCAATCCCAAAAAGCTTCGGACTTCAGTCACATTTGTTGGTCTAGGCCAGTTCATTACAGCTTCAATTTTCTGCAGATCAACAGAAATTCCATCTTTGCTAACAACATGCCCCAAAAACATAACATGATCAAGCCAGAACTCACATTTAGACAATTTAGCATACAGTTTCTGTTCCCTTAGGGTCTGCAGGGCAAGTCTCAGATGGTGTTCATGTTCTTCTTTACTTTTTGAATAAATCAGTATGTCATCAATAAATACCACAATGAAATCATCAAGGTATGGTTTAAAAATTATGTTCATAAGGTCCATAAAAGCAGCAGGGGCATTCGTGACTCCGAATGGCATAACTAAAAATTCATAATGGCCATACCTCGTTCTAAAAGCTGTTTTATCAATGTTTTCCGGTTTAACCTTCAGTTGATGATACCCCGATCTGAGATCAATCTTGGAAAACACTTGTGCACCCTGTAACTGATCAAATAAATCATCAATACGTGGCAATGGGTATTTATTTTTCACAGTTACCTTGTTCAATTCACGGTAATCAATGCACAGTCTCAGTGAGCCATCTTTCTTCTTTACGAACAAAACCGGTGCGCCCCATGGTGAAGTACTGGGCCTGATAAACTTCTTGTCTAACAGTTCTTGCAATTGCACTTTCAATTCCTTCAGTTCAGTTGGAGCCATTCTGTAAGGAGCTTTCGATATTGGCTGTGTACCCGGAATCACATCAACGGTAAATTCAATCTCCCTGTCAATCAAATCCCCTGGTAGATCATCTGGAAATACATCTGGGAATTCTCTGACTATAGGAATACAATTCACATCAGTTTTAACACTATCATCAGTAGACACAGTCAGCACAGAACACAGATATCCTTTACACCCCTTTCTAATCAGTTTAACAGCTTTCATAGAAGAAATCAGATACGGAGGAGGTACTACTCCACTCCCATTAAACACAAATTCAGGCAAACCAGGTGGACGGAAAACTACTTGTTTTGTTACACAGTCTATAGTGGCATGATATTTTTGTAACCAGTCCATCCCCAATATTACATCAAAATGATCGATGTTCAATGGCAGCAAATCAATAAACAGATGCATATCCCCAACAATAATTTCACAAGCAGGATACATATATGCACATGTCATGGATCCCCCAACAGGTGATGATACAGCTAGCAGATAATTCATGGGTTCTAAGGGTCTATTCAATTTCCGTGAAAAAGCATGCGACACATAAGAATGTGTAAACCCCGAATCAATCAATACATATGCATTTTTTGTACAAATAGAGAGGATACCTGACACAACGGTCTCAGTATTTTGCACGTCTCCCGGTACTAGGGCAAACACTCGGCCCTGCCTCATAGGCTCTTTCCCGATAGCTTTGGGGTTAGGCTTTGGTGCTGCAGTTGATGCTGCTGCGCTTGGTGCAGCTTTGCTACTGGCTTGCGGAGCAGAGGGACAGTCTCTAACCATGTGGCCCACTTTGCCACATCTGTAACAGGCTCCGGATATTTTGTGACAAACCCCTTTGTGCTTGTTGCCACATACAGAGCAGAGTGGAATGAACCCACTCCCTTGGCTGGGGCTAGTTGTTGACCCCGTATTCTGTTTCTTGTTGGAAGGGTTGTGCTTGCCTTTCTTGAATTTGAAACCCTGCCTTTTTCCATGCCATTCAGTTGTTGGTGTTTCAGATTGTTTCACTGTTGCAATGTTTGACTCGGCCATCAATGCCCGGTCGAGAACACCCACAAAAGTCGGTAATTTCAAAACACTTATTCGGTCAAGGATTGCAACATTAAGGCCACCCTCAAATTTTCTGGCCTTCTTGTAATCAGTGTCCACCATATGTGGTGCATATCTGGCAAGCTCAGTGAACCTTGCTTCATATTCAGCCACAGACATTGTACCCTGTTTCAGTTGTTCAAATTCAGTTACTTTCCTACCCTGACGCACTGTGGGAAGTACTTTTCAAAGAAGGACTCCTTGAACTGAGCCCAAGTCATAACAGCATTTGTATCACGAATCAACATCCACCACCTTCTAGCTTCTTCTTGTAGGGTGAAGGTAGCTAACAGTACTTTATTCGCTTCTGAGCACGGAAACACTTCAAATAGTTTTTCTGTTTCAAGCACCCAAGCTTCAGCCTTTAGCGGTTCAAGGCCTCCCTGAAAGGATGGTGGTTTCATCTTGCTGAATTTATGGGTGAGAGCAATAATATCCCCATCATTCACATTTGCATTGGGTTCCGGCTGCACCGGAGGAGGAGGAGGTGGGGGCTGTTGATTCTGTTGTTGCTCAAGTCTAGCAGTTATCAATCCCATCATTCTTTCCATTCTTGCCATTCTTGCCTCAGTAGATGAGGATTCAGGTTCATTTGCATTGTCCATTTCACTATAAACAGTTATAACAGTTATAGCAATTATAACATAAACAGTTGCATATTTAGTCAGTTATCACATTAACATGTATTCAGTCATAACATAGCCACACACTTTTCAAGTTCATGAAATGCCCTAATCACTTTTCTAGGACACCCTATAGCTCATTTGGACACGTGTGTGGGATATAACTCGTGGTTAAGTATCGCTCTGATACCACTCTGTCACGACCCAAACCCGGCCCTATGGGTTTAGTACCGTAACCGGCCAGTAATCCGGGATTACCGAAGGCCTGCTTAACAGTAATACAGTAAAACAGAGTTCAGGGCCTGGCGGAAGCCAATACAGTAAATAAATAAATAATGTCCATTGAGCTGTGACAGTCTGTATGCCAAAAAGATTTTTCATGCATTCACACGTGTAGAACAGTACAGTCTATACAAAATTTACAGTTACACAGTACAGGGACCTAATCCCTCGATAATAGTACAGTAAGGTAGTTAACAGTCTATACAGTGACCCAAAACAGTACGGAGACAGATGAGGAAAAAAAAACAAAACACCCCAAAGCCATAGCATGGCAACTCGGAACCTCGCCGTGAGGCACATAGGCTGGCTTGACAAAACTGGAGTCTAACCCATGCTCCTAGCTCCGGTCTGGTGGCTGTGCACCTACATATATATATATATAAACAGTGAGCTAAAGCCCAGTGAATAACATAATGCATAAAGAGGTTAGGAATGAAATGTCCTTACAGTAATGAAAACAATTCATTAAACAGTATTTCAATCTTTCAGTCAGAACAGTTATTCGGCCATATGTGGTACATCCATTAGCATAGCAATAAACAGTAGGTCTTAAAGACCGAACAGTAATGATGGCCATCAATCAGTAAACAGTAGTGGTTCCACGAGGGAACCGACAGAGATCTCTGTAACAGTAACAGTAAACAGTAGGGGCCAAGGATGCCACAGTACATTTCAGAATATAGGACATACATTCAGTCAATTAACAATAATCAATTCAGAAAACAGTTCGGTTAATCAGTCAGAAAACATTCTCAGTTGAACATATCTTTACACAATTGTTACTCACAGAGTTTGGGCTACAATATGCTAGAGCGTGTCTCCCCAGTCGCCAACCCTACACAGTTCACAGGTTGAACACACACTAAGCTACACAGTTGGGAAATATCATAACTTAATCCCTAATTTGCCTTGGTGTGTTCTACATCTATATCCTCATTAAGATGCCTTAAACTAGGCCTAAGAATGCCTAGAATGGGATGAGGATGCAAAAATACACTGAGAAAACATTTTGCAAAGTTTGTTGAAAATAGGAGCCTCGCTCGAGCGAGCTTCCAAAATCAAAGGCTTCGCTCGAGCGAGAAATCTTTCGCTCGAGCGGTCTGTTGAAACAGTAAAAGTACTGGATGCTCGAATTTTACGCTCGAGCCACCAATCCTATGCTCAAGCGTAGCTTCGAACAAAGGTTGGTCGCTCGAGCGAAGAAGCCAAATCTGGAATTTCCAGATTTGTTTCCTAAGCTCAAACCAAGCATTCTTTCACTCAAAACTCGACCTCTTGGGCCCAAATTCTGGAAAATACATCCAAATCCAATGTATAACAAGTTTTAAAGCTCAATTTATGAATTCAAGCCCCAAAGGTGAGTCAATTGAAACCATTTTTCAAACCCATTTTTCATGAACATGGAGAGTATGCAACATGCATGGATTCAAACCAAATTCAACCCTCAAAGCTTGTCCAAAAGGACTCATTTCCTCAAGAACATGATGAAATCATGGACTCAAGCCTAAACATGAACATGCATGTGCAATTTACTATGAACTCAACTCAAATTTCAACATTTCAACCATGCATGCATGAAATGAGTTCTAATTCAGCACTATAGAACCAATTTATGTCTTAACTCTATAATTTGCCATGAATCTAGCAAGAATCAGCCTTAAGGACATCAATGAGGGGTTGAAATTCATACCTAAGTCTTCAATTACAAGTGTAGAGGCTCAAACAAGCAAGGACCCCTTCTAATCTTCTTAATTTCCAAGCAAATCAACAAGATGAATGCACTCTCTCCCTCTCTCACTCTCTTAATTCGGCTATAGTAAGAATAAGGGGCTGAGGAGATGTTTTAATTCAAGTGTGATGAAGCTCAACAATAAGAATAAACTAAGGCCCACTCAATGGCAATTCCGTAAATAAGGCAACTTATATGTTTAGCTTATTTTAATCTAATTTAATCATACCTAATCACGTTTTCGATAAATATACCATTAAATCACACAAATTCCAATGATTCCAAAACATCAATCTATTTCCGATTCGGCCGCCGATAAGGCCTTCAATTTGCAGTTTAAACATAGAAACACAAACAGATAATCAAATAATCGAAAAGATAAAAATGCAATACAATAGATATGCTCAGTCAATTCAGTTCCAATTTTCAATCAGTCCGTTCAGTACTTCAGTTAGATCAATTATCAGTCATAAGCAGTCCAGTTTAACAGTAATCAGTAGGTAATTCAGTGGTTTATCGGTAAACAGTATGGGGGTTGTTACATTTTGTCATGGTGTGTGTTTAAGGAATGTTGTAACATTACTTTAAAGTCTCCATTATTTACTGTTCAAACCAAAACTAAAACAAATCAACCGTTGAATCTCCCATCTTCTCTCTCCTCTTCAAGAACACCCTCTTATACGTACTCTCTCTCTCTCTCTCTCTCTCTCTCTCTCTCGTGTATTCAAGAATCCACACAAACCCTAATTCCATGATGTACAGAGTAAAAAAATGACCTCAAACCCTAGCATCACCAGCTCAGGAGGAACCAAAACCACCACCACAACCACTAGCGGCGGTGGTGGACCGTACGGCGCATGCAAGTTCTTGAGAGCTACGTTCCCAAGTTGCTCCACCATGTTCCGACACACAAGCGGCTCGACGCCGTCGTCACCATATGTTATGAAGCGCAGGCTCGTCGTAAAGACCCTGTCTACAACTGTGTTGCTCACATCTTTTCCCTCCACCAACAGGTATACACACAATCGAATTTAAAAAGTAAAAAACTATTTTTTAGACATTATCAACATCAGCAACAGGTACACCCTTGAATTTTTGTTTATTTTTGGTATTTTTTTATAAATATTTTAGGATTTTTGTTCATCAACATTAGCAACATCATCAACATCAGAAACATTAGCAACATCATTTGGGTCAACAGCTAACATCAGAAGGTCAAATGCTATCGACGGTTCAATGTTACAAACATCTGCAGCTAGATTTCAAAACTTTTGGGTTGGCAATGTTGTTGTGCTAAATATTCCGTATTTGTTTTGAATTGCAATGTTCAATCGGAAATATTCGAACATTACGTGTGATTGCCCTAAATGACGTTAGGTTGGAAATGTTAATATATTCCACATTGATTGGAAGAGATGTAAATCCAAAAACTCCTATAGTGCACTTTTTAAGCAAATTGGTAAAATCCACATCACCAAAATTCCGCTAATACAGCCTTTTGTACAAACTTACTGCCCAGCAATGTACATAGACGTCTTTAACATTGGATTAGGACTTGTTAGTCTACAAGAAAAATGATGGGACTAAATGGTTCATAATTCTAAGAGTTAGATTTAGGCCTTGTTTGGGAAGACTAAATAAGTGTACTTTTTGTCTTTTTTGACTAAAAAATTGAGGTTGAAAATATGGATGTTTGGGTTAACTTTTTGATTTTTTATGGAAAAAATGTGTAATAAAAAATTGTGAAAATTGGTTTTTAGAGGAAAATTTGAATTGAGAGTTGTGCAGCCGTAATTGTTGACTTTTGGTGAATAGTGTTAACTTTTTAACTTTTTGAGTAACTTTTTGACTTTTTTAAAAGATCCCAAACAAGGCCTTATTGGTGTCTTACCTTAAATGGTTGTCTTGATTCATTAGAAATTGAATAATTGTTATTTTTTAAAGATAAATATGATTTATATATATTTGATTATTGATATTTAATTAATTTAATTTTTT
Source organism: Camellia granthamiana (assembly GCA_036172215.1). Classification (NCBI taxonomy): domain Eukaryota; kingdom Viridiplantae; phylum Streptophyta; class Magnoliopsida; order Ericales; family Theaceae; genus Camellia; species Camellia granthamiana. The sequence continues at coordinate 15,879,593 of CM069906.1, read as the reverse complement.
TATATGAATAAATTATTAAGAATGTATTAAACTTTGTGTCACGCCCCAAAATTTGAACAATTAAATATTAAATTAGGACTAAACCCCAATCAATATTTCGTCATCTAAATCTTAGGGATGAAACAAAATCTAAACGTTCACGTTTCCAAAGGGTTTAAGTAAATTTTCATCCTCAAAAGATTACAAGGGATAAAATTAAAAAAAAAAAAAATGCCAACCAAACCATCCACCATAATTTCATAACTATCCATTACCTCCAACATTAAAGTGACAACAACTAGTCAAAACAATTTAAATAATGTAAAGTTGAAAAATAGCCCACAATGTCAAATTGTCAAAATACTAAGGTCATAAAAAAAAACTAATAAATACATAAACTAATATCAATCCTAAGCTCAAGAAAACAAAAGAAATCCAAAAGACATATCCAATAACTATAGTTATTTCTGGTCATCACCGTAGCCCCAACTAATCCTACAAAAGAAGCTTGGCTGCGCTAAAATAAAACGCACCCGAGATACCAAGAGACAAAACAGGTTAGTATACAGGTATACTGGTATGAGTACAAGATTTAACACCCATGTGTCCACCAGCCACAAACAAAAGTATATTTAATTCTTGTTACGGGATAAGACAAGTAGTTCCACCCGCACTAAGACGAAGGAGTAATTTCCCGAGATACGGTGGCATTTAGTTTCTTACCCGTACACAACTAAATATAAATTGAGTATAGAATAAACAAAATAAACATAAAAATTATGGTGGGTCAGCCCTGCATAAAAAGTTAGTAAGACCCACCATTCTGCAAAAAAAAAAATAGAATTAGTATAATTTAATCATAAGTAAATTGTTGAAGTAATATAAAAATGCATTGTTTCATACTTAAATCATTCTAATTGACCAAAACTTAAAGAACAAAAGTTGTACAAAATCAAATTTTTGTAAAAGGTAATGCAGATGAATTTAGTAGAAACTGAACAAGTTAAGAGAAAAACATGATAGAAGAACCTAGACGGAATTCAACTGAAAAATCTGAAGCTGAAAACGAACAGAAACTACCCTAAGATGATTTTTTTTGAAAAAGTTCAAAACAAGAAAAGTGTGCAGAATAATTTTTTACTTTAATTTACACTAAATCAATAAAAATGAGCTCGTTTCGTGGGTTAAAACAATATCTAAAGTCTACCATGCTAAAATGAATAAAAACTATTGTAACCAAGATCATCCGATTACAAGTTCTAATCAATCTTTTTAATAAAAAGTTAAAACACAAAAGTTGTCCAGAATCACGTATACATGCCTCTGCTCAAATTTCATAATTTATTGAGGTTGTTTACTATTTTTCAAAACGAATAAATCAATACAATTCACACTATAACAATAAACTCATATTTAATTCTTTGTACCTTAACTCCACCACTTTGGCCCTTCACTTATGGCCTACACATATATCCCATGTGCCTCCCGTATACTTATAACCGCTCTGAAACTAAACTTGCATAGGGATATCATCTCGAGTTTGACTCACACTCCCCAAATAGTTAACATATACATAAGCACGTAAATCAAAGCACTCGTCTACTCATGAGAACAAACATAACAATGCCAAGTCTAAGGCATTCAAATAAATCTCATCATCCTCACTTTTTTTTATACATTTTTTCTCACCAATACTCAAATAATATAACAATCCATGAAGTCATGGTGGAGTGTAAGGAATTTATCTATGAGTTCCTAATTTATTTTAATTTCATATATCCATGAGTATGATTACAATCATAAAATAAATACATATAAAAATCCTAAATCTTACATACACATCTAACCAAATAATGAAATCAATTCATCATCTGCATACAAATACAAAATCAAACCAACATCAAATAAATAAATAAAAACAACGAATTAAACATAAATCAAGGGACGTGGGTTTTGTACTCACAATTATTTTTGAAGATCAAAGAATCACTTAGAGAATTAATGGAGCCACCAAAATAAAATCCTAACCCTTTTTTCTCCACCTCTCTCCCACCGTTTCCTTCTCTCTCAGCTTTCTTGGTTTTCTTTTCTTGATCACAGTCTCTCTCTCTCTCTCGACCATCTACTGCTATCTTCCTGATTAATTTCTTTCTTGCCACAGCACACCACAAAGCCCTCTTTTTCTTTTCTTTTTTTTTCTTTTCTTTTCTTTTGTTAGTGACAACAACCTTTGCTTTTAACCTAATTGACATTATATGATATTATACTATACAAATTCAACACAAATACAACATATGTAAATATGCTTTATAAAATCAATACATATAACACTTTTTTTATGTATATATAAATATATATATATAACACCTTTTATATAAAATATATATATATATAGATAAATATTCAAATTAATTATATATAATTAAATACCACATTAAACTAATTAAATATCACATTAAATTAACTAAACAACACATTAAATTCACATGTAACCACACAATTAATAAAGTCAAAAATAAAATAAGATCATTATAATAATAATAATAATAATAATAATAATAAATAAAGACTTACGAAAAAATAGGGTCACTACAATATACACACCTCAAAAGAATCTCGTCCTAAGATTCGATAAGAAAGAGTACTAAACAAAAAGCTCCGGGTGCATATGCCAAACTTTTTCTTCCGATTCCCAAGTGATATCATTCTCATCTTCGCTCCATTGCACTTTCACCAAGTTCACTTTCTTGCGCCGCAACTGCTTTACATTCCGACCTAGAATAGTAACTGTGGAGACGTATTTTGTGAGGGATAGCACATGGCCAAGGTAACGCCGGAATGTCAGTCGAGATGCCACGTGGCCTGGTTCTGATGCCGAGGTGATCTGGGCAAGACCGAGGTTATCTGCAAAGATATCAGAATTCGAGATGAACAGATAAGGAACAAGAGTCCTAGGACCAAGGAGGATCTCAGTCTGGATAAAGATAAAACTCTTAGGGAGTTTATCCCCATCTAATTGAGAATTCGGGATAAGCATTGAGCCTGAGTCCACAAAAGTAAGGCTTCTATAGGGATCAAGTCAGTGTTAGCTATAAAAATAGGACACCCTCGTGGGTCTAAGGTATGCTTTTATGTTCTGTCTAATGAGTGAAACACTATTAATTATCTTTGAGAGATATTTGATTACTGACTTGAGCGTCGGAGTGCCCTTGGGTGGACGAACTATCTCCAGATTCTTATCTTTCTGTGATAGGTTGTTTGGGCTTAATCTATTTTGCCGGTGCTCTCCAGCTGAGTTCCCCGTTTGGTTGAGTGGTTGAAAATCAACACCCACAATTTGGTGTCGTCTGTGAAAAACATAAGGAGAATAGATGGCCAACGACGGGTAGAAAGAAAAGGTCGGGGACGACATTCCCAATGGGAATGGCAAACACGCCGATCCTAATGTGGAGGAGGAGAACTGTAATGAAGGACCAAGGGAGCAAAATCTCGGGGAGAATGACGTCGGCCAAGAGGGAGACCCACCGAAGAAAGCAGGTCAAGACGAGTACTATAACGAAAGCGACCTCCAGGTATGGAAAGATAGATGCCTGAGAAGGGATGGCGAGATGAAAGAAATGGCAAACAAGTTGACAGACCTACAATCGGTCGTCAACTTCATGATGCAGAACAACGTCATGCAACCACTGTTTCCATTGAAGGACATGCCGATTCCAGCGGCCAGGAACGATGCCCAGAAAGGAGGCAGAAAACAGTCCCTCAACATGACAAGGTGAAGAAGCGCTCACACAGACCTTCACGGGACGCCGGGCGAGCAAAATCAATGAAATGAGAGTCTTAGAGAATGCCTCGTCCCAAAGGAACATATGTCAGGGAACATCGGCAAGTTCAAGGGAAGGAACTTTGTTTTGACACGGTGAATGAAGAGAAATCCAAGAGGACTCATAATGACACCGGGAGCAGCGCACCAAAAAGGCTGAGGTCTGTTGACAACCGAGCTCCTGGCCGGACCAAGGAGGATTTAAGGGACTACCTCTAGAGAAAGCGGCAGAATACTGAGGTAGCATCCCTAGTTAAATCGAGAATGCCATTCTCAGTAGAGTTGGATAAGTTTTAGGCCCCAAAGAGGTTCCATATGCCGAGGTTCCAGATATATGACAGTTAGTCTAATTCGAACTTTCACATCGACTTATATTTGAATTCGATGACACTATATATTGGGAACGAACTGCTGCTCTACAAGGTGTTTTCTCATCCTTTGGGGAAATCATATCAGATTGGTTTCACAAGTTGCCGAAAGGAACTGTGAAGAGTTAAGAAGGCCTGGCTGAGATGTTTGTGGTCAGGTTTGCTACAAACAAATTACAGCCGTTTAGGGTAGACTCCTTAATGGCTCTAAATATTGGCGAGGGTGAAAGTCTCAGGGCTTATGCCAAAAGGTATTATGAGGTGTTCAACCCAATACCAGGATGCAACTAGGAGTTGGCGGTCGTGTCTTTTAAAGATAGACTGGAGGATAATTGCATGTTACGGAAGTCGCTAGCAAAGACTCTACCAAGGAGTATGGAAGAACTCATGGTAAGGATCGAGAAATATGCCAGAGCATAAAAGGATACGCCGGGAACGAAATCACCGAAACAGGAGAAGAAAAACGGCTCGTTGAAGCGAGGCTGAGGTAATACTAGATATAATAGGCAAGAAACAGGACTGAGGGCTGCACAGGCAGTTGCCACTGTATTTCGGATCCCGGTTTATAAAGTTCTAGAAAGGATCAAGAACCAGTCGTATTACAAAGCGCCGGAGAGGATCCCTGGCGACTTTATAAGGAGAAGTCTAGGGAAGCACTGTGCCTACCATAATGAAAATGGACACTTGACGCAGGGTTGTAGAGCCCTAAAGGCACATTTGGAAGATCTGGTCAAACAAGGTCACTTAAGGGACCTAATAGATGAGGCCAGAACGAAGGAAGAGCTGGCAAGGCTGCCCTAGGCACTGGCAACACCACCTCCACCAGCACCACAACCGCAAGCAGATGAACGTTGAGTGATCAATGTGATTCACTCGAGGGTCAACGAGAACGAGGTACGTGGGGAGACTTAGAGGGTAAGGCACTTACAACATGTGTATCAGGTCCAGTAAAAAAGGCCTAGGACAGACGAGTGCTAGGGACCAATTGTGTCCTTTACTGAAGTAGACCTAGACATGGTGCAGCATCCACACAATAATGCCCTGGTAGTAACCCTCGAGATTGGAGAATGCTAGGTAAGGCTTATTCTGATCGACCAGGGTAGCTCTTGTGATGTCATGTATGTCAGATGTTACAAGGAGCTCGACCTTTACCAAGATGATTTGGAATAGTCCAACAACCCAATGATCAGGTTCAATGGAACGCCGACTTGGCCCCTAGGAGCAATAAATTTGGAGGTGCAAGCAAGCACCAAGAAGGTAAGCATAAAGTTCACAATAATTGACACCCTCTCCCCTTACAATGTTATCTTGGGAAGGCCATGGTTGCACACGATGAGGGCAGTTCCCTCAACACTGCACCGGCTGTTGCAGTTCCCAACGGAGCATGGAATTGAGGAGATCAGAGGGGATCAGGTGTAAGCAAAGAATTGCTCCATGGCAGCAATGAAATCCACCTGCAACGTGTGAGAGATAGAAACAGTAGAAATTAAGGACGAGGACATGGAGGTCTTGGATGATGTCAGCAAGGAGCCGGCCGACAAAAGCGAGGAATTCATAAAGAAAATCCTAGTCCAACAAGGTGATGAAGAGTGCTTCTTCCTTCTCGGCTCAAGATTGGTCGAGGAGGAGGAAAGGGAGTTAGAGTCATTCTTGCGAGCGAACATAGAGGTGTTTGCCTGGACGCCATACGAGATGCCTGGCATTAATCCCGAGGTCACTTGGCATAGACTAAATGTAGACAGGTCAGCTAAACCTGTCATTCAGCAAACAAGGAGGCCGACGTTAGTTCATGTGGAGGCAGTAGAGGAGGAAGTGGACAAATTGTTGGAGACCAGAGCCATTCGGGAGGTAAACTACCTAACTTGGTTGTCAAACACAGTTGTTGTGAAAAAAAAATAATGGGGAGTGGAGGGTCTGTGTGGACTTCACTAGCCTGAATAAGGCTTGTCCCAAAGACAATTTCTTACTCCCTAAGATGGATCAATTAGTGGATACCACTTCAGGGCATGGAATTATGAGCTTCCTGGATGCTTACAAGGGATACCATCAGATAGCAATGTATCCCCCTAATAAGGAGAATACTGCATTTATCACTCCAAAAGGGCTATATTGCTACAGAGTGATGTCTTTCGAGTTGAAAAATGCAGGAGCAACCTACCAGAGGTTGGTGACCAAGATGTTCAAACATCTGATTAGCAAAACAGTGGAAGTGTACATCGATGACATGGTCATGAAGACCAAAGAACCTGAGAATCATCTGGCCGACTTAAAAGTAGTTTTTGATATCCTTAGAACATATCGGCTCTGGCTCAATGCTTCGAAATACGTATTTGGAGTTGGGTCTGGTAAGTTCCTAGGATACTTGGTTACCAGAAGGGGCATTAAGGTAAGCCCAGATCAAATCAAGGCTATCCTGGACTTGAAAAGCCCGACATCGGCAAAACAGGTGCAGATGTTGATTGGAAAGGCCACAGCCCTGAACAGATTTACAAACAGAAGCTCAAATAAGTGTAAACCATTTTTCAATTTGTTGAAAAAGGGCACAGATTTGTTATGGACAGAGGAATGTGAAATTGCCTTGGCCAACTTGAAAAAGTACTAGACAACAACTCCAATTCTGTCAAATCTAATACTAGGAGAGGAATTATTCTTATACTTGGCCGTTTTAGAGCACACAGCGAGTGCAGTGATAATCAGAGAAGAGAAGTCAGAACAAAGAGTAGTATACTATGTTAGTAAAACTCTAGCAGGCGCAGAGATCAAGTACTTATCCCTGGAGAAATTGACACTGGCCTTAGTGATGGCTTCCAAAAAGTTGAATCATTATTTCTAGGCCCACAAGATTGTGGTGTTAACTGAGCATCCCTTGAAGTCCCTGTTGCAGCAAGGAGATCTGACAAGTAGGGTAGCCAGATGGGCAGTGGTATTGGGCCAATATGACTTAGAGTTTAGGCCCAGAACGACAATCAAAGGCTAGGTTCTGGCTGACTTTGTGGCCGAGTTCACACCTGGTGCCATCCCACATCGGGCTTCGGTGAGCCATGGCTTAGGGTGTCCAGGGGAACAAGAAGAGACCCAGCTGGGAATGAAAAATCCCACAGTAGAGCAGAAGAAAAACCCAAGCCCTGCGATATCTACATCGGCGACTCCTTCCACCTGTTTGTTGATAGGAGTTCAAATCGTCAAGGAGCGGGGGCAGGAGTGGTGTTGGTATCACCAGATGGGCGAATGTTGGAACAGTCTATCCGTTTGGGGTTCAAAGCCTCAAATAATGAAGCATAATATGAGGCTCCAATCGCAAGGTTGAAGTTAGCAGCAGCAATGGAAGTCGACGAGGTGCTAGTCTTCTGTGACTCCCAACTTATTGTGAACCAGGCAACAAGTGAGTATGCAACCGGAGATGAAAGAATGATAGCCTATGTCAAAGACGTATTTAGACTGCTAGCCTTATTTCAGGATTGTCAACTACAGCAGGTTAGCCGAGATGACAACAGTCATGCCGATGCTTTGGCTAACCTGGCTAGTGCAATGAAATCAGGGAAGGCGAGGACAATAATGGTTGATTATTTGTCAGACCCAAATGTGGAACCACTAATCACAGTGTATGAAGCAATATGTATGGAGATGGGTCCAAGTTGAATGGATGCAATAGTAATGTTTCTTAGGAACGGCAAGCTACCAAATGATCGCAAAGAGGCACATAAGACCAAACTGAAGTCGGCAAGGTTTAGCCTAACAGCAGAAGGACACCTCTACAGAAGGTCATTTACTAGTCCCCTTTTGTGGTGTGTGCATCCCTCTCTGGTTGAAGACTTCTTGTATGAAATACATGAAGGGGTATGTGGAAGCCATGCTGGGGGCAAATCACTTGCTCATAGGGCCATTACTCAGGAGTACTGGTGGCCCTACATGCAGAAGGATGTTGAAGCCTACGTCAAAAAGTGCAAGAAATGTCAGAGGTTTGCACCTTTGATATATCAACCAGCTGCAGATTTGAACCTAGTAACCAGCCTTTAGCCATTTGCCCAGTCGGGCATAGACCTAGTTGGACAACTGCCCCAAGCAACTGGGCAAAGGAAGTTTCTGCTGGTAGCAACTGATTACTTCACAAAGTAGGTAGAAGCTGAACCCCTTGCGAAGATTCGAGATATTGATGTGAAGAACTTCATATGGAAGAACATCATCACCAGGTTTGCGATCCCAAGGACAATAATAGCAGACAATGGTACACAGTTTGATAGTAAGCTAATCAAAATCTTCTGTGCAAAGTACAAAATCAAAAACTACTACTCTACTCGAAGTTTCCCTCAGAGTAATGGTCAGGCAGAAGCATCCAACAAGACTATCTTGGATGGGATCAAAAAGAGGCTGGAAGTAACAAAGGAAAAATAGGTGGAGGAGTTGCCCAATGTATTCTGGGCATATCCGATTACGCCGAGAAGATCAACTGGGGAGTCTTCATTTGCCATGGTTTATGGCACCGAAGTAGTTATCCCACTAGAAGTCGGCATTCCAGGGATCAGAACCTAGGGAGTGGAAGATGGAACTAATGAGGCATTTCTAGCCCGAGATCTAGACCTACTAGAGGAAAAAAGAGAGAGAGCAGCAATTCGGCTGGGGGCATACTAGCAACAACTTGCTAAGGCTTACAACAAGAAGGTCAACCCAAGAGAGTTCAAAGTGGGGGACCTTGTGCTGAGGAAAGTGGTCGACAACAAGAAGGATCCTAGGCAGGGCAAGTTAGGCCTAAATTGGAAGGGGCCTTATAAAATCATCTCGGTCACCGACAATGGGGCATATCAGCTTGAGGACAGTGATGGCAAAGAGTTGCCGAGACCGTGGAACACTTGTAACTTGAAGTTTTTCTATCATTAGATTTTTGCTTTTGAAGTTTATGTCATAATTTTATTAGCCAAAGTCATAATAAAATTTTAGTTTGATGAATTTGAAATTTGTGTGATAGGACTGACCAGTCCCATGGCGATGTTTCTAAATGAAACATGACAAATAACTTAGACTTATTATATGGCAAAATTGAATTATACTTGCATATAATAGAGTTGAACTAAGTTGGCGATGTTTCTAAATAAAACATCACGAATAACTTAGACTTATTCTATGGCAGAGTTGAATTATATTTGCATATAATAGAGTTGAACTAAGTTGGCGATGTTTCCGAATGAAACATGCCGAATAACTTAGACTTATTATATGGCAGAGTTGAATTATACTTGCATATAATAGAGTTGAACTAAGTTGGCAATGTTTCCGAATGAAACACGACGAATAACTTAGACTTATTATATGACAGAGTTGAATTATACTTGCATATAATAGAGTTGAACTAAATTGGTAATGTTTCTGAATGAAACATGACGAATAACTTAGACTCATTATATGGCAAAGTTGAATTATACTTGCATATAATGGAGTTGAATTAACCTAGACTTACCATATCGGCAGAGTCAAACTCAGAGTGGAACTAAGTTCATTAACAAAGAAACCAAGGTTGAAACACCTCGGGAAGTCTTTGTTTGAAACTGACTTTGACGAAAGACCATAGACACATGCTTAATATGAACTTAAGTGGAACTTAGGTTCATATTAGGGGGCAGAGAGCTAGGAATGATAAATAAACTTAAGAGCTTGGGACTTGTTGAAATTTTCTTGGAATTTTCAGAAAAATTTACAAGTTAAAATGGGCTTAACAGTTGTTGAAAATTCAGAGAAATTCACAAGTTGGAGCTAACCAAGGTAATTATGAATAAAGTATCCGAGATACATATTACCTGAGGTAACCAACTAGGTTGTCCAAGCTTGGAAATGGTGAAGTCTTAATAGACAATAACATATGAAGGTAAAAAAACAATACCGAATAACACTTTTAAAAATATTTTGATATTTTTAAAGTGTTAGCCAAGTTATGATAATGGTTGGTCGAGGAAAACATTCAAGTTTTATATCCAAGGTATTATATCCTGGAGTTATTACACAGTTAAGGTATACTTTGAAGAAATACAAAAATATTCTAAGTATGGAAGCATGAAACGCATGAAAGAAAGCAGTAGACATGCATAGAAGAAAAGAAGGCATACATTCAACACTTGAAAGAAAATATAAGACTTACATTCAGAAAAGAAACTTGTTCAGATACAAAAAAGCACTTTGGCCTGATTGCAGTTGTTCAAAGGTAAGAAGAAAAAGTACAAAAAGGAGAAAAAACCAAAGTTCATGCATTTTCCATAGTCTGCCCTACCTTGGCAATTGGCGTTGTATCAGCCTTGGCAGACAGCTGGGCAGACCTTTCAGCTTAGACCTCGACATCAATCTCATGAAGTGTCATCTAGGCTCTTGTTAGCAGTCTCAACCTCGGCCTCAGAAGTGGTCTTTTGAACCTCATCCTCTTCATCTTGAGCCAAGTCAAGGACTTGCTCATTCAAAGTTGGGGATTCGACCCCGGCAGAACCTTCACCACCGGTCTCGACCTTGGCTTCTTCGTCTCCCTCAGCCTCGTCCTCAGACTGGCTTGGAGTGAGATGGAATGGCATAACAAGCTGGCTTTCGTCCCTGAGGGGCGAGTCGTCGGGAATAACAAGCTCCTTCAAAGCAGCCATCCAACCAAGGTGTAATCCCTGTTGCATGCCTGTTTGACTTGTTTCTTGTATTCATCACGGACATTGGCTGCCCCCTCAACGTAGGCCTTCTCGTCAGCCGCTTTGATTTCAGCCGCCTTTGTAGCCAGTGCTATTTGGTGCTCGATTTGGACCTAGGCCTCTTTCTCCTTGCCTCTTTTGCTTTGACCTGAGTAACCTCGACAACATTTTATGCAGCCTCGGCGTGGTCTTCGACTTTCTTCAGGGCCGACTCAGCAGCCTTGGCCTCATCTAGAAGACCTTGGATACAAGCCTCGGCTTTATTCAGTGAAGACAGGAGCTTGGCTACCTCCTTTGTTTTTTAGGTCAGTTCTTTCTTAAAGACATTGGTCTTGACTGCAAGGAGTGACCCTGCTGGATAGCCTGCAAGAATGTGAAGAGAATTCATTAAGTATGGAAACCAAAGTTGAAATTAAACCAAAAAAATTAAAAGTGTTGAGACTTACCAAGACACAATGCTGCATCATCATCGCATAGTTTTCGTACTCAGAAAGCTCGACCATCCAATTGATATCGGTTGGGAGTAGAATGGCGGTGGAAATGGCGGCACCGACTTCTAGACTGTCGAGCGCATTGTCCCCATCTAGAAGATGTCGGTCTTCGACTGTGACGGACAGAGTCCATGGAACATCAATGCGAAAACCAGAGGGCTCAGAAGACCCGCCGGACCTCGGCTTTTTGGATTGCGGTGGGTCAGACGCCTTGGCCTCGACAGGTCTCTTCTCGGCAAACTTCTCTACTTCAGCTAATTTTGAAATTGGCACTGTGTCTTCTTACTCCACCTCAGTGGCGCTGGGATTGGGCTTGGCCTTTTTTACCTTGGGTTTTTGCTACGATTGGGAAAGAGTAAAGGAATGGACCAACACCAAGCTGGGAATGTCAACAAGCAAGTCGTTCAGGATGATTTTTTGCGGTACCCATTTCGTCGGTGGCGGAACCAACTGTTACTCTGGTGCCGAAGTGTATTGCTGGAAGGGCGATTAGGGGATTGGCTGGATCGTAAGCCGATGTATCTAAATCTCGGCGTTTACGACTGCGAGTTCTACCAACAGGAGAAGAAATTGGAGCTTAGCGTCGGCGTTGGCACTGGGATAGAGAAATTAGTTGAGGGGCAAAAGTGGATGGCTGCTCAACTGGGTCAGAAGTGGAGGCCTGATCTGGCCTTGGAGATCAAGCTCTTGGAGGAGTTGTGGCAGAAAAGGGAGTCTTGCTTCGGCACGGAACGTCAGGCAGGGCTGACTTTTACGTTGGGATGTAATTGAGTAGCAGAGGGGCTTTGCGCTGATCGACAAGCAAGCCTAGCAGCTTTTTCAGGTCTCTGCTAGGAATGAAAGTTTGTCGGAAATCTTTTGCTGGCTGGTGAAGAGCTGCAAAAAGGGAATAAAAAGAGAAACACTCAAAGAATAGATATGTAAATTGGCAAGTTTTAGACTAGGTTGTGGGATGACTTAGTTCTTGCCATCACCCTCTTTAAAAATTGATCGGCGCAGAGAATAGAGGTGAAGGTTGTCATCAGGCCCGAATTCCCAGTTGCCCGAGACGATGAAGGAATCATCTCTAGCATCCTTGTTGGAGTCTGGTAGGTCGGCTATTAGTTTGAAGGCGGTGGATCTGGGTTTAAGGTAGTATTCGTAGCCTTTTTCAGACTTCAGGTCACACATGGTATAGCAAAATTGGATGTCGGCTAGTGTTATCCTAGCGTTTTCCGGGTGTACTAGTTTGATTATGCCATTGATAACCCTATATGAGTTTATGGTCAGTTACATGGGATTGAGCTTGTAATAGTGAAGGATTTCTCGAAAGAGAATGTCTAGAGGGAACCTAAGTCCATACTCTATAAAAGCAACTACTGGGAAGGGCATGGAGTCCTCACTAGGCATAATAGAGTCCTCCTCCCCAGCCAACTTGAGTTGGACGTCAGTAGGGATAGAGAACTCTCTCCTAAAATATTCAAGTTTTTCTGGGGTGTCTACCCTCCACCTGAACATCCCCATGATGTCGGCTTAGTAAAGTCAGAGCAGGATTTCGGGAAAAAGTGAGTGGTATGGGATTGAAGAAACCTCGGCTAAAACCTAAACAAGCACTGGAGCTAGGGTTTTTGACGATCTAAGGGATCTTGTTTCAGTTTTTCTAAGGAACAAGTGTGGACTCGCCTTTTTTCAAGCCCCCTTTCGGAAGGTTTGAAATGAAAGCCTCACAGTTCGGACTCCTGCGATTCTGAATCTAGTCTCACAAATGCAATGTGAAACTGATAAACACCAAAGAGTCCAAATCCGGCAAATCTTTTTGGAAAAGCGATTTTAAATCAAATAATGTCAGATACAGAGTCGCCAACTAAATATTTTTTATTTTGGGAAAATTTAGGAAACCCTGACTCGTGCAAAAGCCACATATCCGTCATCACTAAAGTTTTCTCGGCTTGGGAACTTAGGTACGAGAGGGGAAGGTCATGAATTGAGCATCCCCACTCGCCCGATCAATGATCGGCCTCTACTAATCATGATATGATTTTTATAAACATTATGTGCTCTTGTTCTGATTACTAAACTAGCTTTATTATGTGATGCTCACAAACAAGTATAGACTAGTTTGCTCAGTTTGGAACAATTCAACTCATGTTTGTTTGCGAAAATGGTTTGAATTTGTCACCTCAAGTGGGCTTAAAGATTGTGGATTTGCCACCAAACATAGTGGGCTTCAAACATACATTTGTTGAATCGTTCCAATTCAAACAACAAGCCTTCATCCACAAGCATTCAAACAGTTTAGCATTTAAGCACATAGCCTCATGGTAAGCATGCTAGACAGGACAACATTCACATGCATGTGAGTATGCTAAAGCATAAAAACTCACCTAGTACTCCAAGCCAAAACAGAAACTAGTTAGAAAGATGCATGATCCTAACTATGCGAAATGTCTAATGCAACACATGCAATATGAAATTAATAGGCTCGGCTACTAATATGGCATATGGATCGATTTGATAACATGCGATTAAACACGTATTCAAATAAGTATTGAAATAACAATGCAGTTTGAATGATGCGCCGAGCCTCGGTGTATGCAAGACAAGATGAATGTATGCAAGCATAAGGTATGCTAATTGAAACATGTCCCTAATCTAACCATCGAAAGCAATTAAATAAAAGGGAGAAAGCAACGTGGGATTGGAAACATACACACACACATGCACACTTATTACAACATTACGCCCTCGCGAAGGAGGGTCTGAATGAATAAGAGCTAAGCTAATCTAATTAAACTAATTAGACTAAACTAATTTAGACTAATTATTACAACACTTTAACTAATTAGCAACTAATGAATTAAATTACAACACAAATGCGAATAAACTAAGCAATTAACATATTAAACTATGCTGCCACTGCTCCGCCTCGGGAAGTGGAAGATGCATATGCTAGGTTTTCGCTTGGGAAGACCACCGTTTTGCTCTCGAAGGCCTCTGTTTGCAGGGTTGAAAATTGCTAGAACCTTTCTACTCTACCTTACCAAATATTCTCTGAGGCTTGCATCAGTGGCCTGTCGGCCATGGATAGTTGCCGCCGGCCATCTGCCGGCCAAAAATGTGTACTGTCGGCCAAAAATGAGGCACTGCCGGCCGTGGATGAGGCACTGCCGGCCATGGATTGCAACAGAGCATTGGATCACCATGTTGCAATAGAGCACAAACAGAGCAAAAAATGGAGTTTTCCAAGGATTGTCTGCACACCCTGTCTCTCTTTTTCATGGGGAAATCAAAGGAAGGACAAGATTTGGTTCACAAAAACCACTAATCAAGCAATTTCATTGCATGATGGCTCGTGAAACCAATTGTCCAAGTTCAATAAATGCAAAAACAAGACTCAAAATGTCCATCACCCTATCATGTATGATCAAGGGCAATGAAGACCTAGGAAAATGGTACATTTCATCACTATTGAGTATGAAATATCCCATTTGCTTTGTGTTCAAATTAACGTCCGATTTGAACACATGCAATGCAACACAAAGAATGCTTATCTTACCTCTTTTACTTGTCAATTTTGTTTACTCATTTTAATTACCAAACCATTCATCAATAAATTGTCCATTGGTGAGTGTCCTCTAAATGGAAAGAAAGCTCAAACCAAAGATTGTTTTAAGCATGAAAGAGACCTCATGTCGTTGGTAATGAACCCCAAAAAGGATTAAACCATTAAGCACAAACATCTCAATTTTATGCTTTAAACAAGCAAATGGTTTAAACCACCTTCAAAACAAAAATAAAACCAAGAAAGGGGGAGGAGATTGCAGATATGATTAGATGCTAAAAATGAGTACTAAAAGCACTAAAACATGCAACCAACTTAAACCAATGATAGTTAAAGCCTTAAAACACTAAGCTAGTGAAAGAATTAACACTACAACCATACTGTAGACACCCCATTTTTGATCGCCCTTAAGACTTGGGCGCTACTGATGGTTTGCTCGGTGATGAAAGGTGTGCAGGGCAAAGGTCCAGTTTCTTCAGCAAGGAGAGAGACAAATCTCAACTTCACACCCCATTTTGGGCCAAAAATATTTTGAATGGTTTTTAGACCTTAAAACCCTCTCTTTCAAAACATTTTTGAAATAAAGTTTCTGCGATGTTCCGAGGCTCGCATTTTGTCAAATGCTGCGCTTTTCGATAAACCGAGAAAGGACAAAGTGGAAATGAACGAAAGAGAGATGAAATCTTTGAAAAATCTTTCAAAACACCTTGCTTAGGGGTTTGAAGTTGAAGAAAAGAGGAAAGGAGAGGAGAAAACAGGTTAGAGAAGAAGTTCGGCAAGGATCCGGGTAGAAGAGAGTCGAGCGGCCCTCGCTGAATCAGGCTTATTCATTTGCATACTTGGATTTTAGCTATGGGGCCACCACCGTCGGAAAACTTACTTCCGGGGCTTCATTTTTCACTCAAGAATCTCTTAAAGCCAAGTCCGGGTGGGGGAGATATGATCAGTTGAAGTTGGGCATCATCTCGGTTGGATCGAATCTGCGCGGCTTCACCAAAATGGGCATAACTTTTTCCACATGAGGAATTTTAATGCAAGGTTTGCGCCATTGGAAAGCTAACTTCCGGGGCTTCAATCTGGACATCCACTGGCACTTTTTGACCTTATTGGCCACCCATCGGCCATCCATTTAGCCGACCGACCAGAAAAGATTGCAGGCCGGCCATTTATTGTGCCGATCGGCCATTTATTTGGCCGATGACCTCCTTTCATGGCCGATATGACCCTTTTGCACCCCTCAAGCAGGGTGCATGCCAGCTGTGCCAGCTATTCTCCATTTAAACCCTCTGTCCGAGATTTTGCCTTTTTGGGGGGAAACTTGAATTGTTTTCCCCCCCATTTTTCCCCCTCTTTTCCACCCCTTTGCCTATATATTCAGTAGCTCCAGCTCCCTTTGAAAGGGTTAGAAATATTGGTTTGAAGCTCCTACATTCAATTTCTCTCTCTCTACATTCCAAGCATCAAAACCCTTTGTTCTTGGACCCTTTTCTACACCACCACATAGCACCACCTCTCCATCCTCCTTTCCAACACTTGGGGCTGTCTTTCAGAGCTTAAGAGGCATCTTTTCTCAGGCCAAAGGCTGCTGGTTTATTGGTCTACAAGGGTAAGCCTTCTCTTCCCTCTTTTTAAGCTTATTTTGCATACTTTCTAAGCTATATTTTCTTGCATATTTGGGCTCCGACCCTAACTAAAAATAGCATTATTTTGAGCTCTTTTTCATATTTGTTTAAGGGCCCCTCACTGTTTAAGGCTTCCTTTTTGCACTTGCTTCTTTACCTCTCTTGAATGCCTATTTCTTGTGTAGTATTTTCGGCCTATGTGTAAACTGTTTTGAGCTCTGTCATAAACTATAAAGTGACTTATTTTGAGCCCTTCTTCAATATTGTTGAAGGGCTCATCACTGTTTGATGCTTCCATTTGCCATTTGCCTTTATGTCCCTCTTTTGGCCTTATTTTTGGATGATTTGTTAGCCTCTTGTGCTTCTGTTTTTGGGCTCTGGTCCGAACTATAAATGGCCTTATTTTGACCCCCTCTTCATGTTTCATTAAGGGTCTTTTACTGTTTGAGGTATCCTTTTTGTACTTTGTGTTTAAACCTTTTTTTAGGCCTTATTTTGCATAGTATTTTGGGCATGCTTGTGCACTGTTTTGGGTTTGATCATAAGCTGTAAAAGGTCATATTTTGGGCCCCTCTTCAACATTGTAGAAGAGCCCTTCTCTGTTTGAGGACAGAATCTGCTACTTGCTTCATTATCCCGCCATTGGCCCATTTCTTGCATGCTAGCTTAGCCCCATTTGTGTTCACTGTTTGGCCTTCCTTAAAACTGTAAATATGCTTGTTTTGGGGCTGCCTTGATTCTTTCTTCATGCTCCACATTCAAATAATGCATGCTTTGTATAGCTATAAGTCATTTCATGCGCCTAATTTCATGATTCGAGTCCCATTCCATGCATCGGGTGTCATGCTTTCATGTTTCGGGGCTGTTTTGCATCACTTTTTGCTACTAAAATTTGCATTGTGTATGCCATGTTTCAATGCGTTGTGCATGTTATGTTGTTAGCATTGTGTGTGCCATGTAGTTGCATTGCATGTTTGTATGTTTGCTTGCATGCTTAGGTCGCATGTGCATTGTTATGCATTGCCTCGCCTCTTGATCAACCATGATTGAGGTTGGGTCCCTTGTATGTTTTGTGTGCATTGCATTTGACATTGAAATGCATACTTGACTCTTTGGCTATCATGCATCGAAATGCGTGATTGGTGGCCCGAGGGTCGAGGGCCATGCTCCCTTAAGTCCATTACATGATAGGGAGTGTGTCCATGCATACATTTGCCTAAAAATTCCATGCCATACACTGCTTGCCCTCTGCTGCTGCCAATTGCAGGTTCTGCAGGAAGCTTTGGCCGATCGGCTAAATACAGTGCCGACCGGCAATTCATCAATGGCCGATAACTTCATCTGTGGCCGGTGGTCATCCTCCGATTCCGATGGCCATCCCTCCCAGCCGGTGGTGTTCCACAATGTGCAAAGAACATATCCTGAGACTTGTGCAGTTTTCAGAGGAGCTAGGCAGTGTAAACAGAGGCAGCAATGCTATGACAGCGAGTTTCCGGGCGAGATGGGTCAAGCATGCATCATTCACGCATTCCGAGGTAGGGCTGCGGCCACCTTCTTTTTTGCACTTAATTTGTTAATTAATTAGAAGTTTTGTAATAATTAATTTAGTATTCGGACTGTATTATTCTTTTGGACCCTCCGAGCGAGGGCAATTGTGTAATAAGTGTGCGTGAGTGTGTGCATGTCTTCCAACCCCACGTCTTTCTTCCCTTTTATTTACCCGCTTATGATGGTAGATTAGGACATATTTAAATTAGCATACCTTATTCTATGCATGCGTGCATCCATACATTTGTTTTACATGCACCGGGCTCGGCGCATCATTCTAACTGCATTTGTATTTCAATTCCAAAATTGAATACGTGTTAGTTGTAGCATTTCACATGCCATCTTTAGGATAGCCGAGCCTATTGTAGTTGCACCTTGCATGAGTTGCATTAGCCATCTTAACATGAACTAGGATCATGCATATGATTACTAACTGGTTCCTGTTTTGGCTTGGAGTACTAGGTGAGCGTTTATGCTTTAGCATACCGCATGCGTGTGAGTGTTGCCATAATTGCATGATTACCATGAGGCTAGCTGCTTATGTGATATAACTGCTTGCCTGTGGATGGAGGTTGAGTTGTTTAAATTGGAACAATGCATTGAAGGCCCACTAGATAGTGGCAAAACCATCTTTTCTAAAGCCCACTTGAGGGTGGCAAAACCTGCATTTTAGCCTACTCGCGAGTAGCAAACCATTTTCAAAACAAACATGCAATATTTTGTTCCAATTTAGGCGATTTGGTCTATACTTGTTTGCTGTGCGCACAACGTAGTAAATCTAGGCTAATAACCGGAATAAGAGCACACAATGTTTTCAAAATCAGATATCATGGTTAGTAGAGGCCGGTCTTCGGACCGGGCGAGCGGGGGTGCTCATAGCTGACCTTCCCCAATCGTACCCAAGTTCCCGAGCCGAGGCAACTTTGGTGATGACGGAAACGTGGCCTTTGGCACCGAGTCGGGGTTTCCTAAATTTCCCAAAATAAAATATTTAGGTGGCGACTCTGGATCTGGCAAAGCAGTCTATGTTTGGCACTTCTTTCAAAAATCTGTTTCTTCAAAATGATTTGCCGGATTTGGATTCTTTGGTTTAGATTAAGAACCGTAACATTTGAGTCCTGAACTGTAGTAGATCCACAAACGAGCGGAACGGGGGTTCATCCTCCCGGGGCGCTCGGGGACGTCTACACATACCATGCAAGGCTTAATTGAAACAAATAACCAAAAACAAAGGCAAAATTACCTTAAATATAGTCTAAAACATGCTGGACTTAAGCTACAAAAAGTTAAAACAATAAGCTAATACATGGAGTTAATTAGGCATGCAAACAAGACACAAGGAAGGGAGGTTGACCCCTTCAATTTTGGACTTCAAAATGAGTTTTTTCCCACTGAAAAACCTTTGAAATTCAGTGGTTAAAAGGCCCAAAAAAATTTGGTTTGAAAGTGATGAACAAAGGCACAAAAGCTTTACACACAAGGAAACAAGAAGGGTGAACCACCCCCTAACTAAAAAGGGGTTCAAACCACCATTTTTAAGCCACCAAAACAGAGTTTTTTACAGTTCAAAAACCAGCCCCAAAACAGTTGAAAATGATGGCAAAACAAGTATACAAAACAAGTATAAACAAGGCAAGTGTTATGCCTTTGAAGCAAAGCACAAATTGGCCAACAATCCAAGCCAAAACCACTTTCTAGAGCCCAAAGAAGGACCCAAGTTACCTCAGTTTAAAGACTAGCAACTTTGGTTAAGGTAGTGTATGTAAAAGTGTAGAGAAAACAAGCACTAAGCACAAAATTGTAAGAGAGAGAAAGAGAAATCAAGAGAGAGAGAGAATTTTTATTTCTTCAAATTTTCTAACCCCCCACACATGAGAGAGAGGGGTCCAATACATAGAAAACACAAAATCCCCTCACAAACATCCAACCATACACGTGTTGGAAGATCCATGAATCTGTGCAAACAGCTGGCACAAAATATCACAAAATATCTGCAGGAAACACTGATGGCCGGTCTACCATCAGTGATGGCCGACAAGGCTTCATTGATGGCCGGCAAGGCACATCAATGGCCGGCAAAGGAAAAGTTGTGGCCGACAGCCTTCAAGGATGGCCGGCAGGTCATCTAAAACTTCATGCTGAAAAGACCTAGGCATGGTCTAAAGATGAGACAAAATGGATGCAGGATTTGGAAAACTCAAACCTGTGGCGTTCTGCCGCGAACTTCGAGCGCTCGGTGAGTAATTAGACTCGCCATCGGATGTACTTACAAGAACATCCAAGTCTTAAAAGGCCATCAAAAATGGGGTGTCTACAACAGGGTTCTAAATCAAATCCTAAACCTAAGTCTATATTAAAATAAGAATCAAAGGCAAGAATCTGAAGACAAAACAAGATAAAGCAAAAAGATGAACATGATTCAGAACCAAAAAGGATTCGGAGTCAAAAACAACAATCAAGACTCAAACCAAACAAAAGTATGGCAAGAATAGTGCTAAAAACATTCTAGTAACACAGTGACAAAGCTTCATTGAAGAACAAGAAACTGATTCATGGTATCTAGAAGTGTGAGAAAAACGCAGAAAAACAGAGTATAAATATTTAGAGGCAACATAGGCAATATGAAGACAGTACAAGGAATAAAAGTAAAGCAGCTTAAAACACAAGAACTGATTTACAAATGACTAAATATGGCAATCGAAATGAGGAATTTAAGTAGCAAGATGCGTACAAACAGATTCATGAAAGTATTACGCATACGAGTAGTAAAAGATTGAACCGAAAGAAAGAAGAAATTAGAAATTTACCAGATGGGGCCAAGAACGAGAACGTCGGAGTCAAAGAACTTGAACGAAACGGGACAGTTGAAAGCTCGCCAGAGAAGACGAATGAAATGGTTACAGAGCTTTGAAAAAACAGTAATGGCGGTTCAAGAGCGAAAGTTTAGAAAGAAAAAATTTGTGAAACGAGGGAAATTATTTTTTGCAAAAGTGAAGAGACGGAGAAAGAGGGAGAAGTTTTGTCAAAATTATGAAAATGCGGCAAACCATAATGATGTGCCTTGGATGACATGTCTGTCAGGCGGCGTGCATAGAAGTGAAGCGTCCTGATAGCGCGTGTCAAGTACGAACTAATGAGAGAAGGACGCGTGGCGGAAACGGTTGAGAAAACCATGCGTGACAGCTCATGAGCAGATAAAACTCTTGGAGTTCTTGATTTAACGAGGCAAAAACCTCTGCTAGAGAAACGATCTCAGTTAAGATACTTAAGAACTTGGTTCTTGGTTCTTGATCCCTGATAAAAGTGAATAGTTAAGTGCAGGGTACTTGAAGTTGACGAGTAATGATCTTGGTCGATGGGAAGGAATGAATTTTTAGCCGATATAGTATTTGAACAAATGATGTAGGTTCCATCACCTCAGGATGCCGAGGTAATAGAACCTAGGGGGCAGCTGTGGGGACGTATTTTGTGGGGGACAGCACGTGGCCAAGGTAACGCCGGAGTGTCAGCCGAGGTACCACGTGGTCTGGTTTTGATGCCGAGGTGATCTCGGCAAGACCGAGGTTATCTGCAAAGATATCGGAATCCAAGATGAGGGAATAAGGGACAAGAGTCCTAGGACCAGGGAGGATCTCAGTCTAGATAAAGATAAAACTCTTAAGGAGTTTATCCCCATCTAACTGAGGATCCAAGATAAGCATTGAGCCTGAGTCCACTAAAGTAGGGCTTCTATAGGGATCAAGTCAGTGTTGGCTATAAAAACAAAGCACCCTTGTGGGTCTAAGGTATGCTTTTATGTTCTGTCTAGTGAGTGAAGCACTATTGATTATCTTTGAGAGATATTTGATTACTAACTTGAGCATCGGAGTGCCCCCAAGTGGACGAACCACCGCCGAATTCTTATCTTTCTATGATAGGTTGTTCAGGCTTAATCTATTATGTCGGTGCTCTTTAGCTGAGTTCCCCGTTTGATTGTGTGGTCAAAAATCAACACCCAAAGTAACTAGTCGCACTACATGCATGAGGTCATTACTAATCTCCAACACTTCTAGTGATACTACTTGGGAAGGGTCTTGCACACACTTATGCAATAAAGATACATGGAACACATTGTGAATCATAGATAAAGCAAATGGTAGGGCTAATTTGTAAGCCACATTACCAATCTTCTCAGTGATCTCGTATGGTCCCATAAATCTTGGTGCCAACTTTCCCATCTTTCTGAACCGCATGATACCTTTCATCAGCGAGACCTTCAAAAACACAAAATCTTCAACATTCAACTCAACCCCCTTACGTTTTCTATCAGCGTAACTCTTCTGACGACTCTGTGTGGTCTTAATACGTTCCCGAATAATGTTTACCTTCTCTGTGGTCTCTCTCACTAACTCTGGCCCTAACAACGACGCATTTCCAACCTCCATCCAACAAGCTGGTGATCGACATGGCCTCCCATACAAAGCCTCAAAATGTGCCATCCTAATACTAGAGTGATAGCTATTATTATTAGCAAACTCTACCAATGGCAAGTGTTCTTCCCAACTACCACCAAGATCAAGGACACAAGCTCTCCACATATCCTCGAAGATCTTATTTACCCGTTCAGTTTGTCCATCTGTTTGAGGATAATAAGCCGTGCTCAGGTCTAACCTAGCACCCAAAGCATGCTGAAAACTCTTCCCAAACTCTGCCACAAATAACGGATCACGATCTGAAACTATAGAAATTGGCGCGCCATGAAGTCGCCCCACCTCTTGAATATACAGCCTAACCAGTTTATCCGTAATTCAGTGAACATTAATAGGAATAAAATGAGCAGACTTGGTGAGTCAATCCACTATCACCCAATAGATTCATTACCTTGCTTAGACCGCGGCAATCCATCCACGAAGTCCATAGAGATGTGCTCCCATTTCCAAGTATGGATCTTGAGAGGCTACAAAAGTCCAAACGATTGTTGGTGTTCTGCCTTAACCTATTGACACACATAACATCGAGAAACATACTCTCCTAGGTCCTTCTTCATACCTTCCCACCAAAACGTCCTTTTCAGGTCATGATACATCTTCGTCCCACCAGGGTGAATGGTATATCGAGACCTATGGGCATCATCCATAATCTCTTTCCTCAATTCAACAATGTTAGGTACATATAACCTGCCCCTGAATCACAATCCCCCATCTGAGTCCACAGACCAATCAGTAGGACAATCATCAATCAAATCCACCACAAGGTCATCGAGCTTGCTGACGAGGAATCCATCTAAATTCTGCATATGACGAACTTTACCCAATAACGTTAGGTACACAGCAAACTACCAATGTATGCCCTCTCGACACTCTCTATTGGTTGAATATCGTGCATCGAAATTAACTCCAAGGACTTTCATTCCTGAATCATCAAAGAAGCTATAATCTCATGTTGTCGACTAAATGCATCTGCAACCATATTTCCTTTCCTCGGGTGGTAAAGGATCTCGAAATCATAACTACTGATGAATTAAACCCACCTCTATTGCCTCATGTTCAACTCTTTTTGAGAAAAAATATATTTGAGACTCTTGTGATCTGTATATAACTCAAAGTGCTTCCCAAACAAGTAATGTCACCACACTTTCAACGCAAAAACAACTGCTGCCAGCTCTAAGTCATGAGTAGGATATTGTCTCTCATGAGGTGTTAACTGTCGAGAAGCATAAGATAAAACCTTCTGCTGCTGCATCAACACACATCCCAACCCAATTCCACTAGCATTAGTAAACACTACTAACTTTTCCCCTTGTACTAGTATAGTTAACATCGGAGCTGTAGCCAAACGCTGTTTTAACTCTTGCAAAGCTCTCTCACAATCATCTGACCATAAGAACTTCACATTCTTGCGGGTCAACTTGATCATGGGTGCTGCAATAGTGGAAAACCTCTCTATAAATCTCCTGTAATAACCTGCTAGTCCTAAAAAACTCCTCACCTCTGAAGGATTTGTGGGCTGCTTCCATTCTTTGACCGCAACAACTTTCTCAGGATCTACCGCTATCCCCTGATTGGACACAACATATCCCAAAAATCGAACTTCTTTCTCCCAAAAGTGACACTTACTGAACTTAGCGTATAACTGTTGCTCCCTCAAAGCCTACAACACGACTTTCAAGTGTTCTCTGTGCTTTTTCTCATTCTTAGAATACACCAGAGTATCATCTATGAAGATAATCACAAACTTATCTAGATACAGTTGAAAATTTCTGTTCATCAAGTCCATGAAATAGGCAGGAGCATTGGTCAAACCAAAAGGCATTACAAGAAATTCGTACAACCCATACCGAGTCAAAAAAGTAGTATGAGGTATACTTTTCTCTAACATACCCATCTGATGGTAACCCATTCTGAGATCAAACTGAGAGAACATGGCTGCCCCCTTCAACTGATCAAACAAGTCATTAATTCTAGGTAGCGGATACTTATTCTTAATAGTCACCTTGCTCAGCTCTCTGTAATCTATGCACATGCGGAGAGTGCCATCTTTCTTGGAGACAAAGATCGCGGGCGCTCTCCACGGAGAGTTACTTGAACGAATGAACCCTTTCTGAAGCATCTCTTCCAGCTGCTTCTTCATCTCCACAAGCTCTTTAGGCGCCATTCTATATGCCGCCTTAGAAATTGGTGCAGTTCCCGACAGTAGGTCAATGCAAAATTCTACTACCCGTCGAGGTGGAAGTCCAGGTATGTTCTCAAATATATCCTCAAACTCTCATACCACATCTACCTCACTAATATCCTGTTTAGGGATTTCTATCGAGCATATAAAACTTGTCATCACTGAATCTTCTCCATCGCTAGAAGTGTGGATAAGCCGTGGCATACTGGGAATATCTATATTTACAGTCATTCCAGCACAATCTAGAGTCACAAAATATTTTTGCAGTCAATCCATACCTAAAATAATTGTAAACCTCTCAAACCCTAACACAATTAGGTCCACATACAAGACTCTACCCGTAAAGTCAATCTCAAAATCTTTACACATCTTATAAAAAGTAACTGCCCCTCCTAAAGGGGTCTCAACACGAATAGGTCTAGACAATGAGGTAGTTACAAAGTGTTTTCTTTCTACAAAATGTCTAGATATAAAAGAATGAGAGGCGCCAGTATCAAAAACTACTCTAATAGGTTCTTAAAAAAGTTAAAAATATCTTCCAACCATCACCTTCAAGTTAAACACATAAAAATTCGTTCATAAATAATTAGAATAAATTCAACCACCAAACTAAACCAACTTACCCATGTTTCCACAATCCGAGAATCACCTAAACTCTCACAAGTCTAGAGTAACCTAGAGCTCTGATACCAAACTGTCACGCCTCAAAATTTGGACAATTAAATATTAAATTAGGACTAAACCCCAATTAATATTTCATCATCCAAATCCTAGAGGTGAAACAAAATCTAAACGTTTACATCTCCAAATGATTTAAGTAAATTTCCATCCTCAAAAGATTATAAGGGATTAAAAATAAAAATAAAAAACTAACAAAACGCCAACCAAACCATTCACCATAATTTCATAACTATCCATTACCCCCAACATTAAAGTGACAACAACTAGTCAAAACAACTTAAATAATGTAAAGTTGAAAAATAACCCACAATGTCAAATTGTTAAAATACTAAGGTCATAAAAAAAATAATAAATAAATAAACTAATATCAACCCTAAACTCAAGAAAACAAAAGAAGTCCAAAAAACATGTCCAACAACTATAGTTATTTCTCGTTACCACCCTAACCCCAACTAATCCTGCAAATAAAGCTCGACTGCGCTCAAATAGAACGCACCCGAGATGTCAAGAGACAAAACGGGTTAGTATACAGATATACTGGTATAAGTACAAGATTTAATACCCATGTGTCCACCAGATACAAAGAAAAATACATTTAATTCTTATTACGGGACAAGACAAGTAGTTCCACCCGCACTGAGACAAATGGGTAGTTTATCGAGATACGGTGGCATTTAGTTTCTTATCCGTACACAACTAAATATAAATTGAGTATAGAATAAACAAAATAAACATAAAAATTATGGTGGGTCAGCCCTGCATAAAAAGTTAGTAAGACCCACCATTCTACAAAAAAAATAGAGTTAGTATAATTTAATCATAAGTAAATTGCTAAAGTAGTATAAAACGCATTGTTTCATTCTTAAATCATTCGAATTGACCAAAATTTGAAGAACAAAAGTTGTACAGAATCAAATTTTCTAAGAGGTATTGTGGACGAATTTAGTAGAAACTGAACAGGTTGAGAGAAAAACGTGATAGAAGAACCTAGACGGAATTCAACCGAAAAATCTGAAGCTGAAAATAAACAAAAACTACTCTAAGATGATTTTTTTCAGAAAAGTTCAAAACACGAAAAGTGTGCAGAATAATTTTTTACTTCAATTTACACTAAACCAATAAAAATGAGCTCATTTCGTGGGTTAAAACAATATCTAAGGTCTACCCTGCGAAAATGAATAAAAACTATTGTAACTAAGATCATCTGATTACAAGTTCTAATCGATTTTTTTAATAAAAAGTTAAAACACAAAAGTTGTCTAGAATCATGTATAAATGCCTCTGCTCAAATTTCATAATTTATCGAGGTCGTTTACTATTTTTCAAGATGTACAAATCAATACAATTCACACTATAACAATAAACTCATATTTAATTCTTTGTACCTTAACTCCACCACTTCGGCCTTTCACTTCCGACCTACACATATATCCCATGTGCCTCCTGTATACCTAACACCGCTCCGAAGCCAAACTTGCACGGGGATATTGTCCCAAATTTGACTCACACTCCCCGGATGGTTAGCATATATGTACACACGTAAATCAAAGCACTCGTTTACTTCTGAGAACGATGCAACAATATACGTATACAAACATCTCACTCATGAGAACAAATATAACAATGCCAAGTCTAAGGCATTCAAATAAATCTCATAATCCTCACTTTTTTTTACACACTCTTTCTCACTAACACTCAAATAAAGCAACAATCCATAGAGTCATGGTAGAGTGTAAGGAACTTATCTGTGAGTTCCTAATTTATTTTAATTTCATATATCCATGAGTGTGATTACAATCATAAAATAAATGCACATAGAAACCCTAAACCTTACATACACATCTAGCCAACTAATGAAATCAATTTATCATCTACATACAAATACAAAATCAAACCAACATCAAATAAATATAAATAAATAACTAAAAACAATGAATTAAACATCAATCAAGAGAATTGGGTTTTGTACTCACAATTATTTTTGAAGATCAAATAATCACTTAGAGAATTAATGGAGCCACCAAAATAAAACCCTCTCTCGGCTTTCTTGGTTTTCTTTTCTTGATCACAGTCTCTCTCTCGGCTTGTTACTGCTATCTTGCTGATTAATCTCTCTCTTGTCGCAATACACCATAAACCCTATTTTTCTTTCTTTTCTTTTCTTTTCTTTTCTTAGTGACAACAACCTTTGCTTTTAACCTAATTGACATTATATGATATTATACTATACAAATTCAACACAAATACAACATATATAAATATGCTTTATAAAATCAATAAATATAACACTTTTTTTTATGCATATATAAATATATAATACAAGATTAATATATATAACACTTTTTATATATAAAAAATATATAAATATAGATAAATATTCAGATTAATTATATATAATAAAATTAAAAATAAAATAAGATCATAATAATAATAATAAAGACTTATGAGAAAATAAGGTCACTACACTTTGAATGATTTAAATCATAGAGACACAATAAAAATATACTCAAAAAGTCCAAAATTGCACCTCCAGTCCAATTAGGACTTGAGATAATTGGACTAGAAGGGAGCCTCATTCTAAGTAAAGCACGGGAAATTATTCAATATTTTCGGAATATTATATGTTTGTATTTTTTAATCAATTATTATTCAATTTGTCCCATCATATTTTTCAATCACCAACACAATATTTCACTTACTCACATTTTCCATCAATCACAATGTTATGAAATATCATATATCTATATTCCGAAATTATTAAATAATTATCCATAAAGTATTAGGCTTGGCTTTGAAAATTAAACAAGTCCATTCTACAGAAAAATCAGGCAGTAATTTGGGGTAAATTTGCTGGGTATTATTACTTGATATTTATTAGTTAAAATTATAAATTTTAATATTTTTTAATATAATTTTAAAACATAACTTAACAAATGTCAAATAATATATAATATGAAATAATACCCTAACATCACTAAAATAGTCACTCTAATTTCCGGTGGTCTGTTGTCCTTTGAAACCTTTGCACACAAATGGGAAATTTTCACTCATAGGAAACAAGGATCACTTCATCACACACCTCGAAAATGAATGGTCAATATTGAATCATAATGGGGTGTTTTGAAAAAATGGTAAAAAATTAACTTTTAGCTTTTTTATAAAGTGATTTGGGAAATTGGTAAAAAGTTATTTTTGAGTTTTTAGTTAATATTTATTTATGATGTCACATCACAATAAAATGACTAAACTATCTGTGGGACCCGAATTTCCTTGGATCAATAGAGAAGAATGGACCAGTCCAGTCCATAACATAACCTCTATTCGGCATTGGTCCCAGTCAATTGAAGAGCCGAATAAAATAGCCGGCATTCCAACCAGTGGAACAAAGGCCGAGTAGAAGTACATGTAAAGGATCAGGGATGGGCCAGGCCCTAAGGCCCAAAGAGAATATTATAAATACAGGATCTTCAGTCAGAGAAAAGTATGTGAGAACCATTACACTTAACTTAAAATACAAGTAATTCAAAGAGTAGAGACTGACGTGCCCGTCAGAGTGCTAATTCTGGCACCCCCAACCGGAGTGTAAATTCTTTTTCAGGTGGCTAGCTGAGGATCACGAGTGTCCTCCAGGATCTGAAGAGTATTTCCAAACCACTTCTTCACAATTGGCGCCATCTATGGGAATACTCAAATACATTCATGGCGGGCGTAACGGAAGACCCTCCGATAGTCATTGATGAAACCACGCAGAGAGACAACCTCACTCCAACAAACATGCTTGGACCGGAGACTATCCCCGCAAGACGCGCTTTGAATTTCGCCTCACCCTCGACTTCAGAGCATGAGGCAATGTAAGCGATCATGGAACAAGCGAAGCAAAACGAACAGAGGTTGGAGAACATGATCGCTGAGAACAAACGTCTCCGTTAGGACTTGGCCTTGAAAGTGGCAAAGTCCAAACAAGCTGTACGCCAAGATCCAGAACAACCTCTGAGAACAGGTGGTCGACGACCTCGAGCCCAACAACATGACACTGATAGCAACTCCGCCTCATTATCCCCAGAGCCCAAGAAGAAGGGACGACCCGAGACTTTCAGTTCCTCTAAAGAAAGTCCACGTATAAGGCATAAGCGCAGAAGAAACAGTTCAGATAAGGAAGACCAGCATGATCCCTTTGTGCGACGGATCGCGAGGGCGGTTCTACCCAAAAAGTTCAAAGCTCCGTCGTTCACTCTCTATAATGGAAAATCAGACCCCACCGATCACATCCGTCACTACAAGCAAGCCATGACATTGCATGCAGACGACGAGGCCCTCATGTGCCAAATATTCCTAGCAGTTTGGGACCATTGGCTGTCAGGTGGTATTATAAACTGGAGCCGGCTTCGATCAAAAGCTTCCATCAATTACAGAAATCCTTCAAGGCCAGATTCATCACCAACGAGGTCCAGCCGAAACAAGCCGACTCTCTTTGGGCAATGCAGATCCAACCAGGAGAAACACTAAGAGCGTATTCGACGCACTATTGGGAGTGCTTTAATCTTGTCGATGATGCCGGCAACGACTCCATGGCCATCACCGCCTTCAAAATGG
Organism: Camellia granthamiana; assembly: GCA_036172215.1. Classification (NCBI taxonomy): domain Eukaryota; kingdom Viridiplantae; phylum Streptophyta; class Magnoliopsida; order Ericales; family Theaceae; genus Camellia; species Camellia granthamiana. The sequence continues at coordinate 15,849,646 of CM069906.1, read as the reverse complement.
GTTTGCATCCTGACAGTGCTCTCCGCAGTTCCTTGACTAGAAGACCCCCCAAAACAGTCTGGTCGTTGATGAAGAAAGTTGAGGAATACTGCAAAGTGGAGGATGACACCTTGCGAGTTAAAGCCAAAAACGTGGCCAACAAGCCGGCCCCTTCTGAAATTGCTCAGCCAATAAATTCTGTACCACCTCAGAGCCTTGAACCACGACATCGGGCTAAATGAGACAAGAGACGGGATTCCCGCCGATCAAGCGACCAATGCTCCCACCGAGCAAATGAACAACTGCAAGTTGATAGTAGGCGCACGAGGCGCACCGACAAGAAATATACGGAGTTGACAGAGCCGATCAGCGCGGTTATGTCCAAAGTCCAACACCTTCCGTTCTTCAAATGGCTGTCCAAAATGGTGGGACCTCCCGACACGAGAAGATGAGATAGACGATGTGAGTATCACAAGGACCATGGCCATGATACTGAGAGTTGTTATGCATTGAAGGATCACTTGGAGGAATTTGTACAAGATGGTCGGCTACAACAGTATGTCCGAAAAGGCAACTCAACCAAAGCAATAGCCTTAAGACAGGATTCCCCTCCACTCAGCATGATCCACATGATATACAGCCTGCCAATGTCATCTGCGGTGCATACGATTTAGTCAAATCTCGACCCTCAAAGTCAACTCACTCCAGCTAAACGGCCCCATGAAGCTGTGAGCATTGCTTTTAATGATTCAGATTTGGCCGGAGTGACATTTCCCCACATCGATCCCTTGGTAATTGAGTTACGCGTAAACCGATTCATAATTGAGCGCGTACTCATTGATCCGGGGAGCACATCGGAGGTTATGTACTACAAGACATTCACCAAACTCGGCTTCTCCGAATTGGATCTCTCTCTGGCCCCTTATCCACTATTCGACTTCAACGCCAATCTAGAGTACCCGTTGGAAAAAATCACACTACCCGTTCGAGCGGGCTCCCGAACAGTGGATGTAGAATTCTTGGTCGTCAAGCTGCCGTCACCATACAATCTCATTATGGGGCGAACTTGGTTGCACACCATGCAAGCCGTACCGAGTACGTATCATCAAGTGCTACACTTCCCGACAGAACGCAGCATTGAGCAAATCCGTGGCTCCCAGAAATCAGCACAAGCATGTTATCTCCTTGCTGGAAAGACGCCAAAGGAGTTGCAAGTGAATTCTATTGAGGTGCCGGATCAGGAGAGCCTCGATGATGTTGGGCGGCTCCCAAATGAAAAGGCCACGGAAGGCCTAGACCGAGTTGAAATCAACGGAAGCCCAGACAAGTTCTTCATGGTTGGCGCCTCCCTAAATCAAGCCGACAGACAACAGCTAATTTCTTTCCTGCTCAGCAACCTTAATGTCTTTGCGTGGACTCCATATGAGATGCCGGGTATAGATCCGTCCGTTTCACAACACCGTTTGAATGTTGACCCTAAGTGCAAGCCAATCATTCAGAAAAGCCGTCGATCAGCTGCAGAGCACACTGTCGCCATTGTTGAGGAGGTTGACAGGCTGCTTGACGCCGGGGCAATCAGGGAAGTGACCTACCCTACATGGCTCTCTAATGCAGTGGTTGTGAAGAAGAAAAATGGGACTTGGCAAGTGTGCGTCGATTTTACGGACCTAAACAAAGCCTACTCCAAGGATTGTTTTCCCCTACCCAGAATTGACCAACTTGTAGATGCGATGATACGCCATCAACGTATGAGTTTCCTCGATGCTTACAGAGGCTACCATCAAATCGCCATGCATTCAGAGAACCAAGACAAAACTGCATTCCTCACCCCAAGAGGAACCTACTGCGACAAGGTTATGCATTTTGGGCTGAAGAATGCAGGGGCAACCTACCAAAGACTGGTCACTGCCATGTTCAAGGAGCAACTCAGCCACACTATAGAAGTGTATATTGACGATATGGTGGTCAAGTCCAAGGAAGAGCATAATCACATAGCCGATCTAGAAGAGACATTCGGCATTCTGCGTAAATATAGAATGAAGCTAAACGCTTCCAAATGTGCGTTTGGGATCGGCTCTGGCAAATTCTTGGGTTACATTGTCAACCACTGAGGAATCGAAGCCAACCTAAGGCAAATCACAGCAATCCTAGAACTCGGCTCCCCTTGATCGGTCAAGGAAGTTCAGAAGTTAATGAGGATGGCCGCCGCACTCAACAGGTTCATCAGTCGTTCCATGGACCGCTGCCGACAATTCTTTCATACACTACAGCAGGGCAAGGCTTTTGAATGGTCCACCGAGTGCGAAGCTGCTTTCAATGGCCTCAAGACCTACCTCCGATTAGTTCCACTCTTGACAACACCTTCGGCCGGTGATCCGCTCATTTTGTATCTGGCAGTTTCTGACCGGGCCATCAGCGCCGTACTGATAAAAGAAGAACTGGGGGAGCAGCGGCCAATGTATTATATGAGCAAGATAATGGTTGACGCCGAAACACGCTACCTTCCATTGGAAAAACTCATTTTGGCTCTTGTCATGGCAGCAAGAAAACTGATGCATTACTTCCAGGGGCATAGCATCGAGGTGCTAACAGATTAACCCCTTCCGATCAGTACTACGAAGTGCAGAAGCGTCAGGTCGCGTTTCAAAGTGGGCTCTTGAACTCGGCCAGTACGATATTCAGTTTCTACCTAGAACCTCAATCAAGGGACAGGTGCTTGCCGACTTTGTTGCCAAATTCACAAGGGGTCTTACTGACTTCAAGTCTGAAGAAATTTAACCTAAGCCGAACTGGAGAATTTATGTTGGGGACATTTGGCAGTTGTACTGTAATGGATCATCCAATCAACGGGGTAGTGGAGTCAGAGTAGTAATCATGGCCCCTGATGGTGCAATAATTGAGCAGGCCGTCAAGCTCGGCTTTGAAGCATCAAATAACGAAGCCGAATACGAAGCCCTTCTAACCGGTTTGCGTAATGCACATCTTCTGGGTGCTCGGCATTTGCTTGTATTTTGCGATTCAAAATTGGTGATCAACCAGCTAAAGGGGGAGTACGCGGCAAGGAATGACCGTATGGCGACTTACATGAAAACGGCTAACTCCTTGCTGGCAAAATTTGACCATCATGAATTGAATCAGATAACATGTGATTGGAACACACATGTAGATACCCTGGCTTGCCTAGCCTTCGCCATTAACTCAGAAATTAAACGGACCATCGAAGTAGGTTTCATCCCGGAGCCGAGCATTGGCCCTTCGGAGGAAGTCCAGGTCAGTGTTATAGAATTTGAACCGAGTTGAATGGATCCCATTGCTGCATTCCTGTCATTCGAACAGCTCCCAAAGGACAAGAAAGAAGGGCACAAGCTACGAAACAAAGCCCTGCGATACTACTTGGATCCGCAAGGAAAGCTTTACAAAAAAATCCCTTTCTGGTCCATACTTGGAATGCGTGCATCCGGACAAAGTCGAAGAGTTTCTGACTGAAATACATGAAGGCAGTTGTGGCGCTCATTCTGGCGGGAGCTCTTTGGCTCATCGAGCCGTAACACAGGGGTATTACTGGCCGACAATGAGAGCCGATGCCGAATGTTACTTGAAAAGTGTGAACAGTGCCAAAAGTTCTCTCATTTGACCCACCTGCCTGCTGAAGAGTTAAGCTCCATAACCAGTCCTTGGTCGTTCGCCCAATGGGGACTTGACATCGTTGGACCACTGCCTCGTGCCTCGGGTAACAAACGATTTTTGATTGTTGCGACAAATTATTTTACAAAATGGGTAGAAGCGGAGGCACTAACGTACATCCGAGATACCGACGTGAAGCACTTCATTTGGAGAAATATCATAACACGATTCGGCATTCCAAAAGCACTCATTTCAGACAATGGCACCCAATTTGATTGTGGCGTTTACCGAGAGTTGTGCAGCAAGTATGGTATCCAGCCTTACTTTTCCACGCCGGCTTATCCTCTAAGTAATGGTCAAGCCGAAGCCTCTAACAAATCCATCTTAGACGGCATCAAGAAAAGGCTGGAGAAAGCTAAAGGTAAATGGGTCGAAGAATTGCCGAGTGTGTTGTGGGCTCATCGAACTACGCCTAGGCGATCTACTGGGGAAACGCCGTTTACCCTATGCTTTGGAACCCAGACAATCATACCTTTGGAGATCGGCCTCCTAACCTTGAAATTGAAAGTTTTTGATATGGGCCAAAACGACATGATGCTGGCCTTGGATTTGATTCTGATTGAAGAACGAAGAGACCGTGCCTTTGCATCCATGGCGCGGTATAAGCAGCAGCTTGCTAAGTCGTATAATCAACGTGTTCAGCTGCGCCGCTACACACCTGGAGAGTTGGTTCTAAAGAAAGTACTCCCAGCTGCCAGGAAACCGGCTAATGGAAAATTAGGTCCTAACTGGGACGGCCGATATCAGGTCGATTCGATTGCGGGAGTAAGGGCATATCGACTGAAAGACATGTCTGGAAGGTTAAACGCACTTGCGCAAATTCTATCATTAAACCCGACCTGTGGGGAATGATATTAGTTCTGAATGGCTCACCATGTACACATTCCACTTTTGTAATGCAAAGATTCCTGTTTACTCATTGTGCAATCCAGTTCAAAAGATTTCTAATAACAGCCTCCGGATTCGGAACGCCCTTCGTGGATATCATGATTGGCCAAATAAAGTCTCCGGATTCGGAACCCCATTGGCGCATGACGCCTTTAGGTCGAAAAAGCCTCCAGATTCGGAGCGCCCTTCGTAGATATCACGATTAGCCAAATAAAGTCTCCGGATTCGAAGCCCCATCGGCGCATGACACCTTTGGGTCAAAAAAGTCTCCGGATTTGGAGCGCCCTTCGTGGATATCACGATTAGCCAAATAAATTCTCCGGATTCGGAGCCCCATCAGCGCATGACGCCTTTGGGCCGATAAAGCCTCCGGATTCGAAGCGCCCTTCGTGGATATCACGATTGGCCAGTCTCCGGATTCGGAGCCCCACCGGCGCATGACGCCTTTGGGCCAAAAAAGCCTCCGGATTTGGAGCACCCTTCGTGGATATCACGATTGGCCAGTCTCCGGATTTGAAGCCCCATCAGCGCATGACGGCTTTGGGCCGATGAAGCCTCCGGATTTGAACCGCCCTTCATGGATATCACGATTGGCCAAAGTCTCAGGATTTGAAGCCCCATCGGTGCATGACGCCTTTGAGCCGATAAAGCCTCCGGATTCGGAGCGCCCTTCGTGGATATCACGATTGGCCAAATAAAGACTCCGGCTTCGAAGCTTCGTGGCATGACGCCTTCGTGGATACCACGATTGGCCAAATAAAGACTCCGGATTCGGAGCCCCTATCGGCGCATGACGCCTTTGGGCCGATTAAAGCCTCCGGATTCGGATAGCCTTTGTACAAGCCGTATAAATAAAGGCTGAAATATGCAAATATTCAAAATGAAATAGTTCAAGCCGCATAAGCGTAGTCTAAAACGTGCGAACATTCAAAATAAACTATGTCCTTAGATAAATCGATTGGCATCAAGTGTACTAATATAAATAAAAAGTACGCTACAAATTGAAAACTAAGCGTTTTATTAAAATCAGCCAATAAATACATAATTTCGCTCTCAATCTACATAAGCATTACAAGGTCTTCTTCTATTCGGCGGCTTCCTCATCATCACTCTTCTCAACTTCGAAAGCAGAAAAAGGGAAGTCATTCTGTTGGTACAACGACAACGCAGAATTCACACCTGCTGCCTGGAGAGCCTCAGCTTGTTGAAGTGCCTTGATCCAACCGTGCTTAAACCCATGATTTTCACATCGGCAAACTTCTTTGGCAAGTTTCTCCTTGGTCTTCTGAATTTCGACCTTTCGGCCATCATGGAAGCCTTTTTCATAGGTCACGGCCCTCGTAGTCTCAATCGTGAACATGCTAGCCGTGTTCCGATCGGCAATAGCATCACTTATCAGCCTTTGAGTCACCCTCTCTTCCACAACCGGGTTGGAATGGCTGGCTAATTGAGACTCTGCAGACTTGATTTTCCTTAGCTCACGCTCGACCTTCTCTGCGCGAGCTTCTAACTTCTGAATGCGTTCATCTCTTTGCTCTATATCGTGCCAACCGGCGCGGAGACGTATGTTGATTTCATAAGCGGTGTACAGCCCCTTCACGGCACCGTGAACACCTTCACGAAAGACTTCGAAATCCTGCCGACCTACCATCGACTGCTGGACTTCGGGTGAAAAAATCTGTCGAGCGAACTCGACTGCCACATTTGGATCTCGAACGATCGAATCTACCTCTGTCATTGGTCTATTCCCCACGAAGACGGCAAAACTCAATGGGCTCGGAGTCGTGTTGAATTCCCTTCCAGAATGGGGTTAAAAAGATTTGCCTTGTGGCTGCTTGTCCCTCCTGGGCGACGTACTCCGACGACGAGGAGATTGGTGTCTCTCCCGATCCCTCGAAGTCCTACTTCCCGTGCGCGAAGGTTCACCACTTCGACTCATATCTCCTCCCAGCTCAGCTAGCGTCCTCACTTCCCCTCTGCTGCTGAAGAAAAGTCTATTTGACATTCGCACTTGTTTAACCTTCCTCAAAGAGCTGGACTGAGTTGATGACTGAGCATATAAATAGAGCCTTTGTTCACGAAGTACACGCCCATTCACTACAAGAAATTGCATTTTTCGCAACGCAACAAAATGTTGCTAAAAGGGAAAATTCGTTGGCAAAGAGTTTTGCCTACACACAAAGCTACGTTGGCAACCCGTAGGCAAAAGTGAGTTGGCAAAAGTTTTTGTCAACGAAATTATGATTGCGTTGGTAAAAGTAATGCCTTTAGCGACGAACATAGTCGTCGCTAAAAGCCTCCATCCATCGTCGGCAATTTACCTTGCGTTGGTAAAAGTCATTCAAATATGATGATTGTGTGGCACTTTTCGCGACACAAATTTGCATGGGCAAAAAATATACTTTTAGCAACAACATATGCGTCGACAAAAGTAAACTTTTGGCGACACATTTATGTCGGTAAATGTTGCCATTTGCCGACGATTTGTTTGTCGCTAAAGCTTTACTTTTGGTAACGACAAATTGGCATTGGCAAAAAATACACTTCTACCAACACCATATGAGTGGGGAAAAGTAACTTTTAGCAACACATTTACATCGATAAATGTTGCCATTTGCCAACGATTTAGTTGTCGATAAAGCTTTAGTTTTGGCAACGACAAATTGGCATTGGCAAAAAATACACTTTTAGCAACACAATATAAGTGGGCAAAAATAAACTTTTAGCTACACATTTACCGACAAGTTATTTGTCGAGAAAGCTTCACTTTTTAACAACGACAAATTTGCAACAGCAAAAATAA